>BRZM01000035.1:7756705-8121776 GCA_033238685.1 Lates japonicus
TTCACGTATACTTCGTTCAATTTTGTACTAGATGGCTTACATACTTCTTTCTGTGACAAGGCGCCTACAAATTCTTCCCAATTTACATTCACATCAGTGGCGAAGATCAGAACTAAGGTGTTATCCTGGTCATTTAGGGCAACTTTAGACTGGCATCTACTCGCTCACATGGACACTTGACATGTAGGCTGAGACTTCAGGGACTTAACCAATCATGTATTATAAAATGGACAGCCTGCAAACAAAAGAGTTCTACTAGAAACCTTTTCAATTTCTCAAAGTAAAACCAACCAATAAAATTACAGTTTTGGCATCACACCAAAATTCAGGTATAAAATCAAAATGAGTGAACTATTTTAAGCGACACCCAGACTACGAAATCTACGATCTTTTGCATTAAATGGGACCTTAGTAGGGAGATAAAGACAAAATAGATATAAAACAAAAACGAGGAGGTCAGTTAATTTAATGAGTCTGCACAAAAATATTTTAAGTCCCTACAATAGCTCAACTTGAATCAATCTCATAGTACTCCCCTGCAGGACCCCAACTGGAAGTTTCTCAGGGTTGTATCCTAAATCTCTACCCCTATGTGTTGACATTTACAAGTGGCCCAGTTGCAACCAGTGAATTTCTCAACAAAGTGTTTTCCAGCCCTGCAAAGCCAATGTCAGCGTGGTGGTAGTGATGACTGAGTGTCTCACTCATTACTCACATAACTACAGTCACTTAAGGGCACTCTGAGGTAGGGTATCGTGGAGCCATTGATATGTCCAAAGTGTAGCAGTGGAATGGATCAAGCCTAGAATAATCAATTAAAGACAAACATGTACAGTTTCACAACACTTTCAACCCAGGAAATGTAGTAGTGATGGTAGAAAATTATGACGCGGCATCAAATCATAAGCCTTTATCAAGTGCTCTCTGCTCATTCATGCCAAGGCTGACAGTTATAATAATATCTCAAGATACTCTCAATAGTGTGCAGCAAATTATACCGTTCGTATGTGATGCGAACATTCAAAACCCACAGAATAACTGAGACCAAAACCTCAATAAGCGCAGTATGCAACTGGTAAGTGATACCAGGAATTGCTTATAGGGGAGGGCACAGATCAGGACAGTGGTGTTACATCAAAGGTGTACTGACTCCTTACCGTCCAGTGTTAGAGCCTCAAATTCAAACTAAAGTAGAACTCACTGAAAATCTCAACGGCTTTTGCCAGAGTTGGGGCGGGAATAGGGCATCTCGATTTCACTCTCAGTGAGTGTGGAGCTAGAGCCAGGGGTTATTTAGCTTATACTTATTCACACAAAAGAAGTTGAAACACTTACCTTCATATAAAGGCATGATTTTGGGGCAAACTGAGTTCAGAATGGATCGGTGGCACCTCCAATCGCCTACTGCTTTTGAGAGTATGGCTTTGAGCAATGACATATGGCAATAGTGACATACCTATTTATCTGTGTGTTATGAGTAAGAACTATAGTTATTGTCATGATAACATACGAAGCTAGAGTGTCATACTTTAGGTCTGCCTTGGTGGTATGATGTGGTATGACACTTCAAATAGGTGGCCTAAAAACCAACACTAAAATAATTTAGTTTCATCATCCGTACTAATCAGTGGATGTAACACAGAACACGAAACCTCTATGCTCTCCCATTTTGTGTTGACATTGTAAATATTAGAGACTTAAGTAGCTGTACTCAACTGTTAGCTAATTTCCGGCTGCTATTACTTTGGACCATCAGTGCTATGGAACAAAGCCAGAGCAGTCTAGCCAGTCGTGCATTACATAGCTGTGCTCTTGGTTTGTTCTTTCACCTTTAAGCTTTTTTTTTTTTTTTAAAAAGAACTACAGGATAATGAAAATCCCTCATTGACCTTTAATTAGATTTATAAGCACATGTCAGGTGTAAAGGAGCAGGAGTCCAGGACACTTTCTATTCTACAAGATGGGAAATGTATAGTTATAAAAGTCTTAAGCTTAATAATACATGATTTCTGTTGCTATTTGGCTCTACTTTCTTCCTGTTTGTCCTCTCCCTTGACACTCCATTCTACCCACTTTTCACATGGTGAGATTTCACACAGGAATTAATTACTGTTACGTTAAAATGTCCTTCAGCTCACTCAGTCTCTAAACAGCCCTGCTCTAGCTGAGGAAAAACAGAGAAAGTCACAGTTTAATGAGTAAACAGTCACTAGTTAGAACGTTTTACACGTTACATAGTGTTATCAAAGAGGTGTGTGTAGATGGGTATAGGATCAGTTGGTGCAGAGGAGGGTATAGGTTAGAATATGAGCATGAGGGGGTCAGTTTTCTGATGTCACGAGGAGCTTATTTTAACAGGACCCACCCACTGGGACCTTGGCGGTTGATGGCTTCCGTGGCTCGGCTGGGCTGACAGAGGCATGCTTTGTATTAGCTAGTCATAAACCACAGCAGAGCCCTGAGTCACTACAATGCTTCTGTTCACGGCTGTGTTTGTCTTACAATGTTGTGAGGTGAGTGAGATCATCAGCCCAAAGTCATTATGACCAGTGACTCTTTTAGTTGAGTATGATGAGCCAACAAACGGTGAATTCGTCACGCGCCTTATTCGGAAAAAGTGTTTACCTTGTAGCTGGTGCCTGACTTGAAAATTTGAGAATGTCCCATTGTGCACTGTTGAAGTAGCACAATATGTCTTTCTTTCGTTTGCTGTTGCCTTGAACTACAGTACAGGAAAGTTAACATGAACCTGAAATACAGCCAACATTTGATGGAAATATTTTCACTGGCAGCTGTGCAAGAGAGTGTACAGACCGTAAGGAAGAGTTCATGGAGAGTTTCTATAAAACAAGACTGATCCATCTTTTTCCAATGATTTGATTGGATGCTATATGGTCTTAAACTACATCCCTATATCCCTGATCCTTCCTGATTCCCTGTTCTCTGTTTAGTCTCAATCCAGCAATAAAGGAAGAAAATGGCACATCTGTCACTTTTTTCTTCTTCTTCTTCTTCTTCTTTTTTTTTTTTTTTTTTACAAATGTCATTAGTCCTTTAGCAGAGAGAAGCCCCCTCCCTTTTTCTATATCCCTCCAAAAAAAGTGGGGCTTTCATTCATTTTGTATGGAAACCCAGCCTTTCAGAACACCTCTCACATTAACAGCACAAACCCAGACAACACTGAGTCCTTCACATCCTGCTTTCCCTCCCTTTTCTCACAGGTCCATTTTCCTAAGCTGAAATTACATTACACTGCCGTTCTCCTTTCACAAGGAAAGGTCATAATTTTTCGTTGCTGCCGCCACCCCTTGTCTGTTGTGTAAGTGCGAGTTTTACAGAGAGAGAACCTGAAAAGTTTTAATTATTGCCAGAGAGGAGGCCACCCGCTGTGGCTCCACAAGCCTGTTTTTTTTTTAGTATTGTGCCTCTTCACTCTGGCTAGAATTGGAGTGACTCAGGGGGATGCAGAGGTAGATGTGGATTTGAAAGGGGGCTAAAATGATACTGTGTTTGCTTTCACACTGACATAGCCTGGTCTGAGAAATGGCTCCATTAAAGCCCATAAAAGTGTGTCCCTGGTGACTTCTGAAAAGTCAGAGGGGAAGGAGGGGGTCCTTATAAAGCAGCGCTGTCAAGGTATGTAGAGTTGTGGCTCTGCTCTCTGCTGTTTAATAGTGTTAGAGTATTTTCTTATACACATGCTGCTGCATACAAAGTCTGGTCTGTAAACATGTTGCACCAATATGGTCACTTCCTTTTAAGAGCAGCTAGTGTGCTGTAATTAGTGTAGGAACATCATATATTAAAAAAACGTCTTTCTGGTTATCAGTTGTTCATCATAGGAATGTGGTTTTTACATGCAGTTGATTATCAAACAAAAAGTTTGTTGCTAAATGGTTGTTATTACTGAATGTTTGATTGACTCACATCTACAGTATGGTAGCCACTAGCCACAAGAATTCTCTGGCAACTCTGATATATACTGTAACTTAATTTATTTAGCCAATTATATCATTAATGCATAGATTATGTTCAGTGGCAACATTTTCTCATGTTTTTTCAAAGCAGGAAAGTTGGAGGGAGGTGGTCGGGGTGGATGGTAGGAGGGCCTCTTGAGTCCTGTGTGTGGTTAGGTTTAGACTAATGAGATATGTATTATTTAAATCTGAGAAAACAGTTTGGTTTTTGGGCAAATATTAATACAATTAACACGTCCTGTCTTGTAATTCAAGTCACTATTGAGTTTTGGTCAAGACATATTTTAGTTATAGGTAAATAAGATTTCTAATTGACATTGACAAACTACAATGAACTGAATAAATGTATAACAGATATAAAAGAACTGCAACTAATGATTAGTTTTATTACTGACTCATCTGTATATTGATTTGATTTAGCAGTTGTTATGGTCCAACAAACAGTCTTAAACCCAAAGGTGTTTTTTTATGCTTAACAGATTTGACAAGCTGAATCTAGAAAATTATTGCTTGATCTATGACAGTTAATCCATTATCAACTGCTGATCAATTCTCTAACAGTCAGTCGACTAATTGATTCAGCCCTAGTAGATTTCTGATGTTCAACTACTCCTTTAAGCTATAAACAATGTTCTGATAGTCCACAGAGATGTTATCTGCAGACAAAACTGGAAAACTAATGTGTGTCATTAGCACAAGTGCTATTGACCCTTGTGAGAGATGTAATTGTAATTGCTCATCATGGTAATAACCATGTTGCCATATGGTAAATGTTATTATACCCTTAAAAGTGCACCAATTCTATCTATGGTTAACAATACCCTATCCTTCATATAATTATATGCAGAGACCATTATCCCCTGTTGTAGTAGACACAGCCCAGCAAAAGGAAACGAATGACCAACATAACCACTATTTATAGGCAAGCTAACCACGGTTTAACCATGGGTTATGCAAGTAGGTGGTTTGTTTGGATTCCAGGCAGTGTTGCCATGGCAAAACTGTAGTAGAGAAACACACACTGGATATCCTTGCTTCTGCATAACAAACAAGCAAATCATATTATCTGAAAGAAATCTGTCAAGTTTATAAAATAATGGCATTTTTGTTTGGAACTCTGTTTCTGCAAACACAGATCAGACACCTCTTCAAGAATTTAAGTATTTTCTGTGGTGACCACTACAACTAGTACAACTGGGGGCATGAAAAGCAGCATCTTAAGGCTCAAATCTTGTATCTACAGTGCATCTTCACACTCACTTAAAATATGACTGAAGTGACTCTGACTCATCAGCACAGACAAGTCACAGGACACAAAGTTGCCCGAATGTCTCCAGTCTTCCTGCACTTGTGGTCAGTGTGTCTCTCTTCCCCATAGCTTTTCCGGACATGTGCTGCTAGATTGAGACCAAAAAGAGGATGGAGAAGAGGAGGAGGAAAGGGAAAAGAAAGACAACAGGGTAATTCATTCAGTCGTCCATGAAAGAGAGGAAGACTCAGTTTCCTTCAAGCATTATAAATACAAGCGCAGTCAGTCATCAAATTATAGCCATCTGCACTGGCCTGAGACCAGGATTCTGCTTGATGCACAATAAAGTAGTGTGAGGAGGGGTGTGGTGGCTTAAGGGGATCAGAAGACTGTCCTCTTAGATGGTTAAACCTCCACACACAGACTGACACCAACAAGTGTGGCAGCAGCTTCACAGCTCCAGCTTACACTCTTAAGGAGCAGGGATGATTCTTTACAGATAATGATGCCTTGTCAGCAAAATCACCTCTGCTAGGATCCCATCTACACCCAGCCCCAAGTCCCTGGAAGATGGAGAATATAGCAGAGTGTTATGGTGGAGTAGAAAACAGGAGGCTTGTGATTCACAGTTCTGTTCTCAAAAACCCTTCATGATTATGTTTTTCTTTCATCCTGCAGGTATGATTCCCTGTTTGCATACCTGTTAGACAGTGTAAACACAGAAACGGTTTAAGCAAGGATGTAGAGACAAAAGAAGTGTCACAGAGCAGGGCATTTGTACAGATAGCATATTGAAAATGTGCTTTTCCTACATGAAGCCTATTCTACACAGAGCTTTGCACAGATTAGCTCGGGAACTAATGAATTCCAGGTCCAGGTACACTGCAGAGTAAAGCTATTGTGTGTGTATCATTAGAAAATATGCTCCTCTTCCTGAAGGCAACAGCAGCAAGCTGAATTTGAACCAGAAAATCCCCAGGCAGAATTGTCTTGGCATCGCTCTCTCCTTCAGCTTTTTATCCCCATGCTCAGTGAACAATCCAACAAAAGCTTGGGTTTAAGAACCATGGAGCTCATTGCGATTTTCTTTGTTAATGCAATTGCCTGTAAGAAAAGATTCTGCTCCCCCATTTTTCAGTTTCAGCCTGAAGGCCCCTGAGCAATTAGCACCAGTCTTTCATTAGGAATACCTTAGCCTTACCAGAAACTCTCTAAACTGTACCATAACAGCCTCTGGCACAGTCAGTAACCGCTAACAACAATAGCCTCCGAAAAGTGACGTTTTGAAAATGAATGATGTGTAACTGCGATGATTTTGTTTGATTCAGTAATACAAATAATATTTGCATGTTTTGCTTCATTCTCATTTTGAAGTAACAGGAAGGATCTCATTGCTTTCGTCTTACTGGATTTTTCTTATCTTGTTCAGTTCGTTTGTTAGCATTCACACAAAATGGATTACAGAGTTCAACATGTGATAATGTCAAAAACAGTTTCCTGTGATATTTATTTTTCAGAGCCACCAACATGGCGTTTCTGTGGCTGCAGGAAACCAGTGCTGTGCAGCAGCGTATAATCGAAAGTCTCTGTGTGTGTTTGGCCCTGTGCTGAGACCGTTCATCACTGACTTTGTTCATGACAGAGCAGCCTTGGAACCAAAAGCAAATGCCTCTTAGTGAAATCACAAAAACATGGGCAATGATAAAAGCTTTGCTTCCGTCCTTGCTGACATCAAAATGATTGTCTTTGTTCACATTTCCAGTGTTTGTTGCAGTTCTGGGATGGAAGGGTTCATTTACAGGATGAGAAACCAGAGGACAAATGCACCCATCAGAGTTTTGAAGTTGGCAGAATGGCATTAATGCAGATGCAACATAGACACAGACTGCCCTTTAAAGGCACACACATACACACCCGCAGTTGCTCTCACACAGACAGCTTCGAACAGAGTCTTGAGAAAATACTTTTTCCATTTATAGCTATGAATGTGAATGTTTAGCATCTTATTTTCTCCCCCTCCTTTCTCTATTTTCTGACTCAGTCATGTCTGAGAGGTTATTTTGTGAGATTTTTGCCTTGTGGCATGAAGCCCACTGTTCTGCTAGGGTACTGGATGCTACTGTTGATTTTGAGGGAATATTTTGGCCTTCATGATCTCATAGGAATGTTCTGATTTAAATTATCCAAAGCATTTGCATTGTGTGGTCTGAAGACTTTTCACTGCTTTCCAATGAATTTCTATGTCTTGAACTGTCACCCCAAAGAGGGTGAGTGGGTGGCTAATGGAAAGCCTTCTTTCTACATCTCTTGGCTAAGGCCATGGAAAACCCATGCTGAGGAAACGGGGTCTTGGAGGTGGTCCAGTTTAATCTCAGAGCATGTGCACTGGGCAATAATTGACTTCCTCCGTGGTTTACTTTTTGTCGAGGGCCTCTGAGAGCACAGTCCGAGGCAGGTGGCTAAATTTGCATATCATTGGAAATGAGACAGCTCAAGCCTGGGAAATCCTGCAACCCAAGATTCTATATGCCCGGAAAACCTCCGCAGGGGTAATGACTGATGTCTCAGTGAGAGAATCCCTTTGAGGCCAGAGGAGCTCCTCTTAACCCACTGCTACCTACTAGAATTTGGTGACTTTCCTGTCTAAATGGCAAAAAAGGCAAATGTGAATGAAATTCACTTATTGTTGCAGTTATGTGGTATACCTTTGACTTCTGGGCTAACGTGATGCATATTTCTTATCTTTGTATGCTATAAATTGTCTTCTCTCTTCACAGAATCCTACTTTGGGGACAGCTACTGCAATTTACAAGCCTTCCAAGATGTCTCCACCTTCCACCTGTCACTACAGATTAAGACAAGTCGGCGAAGTGGGCTTCTGCTCCTGGCTGCAGGAATGGAGGACTACCTGTTCCTTGAGCTCCAAAATGGGAAAGTACAGGTGAGTTGCTAAATAACTGTAGTGGCCAAATATTTTTACAGACTATAAGCTGATGTGGGTTGGTCAGTTTAAAAAATTTTGATATGAGTTTAGCTCACTTGGGAGAGCAGAGGTTTGCTATGCCAAAATTAGGAATTTTAGTACCTAGCGCTGTGTTTAGGAGAGTGTAGTGATGATACCTAAAGACAATAAAAATATAGTAGAAGTTAAAATATCACTAAATATCACTCCATATTAAAGGACGCAAGACAAGACTTATTAGCATAATTAGCACATACAGTGTTAGCTTACATGCAGATATAGCACTGCAGATTCCATTCTTTTAACCAGGGTGCTAAATATGTATGCAAATTCAATGTCAATGTAAATCATCTCTATTATTATGCACTCACTAATCAGTGCAGTATGTGTGTAGCATCTTGTCCTGTATTGTTTTGCTGAAGGATCATTTAAGGCAAGGGAAATGCTTTTTTTTTTAAATAACATATTGATTCATTCTCTGTTGTAATTCCAAATATATCCCATACTAAATAACCTATTTAAAGAGATTCTGGGCATCTCAAAATATACCACACAATTTTAGTGCATTACTAAGTGGTATATTAGGTTGTGAAGAGTTAGAGTATGAATTTAAATGAAGTTTTGAGAGTGATTCAGCTTCAAGACATGTATATGACACATTTCATTAGGTGCCACTCTATAAAAGGCTGAGATTGATTTGATTTTTCTGTTGTCTTCTCTAGTTGTCTCAATGGAATGAGAGCCATGACATTTTATATCACAATTAAATGCTTGATAGCTTTGAAAAGCAGCAGATGCATATAGATTTTCACAGATACCATCTCAGGGTTTCTGTAATAAAAAGCACACCTTTTTTGTCTTCTTTATTCTGTTCCACCTACTGATGCACTGAATAAATAGGCTAAGTAAATAGGCTTCATTTTTAAAATCTAGCTAAGTCAACACTGTGGGGATACCTGAGGAATGTTCTGTGGTTGTAGATAAACTGTCTAGATTATAAATGTTAATATTGTAGTAAAATTACACTTAGACTCAAGTGTTTTATGAGCCAAGTGAGAGGATCAAGAAATGGTCATGAGCATAGATTAGATTATTTGGTCTGGTATTTATGCATTCAAGAGAGAGTTTCTTGTGCATAAATATTGACAGAACAGTGCAAGTTGTTGTAACTCATAGTGTTCACTCCATTGTAGAGAAGGCCTTCCATTTTTAACATTAGCCATAAATCTAATCCATTTGCTGCCCATTTGTAATGACAAGCAAATACACAAGAATAAATATCCCATATGCCACAATATAAAAGCTGAAATTTTTAAAGTTTTAAATTGAATAAAATGTTTTAATTTCCCCTCAGGCACGGATGAACTTGGGACCTGGCGAGGTGACACTATCCTCATCCCAGGGAGTACAGCTGAACAACCTCCTGGACCACAAAATCTCACTGACGTTGCAGGATGGCAAGCTCACCATGATAATCGATGAGCTCTTCCCAACATATATTCCCGTGAACGATGATGGTGAACAGCTCAATATAGACCTGGGCATTTGGCTTGGAGGAACAGGTGACCTGGATGCTCCCTACCTCAGCAATGCCATTCCCCCTTTCCGTGGGTGCATGACTGAGGTCAAATTTGAGTCCCATCAGTTTGATATTCTCAGCACAGCACCTAAACATTGCGACAACACAAAGGACTCCTGCAGCAGTGAGTTTGAGGCTGGTGATGGCGAAGCAACTAGTTTCAGCACTCCTGATTCCTTTGTTTCTTTCCCCACCTGGAGCTGGGCTAGTGGTGCTCCAAGAGTCTTCGAGTTCCTAATGAAAACTACCATTGAGGATGCCTTACTTGTTTTCCACCCTGGCCGAGAGTCAGACTTCTGCCCATTCTCTAGGTGCTAAATGCATTGATTGCTGGCATAAACCATCAATCTGAAAGTACATCAGATTACCTGCCCTAGACTGTCTGCGGCTTTGCTGGGTGTGGAGTGGGTAGATGCTCATCTAGTGTTAAGGACAGACTGTACCATGAAAAAGATAAAACTTACTGCAACTAGAGCTAA
The DNA here is from genome assembly GCA_033238685.1 of Lates japonicus. Lineage (NCBI taxonomy): Eukaryota > Metazoa > Chordata > Actinopteri > Centropomidae > Lates > Lates japonicus. The sequence continues at coordinate 7,766,952 of BRZM01000035.1, forward strand.
TAATATAGCTAACAGCTGTTGTTACAGCTAAATGGTAACAAGCCTACTGATGTGACCCTCTTAAATTGATACATTTTTTATTATTCAAGCACACCGTTTACAGGCAAATTCTGTTTTCTGATGGGAACTTTGATATTTCAGTTCTGTATATGTAGGACTATCATCACAAATATCACAACTCAGAAGACACACTCTGTGAGAACTGTGAGAGCAATTGTCTCATCAGCTGCTCAGTGAAATTTACTGTTGTAGGCTGTCTACATTCTGTTAAAAAACTCATTAAATTGATTACAAAATGATCAGCATCATGGATAAAGAATGACAACAAGCTGCAAAAAGACATAAGTTATCAAAGGCCTTTTGTCAGGCATTTTAACATCTCACAGGTGATCAAACCTCCTATCTAATTCTATCTATGTGGGTATTGTGTCTATAATTATCACTCCTTTATGTATTTGTTAACCTTTCGCCAGGTTTCCAAATGATTCTGAGATGCATAATTTCAAAATGTTTTTGCTAAAGTGATTAAAATATGCTAATTTTGTTGGTTTACGCTTATTGTACATGTATGAGCAGGATGAGAGGAAGGAAGAGGAGGAGAGAGTCCTCTAGAGTTTTTTCTAAAAACGTATATTTGCACCTTCCTAAGCTATTATGAAATGGAGAGTTGCTTCTCATATATGTACATTCTCTGAACTGGCTGGTGCTCCAGTGTTCCTCAGATTAGTACTGACCTGGGATATACTGTGTTTTGAGTTTGTTTTCCATATCGAAACTAATTGCAGCATAAATCTTGTTTTTTTCCTACTCCTCCAGTGGTTTTATTTTTTCACCTTAAGTTGCAGTACAAATGTATTCCTTCCTATGGGAGTAGTTACAGCACACCTCTGGATCAAAACCCAACTACACCCGCTACCTAGTCTTCAAAGAGAGAATTTGATTAATTTCATGAATTTTGACATTCAAGTATGGCACCTTTGTAAAGTTATTATAGATAAATGAAACTAGAAGCTTTTTTCCTTAGGCTGCAGCATTGTTAGTGCAAACATTTCTCAAAATTAACACTATATTTCCTGTTGCTTCTTGCCAGGAGAGCTTGTTCTCCTTTTCTTGAAAATAAATTTTGAGAGCCCCAGCCTGTTGGTAGTGGTGGAAGAATGATGGTTGATATTGTAAGACTAGTTTTTGCCTGCAACAGTGCTCCTTAATACTGAGAAATCATCCAGGTGGTGTGGCGCTACAGGTTATCAGCCAGCTGAGTCATCTCTGCATACCGTTCCATGTCCACAGCTACCAGAAGGACTATCAGCCTCGCGTCTGACTCTAGAAGGAGGAGGGGGATAAAACAGAAGGGAGTGGGAATGCATTACAGCCGTCTCATCCCCAGTGCACAGGGGATAGTGGGTGCCTGCCCAAGGCAAGCAGATTCTCTTCCACCCTCTCTAACAGAGTCCAGATTTGCCTCAGAACAAGCGGTTCAGTCTCCTCTACCCCACCAAACTATTAGGCTCAGCTTGCAGACCTGAGATGTAAGCCGCCCTGTGGAGGCAGAGCTGCTCTAAGGCCTGATATCAAGGTTCTCTGCAGGCTCAAACAGTGGATAAAATGCTACCCTGTTTGTTGATGTATACTGATATGTGAAGGTTGCCTCTACCCAAAAATATCCTGCAACCTATCAAAGGCTTGGATATATGATGCAGAGCCATCATTTCCAGTAAGATGATGTGACAGTCTTCCTCTGAAGCTGACACACCACCCGCTGAGCTCATCCAGGCAGGTTACCTCATCCCATAATGATGGCATCTGGATACATAAGGGTTACCGTCCTCAGAAATGTTCCTCTGAACTAGACTTCTTGACTCTGTTCAGGTCCTGCATGAATAAGTGGTTATCAGGCAAAACCTATGCCTCTAAACAGACCTACTGCAAACTGGTTAGTAGCAGTTCTACCCAAATTGTACTAGCGTTTCTTGATTATAGCTGGGGTCCTGTTGCCTTGTTTCCACTCCTGGCACCCACAGCTGCCCAAGAAGCATTTAACGCTATATTCAGTACAAAAACCAGGCTAAAGATATATTATCACAGAATTTAAGCACTGATGAAACAACAGTTACATGTTACTCAGACGTCTAAAACATGCTCAACCTTTCAGCTGAATTTAGTCTAGATTTAACTCAGTGTCTAGACGTATTTTGATCCGTAAGTCAAATTAGGGCTGTATCCTGTTAAAATAATCATGTAGCAGATTTACAGCCGTCTCAGTTATTTTGAATTACATATTACCACTTGTCATGCAAAAAGTTTTGTGATTGTTTTAACTGGTGTGTATATCCCATATTGTACATGTATTACTTACTTATTTACTTACTAAGTCAAAGTTTCTTAGCATTCATTAAAAGGTTAAAGGGATTTCTCACAGTTGTCACAGAGACAGAACTGCCACACTACTACTTTTTAATGACCTCTGCTATACAATACTGTTGAAATTAAATATATAGCAGCAAAACTTATGTTGACCAGTCCCATTGATTTAATTTCAACTCAAACCATATTTTTTGAACATGTCACCAGTTTTAAAAGTTATAATTTTAGAGGAACCAAGATGCAGTATATCAACAAAAAAGCTCAAAGTGTGCAATGGTGAATTACAGCTTTGAACTGTTGATGCTGTGTGTCATGGTGATAGAGCTTTGATGCCGTGTCAGACTGAATGGGATGTTGGGAGCAGCGGACTGTAAGGCAACTAAATTATACACTTTACAACACATTTGTTATATTGAACCGGTCTAGATGGGTCTGAAATACCAGGAATGACATAGAGGACTAAAAGAGACAGCAATTTTGTTGGTTTCACAATAACCTCTAAGAGAGTTGAACTCACATTGAAAGCATAAAATGAGGGGAAATGGAGTGTGTCTTCTTTAGACACACTACTGTCATTCCTCTAGGGAAGTTGGTTGGTCAGTCGATACACGACTGTGGTGAGCTATCCCCTGGTTTTTCCACTTGCACTGCCATGAGGTTAGCATTTGAGGTTTTGAGTGGATATCTCAATAGACGTTTGCTGTTCGCTTTGCCATGTAATTTGAGACTCACATGCAGCAACTTAGATTATACCTTAACTTTTTTCCTAATGCCATCATCAGGTTAAAATTGTTATTTGTACAAAAGTTTCTTTTGTGACCAAACATCTGTGAATCTGTGGTGGTATTCCCATCACCCTCTAATTAATTAAGTTAGCATTCTAACACACTAAACTGCAGTGGATATAATAAGTATTTAGATTATTACGGTAAATGAAAAAGAAAACCCACCCTAAAGCATTAAACTACTTTTGAAAACAGCTGCTGTTAATGCATCCCTGGCTCATTTGTATTTGTATTTGGTGGAGCCTTGTCAAATTCCCATGGCAAACTGGGCAAATGTAGATGATGTGCACTAAAAAAAGTTCCTTACAGTACCTACAGAATACCATTAGAAAATAACTCTTGAAATATGTATTATATATGATGTGATGTTGTGTGCTTATATGTACCGTATAGCATAAATTAATGTCTAAATCGAACTGACTCTCGGTGAGCAACACCCAAGGCATTAATATCTGAGTCTGAAGCTTCTTCTCTCCTCTTCCTCCTGCCTGAGGCTTCTGGCTCTTCATCCCGAGCCTTGAGAAGTAAGGAGCGAGAGAGAGAGAGAGAGAGAGAGGTATCAGAGGGCGAATGGCTTTCAAGATCGATATGTACCTCTTACTGCAGGGCACCCTCGGCTCACTCTCCCAACTGATTCCAGCTATTTAAGAATGTCTTTCTGGGGATCTGGCCCATTTCTTTCAATTAATGCTCCTTTCAGCCAGCCGACCATTAGAAGTCCATTAAAGCCCCTCCACCCGGGGAGAGTCATTCCGCCTGCACTGCTGTGCTCCATCTTCTGATAACAGGAGCGTCTAGACTGCCACAGAGAAATAATTAACCTTTTAAATTGTTACTTTGGAGGTGGCTGTTTGTAGGATGGGTTTGGCCTTGTTTTTGTGCTTAATTTTTTCTTTACGTTTCTTCATTTGCTTATTTCTTTAGTTCCTCTTTGTTGGTTTCTGTTCTTTGCCTCTGTTTTCTTTGTTTCTACCTATCTATCTAAGAAATGACTTTGGTACTTTGAAGAGCATAAGCTATACATTAACATACAGCATCATATTGTCTTATATACACTGTGCATACTCTAATAATCTTCAGATAAACTCCTGACCCTTGGTTTGAATTACAATCCTCCAAACATAACTCAGACTGACTTTCTCATTCTCTCTCTGTCTCCCACTGTCTTTGATATTTCACAGGTTCTTGCTGGAGAGGAAGCTGATATCACCTCCAGCATGCTGAACACCGAGGATGCCGATACCCCTGCAGAGGAACTGGTCTACCACGTTGAGGTGCCAACCAATGGGATAGTGGCGTTGAAAGAGGCGCCCGAGGAGAGCATCCTGAATTTCACACAGGCTAACGTAAACAAAGGAGAGGTCATCTTCATTCACGAGGGTGAGAGCAGCAGAGGTCTCTGTTCACTCACAATGTAGTAAAGTGTATAATAATCCATTACCTTCATTGACCTCTGTCTGAGACTGCTTGAATTACAGCAGTACAGTTAAAGATTATCAGAGGCTACACAAGCGTCTAAGTCTCTCTTAGCAGAAATAGTAGTCACTGGTATTGATCAACAACCCTATTAACTCCCTACAGATATGTTGTATAAAATAGTCTACCTGCAATCTGTGACAAATAAAAGTTTTTTTTAATGAGCGCCACAAAAGTATAGCAAGTTTTAAATTTCATTCTGCCCTTATAATTTTAAAAACTCACAACTAAAGTATAAGATGAAGGAAAGACAGAAAGTAAGAAACAAGGAAGCAAAGAAATGAACAGTAACAAACATCTGAACTCATCTGTTTCTGTAGGTGAAGAGTCTGGTGGTTTTGGTTTCACAGTGACAGACGGAGAGCACACATCTCCTCTCTACCAATTTGTCATCACAGCCAGGCCTCTTACCATCACCATGGTAACGCAGGAGGAGCTCATGGTATTTCCAGGTAAGATGCCAAAATCCCCTAGATTTTAAACTGTGAAGACGGCAGTGATGGGAGGATAACCACAGTGACGGGTGTGTGGTGACTCTTTCAACCCAATCATTACAGCAGCATAATAATAGGCCTTTTTAAAACCATTGTATTTCTTCTGTTTTGTTTCTATGTCAGACAAACAAAACATGGTCAGGATTAGTTTTCTGTCCACGAATGGTCCCCACATCTCTTTAAAGTCTCTTCAAAGATTTTCTCTTTATTGCAAATGTTATTTTTTTTCCAAAGATACTGACCTTGAAAGTTAATTTGACCACTGGCAAAGAAATGTTTCCAGTGGACTTTTCCAAATCAGCAGCTTTATACTTGATGTGAAATTAATAGTAAAAAACAAACCACATTTTTCTTCTCACTCCTGATGTTACATACAATAGGAAATATACCAAGTGAACATATTTAGGACACAAATGAAGATTAACATCAAGAAATACAAAATAAAACTCTCCCAAAAGTATCTGAGAATAGGACAGGGGCACTGATGAAGTGTCACTTTTGTCTTTCAACATTTATAGTAGTAGTCTGGGATGTTTGTTTTGATCTTATTTAAAACTTACATGGTATAATACAAATTCTCAGAAAGAAAAAACTTTATTTTTGGTGTCTATTTTTATGTTTCACTCTATTACACCTGGAAATTCTCCAGACTTAGATGTTGTTTTAATTTTGTGTTAGTGTCAAAGAATTTGTAATTTTAATACTGAAGTTGGAGAAATTTCACATGAGTCTATGTAACTTTTGCTAAACAGTGGCCACAAATGGTGCACCAAATTGCCTTCACTTCCCAAGATTCTTTGGGTCAGATGTCATTATTATTTTTCCCAGTTACCCTGATGTCATGATGCCTCTAAATGGTTTATTTAAGATATTGCCATGTATCAAACAGAAGTGTTCATACTGTTAGCACTCTTGTGTCATTTGAAACAAAATGTCGCCGTATATGTAGTGGTTAAAAAAGAACATCACAACTGGTCCCGATGAAAGTTTTGAGGAGTGAGACTATACAATGAGCACAAGTGCCAGCACAGGCAATAACCTCAGTTCTTTTCATAATAAATGTTACTTTAATGCATTAGAGATGAATTGTCATATTTTCTTAAAGCTTGGATAAAATCTTGGAATGAAACCCTCCACATCAGGAAACTCTTCTGCACAGTAATGTGCATGAGTTACTGTAACCGCTAAAGTTTGAGGCAATTCTAAACTCTGCTTAATTTTACAAGCTCGACTACACTGCCAAGAGGCCATTTTCCACAGACTCATCCCAGCACTCAGAGCACACATATGTGTGTCCGTGTGTGTGTGTTTTTTCACAGGAACAAGGCAGCCCATCACAAGTGCCAATCTGGGGGCTGTAACCAATGAAGATGGAAATGAGATAAGCTACTCACTTATACGCCCACCTCGTTTGGGAAGACTCATCCTGGCCAATGACAGGAACCAGTATGAGGAAATTACCCGCTTCTCACAAACACAGGTAATTATTTTCTCTGTGTGTGTGATGCTGCATGTGTGTTTCTGGAATGTGTTTCTTCAAGGACACATTAAACTAATTTCCTTTCCTCCCTTCTTAAAATTAATGTTCTTCATTAACTTTTAATTATAATAATAATAATAACTTATTAGTAACAGTAAAAAGTGCACATTAAACAGTGAAACAATAAAATACATCAAAATAAAAAATAATAAAAGGCCTGTGGATAACATGTTGCCAGAAAAAAGCCAAAGGAAAAAGCAGCTCACTGCGAGTTCAACTATCATTCACTTGCATTTTTTTTCCAAATAGATCCTCTACTTTCAGGTTTAACATTCCTATTAATAGTAAGTTTGTAGTGAAAGCCGTTAAAGGCACTCCAGTTGTCTGCTACATACACCATCAGACAGTAATATAAGAAGACATAATGCCGCTTGAATGCATAAAAACGCAGCTAATCCTGCTTTCAACACAAGCTGGTGCTGCAGAAGCAACCACTCTTCCAGAAGTGGAAATTAGTGAAAGTGTTTCAAGCTGCAGCTCCTGACGAGTCTGAATACTTTTTCTTCACACTTTGCTGTTATTCCATATATTCCCCTCAGCATTAACTTGTGTTTATATGTGAGAGAAGTCTGAGCAATAAACGTGATAGTCAAGCTCACTTAGTGTAGACTGAAACAGCCCAGCTTAGTGTGACAGAAAGTCAATAACTGGAAAGAATGTCCTCTCCAGAAAAACAACTGTTTGGTTATATTTTCCTGAAAATGTTTCACATCACTGTCTTTAACCAAACAGTTTTAGTTTCTTCAATTTAAACAAATCATAGCCAGAAAACACAGATATGAACTAGTAATGGTTCGTTATAATTACAAGGACACCTTCTTGTAAAAGAGCCAAACATACTCTAGATATTTAGATAGACAGCAAGTTATTGAATATTCCAATAATAATAGTTAACAGACTGTCAGTGTAACATTATATTGAGTATTTCTTGTATCTCTCCACACAGTGTAACTTTAAATCTGGTCTTACCCAAACCCAACCCAAAGTTATTACTTAATTTTACTACTTACCATTAAGCCTAGCCCACCTGAAACACCAGAATGACTTGCTTTATCACCTGGTTATTGATACTAGACTGTCCAAATGAAGTTTTATTGTTTTACATGTTTACACTAAATGCAGTCTGTTTGATGCATGAGTGCCATCTTTCAAACCAATGACTGTGTAGCATATGAGACATGAACATGTTCCTCCACTTTACCAGCAGGGGGCCTCATTGAATATGACATTGCACCACTATATAGTTAAAGATCATCACTGGAATGAGCATTGGGCTCTCTTAGTTTTTAGAATTTTTAGAGCTTACCCCTGACAATTTTAATTATATGTCAGGACTGGATGACTTTACCTGAAGAAGGGCCTGAAGAGAAGTTTTAAATACAGTATACACTGCGGGCACGAGCAAATAACACCACAGATGAAGAGATTTCGGTAATACAAAGAGGACAGAAGAGTTCCGTCACTCTGAGTGTAACAAAATGTCATTTGTTTTTAATGGCTGACATCTACATGTTTTGGCAAAACCCCTTCATCAGGGTGTGGTGTGGCAAAATATTACTGATGGTATGTGTAGTATTTAATGTTTTTGGTTAAGGATAATTGTGGTACACAGCTTGACCATGCAATGCCACTGCACATGCACTGTAGGCCCTGTATGTGTCTGTTGTGGTGGCAATGAGCTCTCACTCTCATCTCCATCTGATTCAAGACTGTCTGTTCCTTTCCATTCCTGACATCTGACTGTGCTTGGATGGGAATGAGAACAAATTATTTCCCTGCAAACTGCTCCGTTTAGAGTGTGACAGAAAATCTAACACTAGGTTGAGCTGAAAACAAGATTTGATTAGTTGAGTTATTCAGCAGTGTGTGCATGCATGAATATATTCCTGTGCTTTTCTGTGCTTGCGTTTGTGTGTGTGTGTAAGAGAGATGGAGTGAGAGAGAAGAGTTGAGTTTAGGACACAGTGACCTCAGAGAGCGAACACAGGCCGTCACATTCCAGTTCCCCAACCCATTTCCCAGTTCAGCTGAGCCAAACCACTGCTGCAGCCATTTGAGCTCCCTTTTTACTGTTGGACTCACAAACGTCAGAGGAAAAGAGAGCAATAAAATATTTTTTCAAACTAAAATGTCAGTCCTCGTCTATAAAATTACTTAAGTCAAAATAAGTTGTCAACAAGTGACTGCTGACAGAATGTCACTATAAAAATTGAGATTATATAAACTAAACCTTATAATTGCTGGAACCGTTTGTGTTTTAACAAAATATTCATATAGAGTTTCTTTTTAGCTATTTTAGCATCAATACCAAGAGACAATTGTGGGAGAGTATAATGAAGTTAACTGGGCTGCCAGTGGGTGGAACATGCCAATTTGAGATCTTAGTTAGTATTGAATTTTATCAGAAACAGCTCATCATCTTCTGATTTTGTTTCCCCTGACACACAGCTGGAGTCAGGAGCAGTCTACTACGAGCACCAGATACCTGAGGAGCCCTTTTGGGTGGTGAGGGACTCCATAGAGCTCACTCTGTCATCCCAGCCAGCTCCAGATGTCCGTCACATCCTGCCCATCACCATCTCTTATTATGCAGCTCACAACAACATCTCCTCACAGCTGTGGAAGAACAAAGGTAAATGACAAAACAAGAATGAAACACAACATTTTTATATGAATAAATACCATGTTTTTTAAAAGACCATTCTAAAAATTTAGTAAATTTGAATTTAAATGATTTTTTTGTGTGTATGTATATATATATATATATATATATATATATATATATATATATATATGTGTGTGTGTATATATATATATATATATATATATATATATATATACTTTTTTTTAAAATTCCATCTGTCTGCTCGCTTTAAATACAGTACATTTATGTTGATGTGAGAATGGCAGCTTGTTTAGAATTATTAACTTACTTTGCCCTGCAGTCACATTGAATCACTGTTGAATCTTATTTTGAAAATTCGTGAATTTTGGTTAAAAAAAAAAAAAGAAAGAAAGAAAAGGAAAGAAGAGAAAAGTGGTCCCTTCTGGTCAAAATCACATTGATGTCCATTTCTGATTAATCTGCCATTATGCTGGGAAATTGCCTCAGTTGTTCTTCATTATTCTTCATTTTAATTTTTCACAGAGAGAAACTTTCTTATTATCTACTGTAATTCTTCAGTGCCTGAACAGTCCAAAGTCATAAAGGGATTTATCACCCCTGCTTCTGTCGCTGCCAAAACAACAAGCGCCCTACTCCATCTGTCTCTCCTAACGTGCCAACAGCCTAAATGTACTGTGCTGGATAATTAAATAGCAACGGGAGACAGCCAAAACTGGAGAGAAAGTATCTATGAAAACTGACTTTGATGTCATTTAAAATTTCTGTTTGTTTTTATTGTTTCCACTCAGGTCTGGAAATTGTGCAGGGCCAGAGGAAAACCATTGACAATTCAATCCTTGATGCCTCCAACCTTCTGGCTAGCATACATGAAGCTGAAGATGTGGATGTGGTTTTTGAAATTAAGCGTTTCCCTGGCCACGGTCATTTAACCCTGGGTGGTCAGGACCTGCCCCGTAATGCCCCATCCTTTATGCAGGATGATGTAAATCAAGGAAAGCTGGAGTATCTCCATGATGACTCAGGGGCCTCTTTTGACAGCATCTCTTTCAGGGCCCGCCTAAAGTCTGAGGGTGGTGGTGTGGCCTCACCTGCCGAGTCTGTGGTCCTAGAGGAGATCTTTAACATCTCAATCAAACAGCGAGGCTCTGACCCACCGGAACTAGTTACTACAGACATGCTCTTGGAGGTTCTTCAAGGCTCCATGACCATCTTGACCAAGAAGCATCTCAACACTCAAGACGAGGACAGTCCACCAGATGAGGTGCACTTCAAGGTGACTAAAGCCCCTAGAAACGGCCGACTGGTTGACTTACTCACAATGGACCCCATCTCTGAGTTCACACAAGAGATGGTCAATCATGAGCAGGTGGGCTTCTACAGTGATGACAGTCTTGCAGATGGCTTTATGGAATTCATTGTGTCAGATGGAGAACACCAAACAGAACCACACACACTCCACATTGGCGTCCTAGCTCGTACCTTGTTTCTTGACAAAGCTCCTGAGATCAAAGTGAAGCAAGGCGATGATGAGACCCTAGTAACTGAAGAGATGTTGAGGGCCACTACCAGGGGCCCTGCTGAGGAAGACATCCTTTACAAGATCACAAGTGTTCCTAAATATGCGGCTGTCATGGTAGACCGGCAGCCCACATCAGCCTTCACCCAGAAACAGATCAAAGAAGGCAGAGTCAGTGTCCGGTTTGTGAAGTCTACTTCACCTCGAGATAGTGTTGCATTTATGGCCCGCAGTCGGGCTGCTAATGTCTCCTCTGTCCTAAACATCACAGTCCAGCCACTGGCCAACATCGCTCAGGATCCTCTCCTACCCAAAGGTACTCTTGTCCAACTGGACAGGAAGCTTCTGGATGCATCTCCACTGGAAAACAAGACCAGAACATCCCCCACATTCACTGTCATCCAGCAGCCACGGGGGGCTCGTTTTGTAAGGTCTGGAGGTCCTGGTGCAGGTCAGCCAGTGGACACATTCAGCCAAAGGGACTTGGATGAGGGCCGTGTAGCCATGGAAATCCTAAATCGCTCTTCTGGGTCGCGAGGTGGTACCACTAAGGATGAGGCCCGCTTCCTGCTCAAAGCCCACGGGGTGCCTCCTGCTGAATGTGTGCTCTCCTTCAAGACAGGCCCCTACAATGCCTCTGGGGTCTATCCCGCCACTCTGTTGAGAATCCCCCCTACTCCACCCAGCCCCCACTGGAAGGGCAACTTGGACTGGGAGGATGCCCCCACTACAGCATCTTCTGGCTCAGGCAAACCGTATGTTTCCAGACGCAGCAATTTCTGGTCTATTCTGATCCCAATCCTGGTAATCCTCCTCCTTGTGCTGCTGGCAGCCATCTTGGCCTACTACCTGATCCGTAAGAACAAGACAGGCAAACACGATGTCCAGACAGCAGCGTCCAAGCCCAAAAACGGAGAGGTGGCCAGCACAGAAACCTTTCGCAAAACTGACCCAGCCAATAACATCCCCATGTCCAACATGGACTCCAAAGATGCAGACCCGGAGTTGTTGCAGCACTGTCGGACAACGAACCCGGCCTTGAAAAAGAACCAGTACTGGGTCTGAGACCCTTTGAGATAAAGTAGGACACAGAGAGAGGTGGATTCTCAAGTGGTTGGAAGCCTCCTCAAATAATTCCTCTCAGTATTAAAGACCTCTTGCCACAGCAGTTTAAATGAAAATAATTTTTTGACGCCATTGGTTATTTACTTATCTAAACACAACTGTGGACAAATTCTCAGGCAATGAAACACTGAATACTTATTGGCAAAGAAAGAGGCAGTTTCTTATCTTAGGAGGCTTATGCCATGTCTATTTATTTTAGTTTTATCATTCCTCTTTGTCAAAGGGCACAGATGAAGACATAAACATACCATGTGTTTGCAAGAAGTATTTTGGTTGTGCTCTGTCATTGTATTCCATATGATATCATAGGCCAATATTATTCATTTGAGTGGATAGGTAATTTAAAGTCTTCGTAATAGTATGATTTTAGTTTTTGGTTCATCAGAAAAGTTGATAAGCGTGTACATAGATGATGAGGTAAATATATGCTGTATTATCGAGAAGATGACAAACTGCCTCTTAGTGTTTTCTCTTTATTTTTCAATGTTTTAAAGGTACCGTTGTATGTTGTTTCTCAGGGCTAAATTCAGTTTTAAAAAATAGTTTGATGTCTTTGGAAATGCGCTATTTCACTTTCTTGCCATAAGTTTGATACTGTACAGCCAGGAGAGTAGTATCAATCTTCTCATCTAACTCTCAACAAGAAAGCGAATAAGCTTATTTCCCAAAATGTCAGTCTTGTACTTCAATGTCATCACACAATAACATTTCAGTAGTTTGATTTTTGTGTGGAAAGCAGATGGTTTAGTACTAAAAACAGTTTAAAATGAAAAACTTGTTATAACAAGTTTTGATTGAATTTAGCTCAGAGTCATGTCATCATCTGTCATATGTTTATTATTTCTGCATGCTTCCAGAGTGCTTGTAAATATTCACTGGACTGGCACAGCACTGACCGCAAAACTAAAAGTACACAGTTTGTAGACCACAGGCAGGACATTATTTTGGTAGTGTTGGTCTTTAACACATCCGTATTGGCTGACAGGAACGGGTGAGGTCATCTTAAACTGGGATGTTTCCAGTTTCCAAGTCTGCAATTAAGAATTAGTAAATACTGGTTGGTGCTGGGGTGGGGCTAATGAATAAAATGCTCCACTAGTTAGGTTACATGATTTAAAATGAAGACACTGACAGAGTTTAAGTCTTCAAAGCTATTTTTGATTTTAAGCATTCCATATGTAAGCTGAATATACTGTTGGTCATATTTCATAGGTTGAAATTAAGAAGAGTGTTACTGTAACTGAGACTCTCTTTAGATTTCTTTTTTTGTCGCTCCAACCTGTCATGGTTATCTGATTGTTGAATGTTGAATACTTAAAAGACTTATTTGTAAGTTTTGCTATTGCTAAATAGTCAGTGTTAGCATTAACAGCTGTTTACTTATGAGTCCAGAAGAAACATTGTGAATTCGGCATCATACTTCATTCCTGTACTTGCCAAGAGCTTGCTAGTTAGCATGCTAACCAGCTAGCCCCCACCCAGGCAGCCTGTCTAGTCACTTTCCAAAAGCAACTCACTATAGCATCCAGACTGCTTTAAAGAAGCTCCACAGAGGGTGAATTCTAACCTCTTGTATTGTAAATTGCAATGATGGCTGAAGCTCTTGGTAAGTGATGATCACCACCACCTGCTCCTGGCAAGAAATTACATTCAGCAGCAGAGAAAACTTACAAATAGCCCCTCTTAAGTTGATGTAGAAAGTGTACAATGAGAAAACTTATTTGATCCATTAAAGAAAAGAAAGACTCAAACAACTAATTTCTAATGTATATTTCTTTTCTCATACTGTATACCGATGACACCTTATTCTTTGTTAGTCATATACTGAATATACAATTATTTCTTTGCAGTATTCATAATCTATTGATTTTCTATTTTTGTAGTGTTTTGAGAGCAGGAAATGTAGGTAGATTTACAGACAGCACAGAGCTCAGGAAGTGATGTGTGTCAGGAAACTGTGTGTTTCCAGCGACATTATCTCTTACAGATAGCTGAAATAAAATGATAGGTCCCTCATTCAGGATACCACATCCACATCTTACCAGTTTTATGTGTAAATATTCTGTGTTAGAGTAAGATTTTTGGGCGTCAAAGGTATATATACATGTAACTGCATTTAATTAGATTGATCAACCACAAAGTATGCGTGACTGTGTGTGTCTGTGTGTGTGTGTTTGTGCAGGTGCCCATCTCACTCTCTTTTCTGCTTCCTGAAGGTCAGATTTTCATCAACACCACTCATTTTTCATTATTTATTATTTCTGTCACTCCCCACACATCAGTTCATTCCCAAGTTATGTGCTCTGTGAGAGATTAAACTGTTATCTGTAAACTGCAGGTGCCTTTGAAAATAATGGTAACACAAAGCAATGTTTAGATTCTGAAAATAGAACATAAATGTCTATTAAAGCTGCAGTATGCCTCTGAGCTTGTTCTCAGCACTAATGGAAATAAAATGTTCATGCAACAAAACCTGCGTTCATCATTTTGTTTGTAACTTTTGCTGACATAACTTTTGCTGACACATCTTCACTCTGCATATAGGTGAATGTGTACAGGGGCTACTCACACATTTTTTTGGTGGTCTCCTTTATACTTGTGTGTAGTATGTTTGCTGTTTTCATCTCTGTTTCAAACCCACCTTCTAACAGAAGCTGAATCACCCAGTCAACTATAACACATTCAGAATTGGAAGCAAGCCTCTGCAGTTTATCTTCGTTTAAAAAACTTGTTTCATTCTGGAACTATTTTATAATTGGCTTTTTTTTGGCCAATTAAGAAATCTTTCTACGATTGCTGGAAAGTGCTGGGAAATCTATGCTTTTTTGTTGTCAAGCCTGGATCACTGTACTTTATTATACTACTAACTCAGCCAGGGAGCTGCACCTCATTTTCAAATGGTTCAAAATGACACAGCACATCTAGGAAAGACAAAGTGCATTATTCCGGTGTTGGCCTCTCTCCAGTGCCTCATGGTTGGGGCGCGTACCACATGGGCCTCAGTGCTCTGAGCAGTGAGTCCCTGGTTTGACTACTGATCCAGTCGGACCTTTACTGCATGTCACTCTCCTACTCTCTCTCCCCATTTCCTGTCTCTCTTCACTGTACTATCAAATAAAGGCAACCCCCCCCCCCCCCCCCCCAAAAAAATAGCCAGTAACTACAAATGACTACAATAACAACAAAAAAACAAAAAAATGCTATATAAATACATCTTAATTCACGCAATAGTAGAGGCTGACCTCCTTAAAGAAAGGTTTTGGTTCAGTGGTTGCTGTCAGTGCAGTGGTTGATATAATAGCATGTTCAGTCACACTTTATATTTCATTTATTTTCAGTACAAGTTCATTCAGAGGACAACTTGTGTATTCTGGCCATGATTTAAGATATGTGTGTTGTATTGAAATGTAATGCTAGTTTATGTATGTGTGATATCAAACAAGGTTGTAAATGTATTTACTTGCTTTATTTTACCAGGCAAAATCACCAAAACACATTATTTATAGACATGGCCTAGTGTGAATTTGGGCAAAAGGAGGAAATTAGAGTCAAGAGGCATTTCTTTTTACCACAGGACATGTATTAGAATATAATTTCCTGAAGAAATACACAGCTTTGTCTATGTTTTATTCATTTATAATAAAAGAAAGCTGTGTGTCTTTCCCAGGGAAATGTCTTTTTGACAACACTTCAACATTTTGTTCTCTCCTGCTGTGTGTTGTTTTTACCACCAGGTGGCGTTAGGGTGCAAACAGGCCTCAGAAGAAGCCAGAGCAGCTCATGCAGCCATTCGTCAGCATTTAACAAGGCTGTCTCCGTCCGTCATTCTTTCCAGTGACTGGCCTTTGCTGTTAGCGTTTCTCTCAGCTTTTTACATTTTCCTGGTCTCTTGTCTTCTCCCAGTGTCACTGGCCTGCCGTTGGTCTGCCTCTGGCTCTGCTCTGAGCGCTCATCCTTCAGCTTTCACAAGCTGCTTGGCACAACTGTTCCTCCACTTATGTCATGGTCTCCGAGCAGTCACTGTGGTCAGGGTGTCAAGACTCAAGCTGAATGTATTCTGGTGTGATCACACCAAGGATACTACACTTTACTGTTTTAAAACTATTGATAACACTAAACCTCTGAGGGAATCTGATACCTTTCAGTTTCACTTTGACTCACAACAATGTTGATTGCCTCGTTTGCCACTGATAAAATAAAGCAGACACAAAGCTTAGTGTAACTGAGAGATTGTTAAACTTTTGCAGCCTTAGTGAATTTTTCATAAAGCACAGATGTAGATTTCAGTCCAACTTAGGGCAAACAGTATCTGGGGGGGGGCGGGGGGCAGATGAGAGTTATTGGCTAATGTGGAAGCCTGGTCACAACAATAATTATTACTATTATTATTATTACTACTACTACTACTACTATTTACATTTTGACTTAGTCTGTGTATTTGCAAGGTTGTCTTTCTCCTACCCCATTCCCCCACCCCCCTCTCTTTCTGTCTAAACCCAACCGGTCGAGGCAGATGGCCGCCCACCTTGAGTCCGGTTCTGCTCGAGGTTTCTGCCTCTTAAAAGGAAGTTTTTCCTTGCCACAGTCGCCTAGTGCTGCTCATGGTGGGATCTGTTGGGTTTCTCTCTGTAAATTTTATAAGATAAAGAGTACAGTCTAGACCTGCTCTATATGTACAGTGCCTCGAGATAACTTCTGTTGTGAATTGGCGTTATATAAATAAAATTTGACTTGACTTGACTTTGACTTGCTGCCACAAACTGTGAGGAAACCGTGTGTGTGTGTGAGGATGAAATAATTTCCTGCTCCTGATATTGACTGACAACTCCCACTGTCCACTCCCACATATGTGCGTGTGTACTGAAGGTGGATGTTGTTTTCTAAGCACGAGCTTCTTGGTAGATCCCAAATTCCTGCTTTGGTTTCCTGATTTCGACCGAATGAGTATCTCACAGCATGGACTCTTCTTTTTACGTCTCAGCCTGGTCAGAGAGGCTGAGCTGCTGATTGGCGGATGTTATCCAGTGTTAAGTTTGGAACAAAATGACTCCCTCCTCCTCTCTCCTAAAAGAGGAATGAAAACACACAAAGCAGGGAGGAGGAACCAGTGAAGATAAATGCTTGAAATTGTTAGGATTAAGGACCAGCCAGTGTCACATATGAATTCTTTTCTGTACAGCACTTTGAAAGTTTACCTAGGGGTAAAATCAACAAGGAGTGCCAGAATTACATAAGATCGTGGCTTGTTTGTGTGTTTGTGTGTCAATCAAGATGATGCAAAATTGTTTTTGATAAAACATTAATTCCCCCTTATCTGTTAAAAATATCACCAGGAACAGAAAATGTCTTCTAGATAACCTGGGTTACTTTACAAACAAAGCACCAAGCAGCTGATTCAGCATTTTGTCAGCCCTCTTCAGTTTCAGAACATTAGTTTGCTTGTTAACCTTCAATATAAGTCTGAGCTGTGTTGTGTTGACATTGGCTTTAGCTCTTACAGAAGGGCTCTGAGTCAGCCTCAGTGGAAGAGACATGCCTGTTTGCTTTGGACTTAAACTCTGCTACATTATCTACAGACTCCATCAGTTCTCAACATGCAGTTAGTGGTGGCATGCAACAGGACAGCCCTCCAAACCTGGATGTGCTTCAGCACATGCTGTTTCCACCTCCCCATGACATCTCTCACATCAGTGCAGGAGGTCACAACCTAAGAACAAAAAAAACTCTTCACCTTATTGGTGCTGTTGAATTTAATCCTCCTCTGAGTCAACTTCTCTCAAATTGATGTGGTTATCCGCAAGTTCCTGTTTGTTCTCATTTTGGCAACATAGTTGGTGTTAAGCAGTGGAGTTGCTGCACTGCAATTCCCAGGAATCACGCGCCAATCAAACAGTGTGGGTGGTACTTTGATGTCTTATTACTTGGAAATCCTGTTGATGAATTGATCATTCATCTATTTATTCCAATTAAACCATTGTTCCTGGGGTAAAACAAGTCACATTGATGCATGACAGAAGATTTTTCCCAGGAAAGAGCGACCAGAGCTGCAAATTTAAAAGCTTTTGTGTACTTAGGCACTCACTGGTGACATCAACTTGCACTAAGTGACCTGGCTATATGACTTTTAACCTGAATTTGACTGTTGTGTAAAGGAATTTTGCGTGTTCCGTGAATAAACTAGCTTAGAGACTACTCCTGTCTACTTGTGGCATCCAAACTAAAATGTCTGCATGCAACAGTGACCAGTAAAACAGCAGATTGTAATGTTTTACGGGTTACTGTTATCGTGATGATCACAAAAAACTCAAAGTAAAATGTGCAAAACTAAAGCCCATTAACAAGGTTTAAAAAAGCTCATATTTGTTGATATCTTTTTCATGCACTGTATCTGCTGAGATTCATACTGAACACATGTAATACTCTGTCTGATATGCTCAGACGCAGCTGTCAGAGTGGAGGTGGGTCCCAGCCAGGACCATATGTTGGGGTCAGGAGAGCAGTGTAATGTTCTGGGCTGGGGCCAAGGCGAGAGTCACACACCGCCCTGCTGCTGCGGTCCGTCCTGGAGAAAGAAAGGCCTTTCATTCAGAAGGACAGACAGCTGGAAGAGAGATAAGTGTTTTGTGGTTCTGCCTGCTACACACTGTACATTGTGTGTGTGTGTGTGTGTTTCCATGTGTGTGCATATTCACAAAAAAGAACAAATCACAGTCACTTTTTTCATTTCTATCACAACAGATCAGTCCATTACTGATGGATAGGATGGGTCACATCAGTCATACTGCTTAAAAATATTGTATTATTACAGAATAACATCATTACAAAATTACTGTAATGAGACCAACACAGTCAGATTCTAATCAATCCTGAAACATCAGCAGCTGGAGGAAGAACTACAGAGTTTCTGCAGTGATTATTTAATAAAAATTGACAGTATTAAAATGATACAATTAACTGTGACAACACTCAAGCTTCTTTGGGTGTGCCTGCTTATTTCTTTGTGTTGAGGGTAATTGGTGGGAGGAGCTGTCAGTTAGTGCAACAGGTAGCACCTGGCTCCAGTCCCACTTACTGCCACCTCATTCCCCTCAGAGAGGCTTTGTTTAGGCGCTGTGTTTGGTTTGTTCTCACAGACATTCGCATGTATAATTAATTTTAGCTTTAGTTTTTGTGTCTCTCCCATTATTTGCCACAACAGAACGCACAAATCAAACACCTGTCAAGTCTGCAGAGAGTGAGTATTTGATGCTCAAAACATATATGTTAGATTGAGAATCATGTTGAGGTCATGGTTATAACAAAGTATTGAATTAACTAGAAGGTGTGAATGGCGTCAGTCTTTGAGGCCACTATCTAGTTACATCTTGCCGCATATTTCAGAAAGTAGGTTTCCCCCTTTATTTAGACAGTTGTCCTCAGGAGTGACTAATCCTGATGAATTGTTGACTTAGGCCTTTATATTAGCATGTTGTTCAATATCTACCACAAGTATTAAATGACACAGAATGAAGTTAAAGAGGAAAGGAGGGAGAGTGAGGATAAATTAGCCTATTTTTTTAAGCTAATGAGACCTTCAAGGCTCTAGTTATGTTGTTATGTTACGTTACGACCATGGATACTGTAGTTTCCGTGCCTCCCCTCGAACCATTAACCACGTCTCCAAACTACATTCCATTCACAGTAGGCTTCTTATACCATGTAATGACATTTACATTAACTCTTTACTGGAAGACTCGCACACAGCATTCACAGAAACATGTTTTGTGGCTGTTGGAGAAAACAAAAGACGGACAACGTTCGATGATAACATCACAACTTAACTATGGATGATGTCTCTGTTTAACCTTGGTAAAAGTTCTCCCCTAGAAAACATTACGATGATTTATTTTGGATTCTCTATAGGAATAGTCTGACATTTTGAGAAATATATGTTTTGTTCCTCTTTAGATGAGAAGATTGATACCTCTCTCACAGCTAATTGTTTCAGGCAGTTAGTTTTGTAAGCCACAAACAGCCAGGATACACCAACTTATGTGGACATGGCATGTGGTAAAGCGTTGACATACACAAATGTGTGTGTGTAGTCTTACAAGCTAAATCTTACCCCTGACCTTCAGTTCTCTTATTTCTTTCCAGACATCTGTTTTTTCTCCTCCTCAATTAATTATTGGAGCCATTATACCCTGTATCAAGTACTCGAAGTTTAAAAATTCTTAACTTGCAGTTTTCTGGATGCTTTGAGCAACTTTTTGCATTTGTTTACATTTAGTCACATTTCGCTGACTTTGGATCTCTAAATCATCTCAAGCCCAGTCTGTAAACACTTTGCAGTGAGGTTGTGGCTCACTGTATACGTGAGTACTAAAATCAAGCAAGTCGCTGCTTCAGAATCTGAAACAGAAATGCCAAAATACACGACAAAGCTATCAACTGCTATTGTACAATAAACACAGACCAACACCTTACTTTTTTTTTTTTTCTTTTTTTTTTTTTTTAATGAAGCTAGGGGACACTGAGGGGTTGAGGGTTAGAGTCTTGTTGCATCAGAGATGAAGAGGATGAATGTGTACAAAGGTTATCTACACCAGGTTGGTCATTGTCATTAAATCCTTGTCTGACAGTTTCCAATAAAATGTTGGAACACCAGGACAGAGAGAACGATGTCTCTTAATAATGTAAGTGAGAGAAGGAGGGATGTAGCGATAGATGAGGCTTCTTTGGATCGACAGGGATATATGGTTTTTTTGTGGCTTTTGTTTCCTGTAAAGAGGAATGTTGTTTACAGGCATGGTATGTATCCTCAGAATGCAGACCTGTTCTGAGGAAATGGTTGTTGTCTCCAGAGGGAACTTCGATGTCTGGCTGCAGATCCAGAGGGGAAAAAGGCTGACAGGGACGGACTTTATGTGTAGCACAGGGAGCATGCCTGGAAGTTTCTTATAAACAGAAATGTGGTGATATAACAAACTCAAAGCCTCACACAGCCAGAACACAGGCTCGCTCTAATAGATATTTATGTCTGGGAACATCCTCAAAGTGGATGTGTAACAGATCAATCACAACCATGGAGTGTTTGAATCACTAACACATCACTAACAACTATTAAAGTAGTTTTATAGATATGTACCAAGGCCTGGTAAATATGGCTCAACTGGCGTGTCATATCCACTGAGAAACTGATTTTGGTGGATTTAGGAGAACCCAGCCACAAGCTGGTCAGATCGTCCCGTAAGGTAAAGAAGCTAACTGTCGCATCATGCTTTTTGTTCAGCTCCATCCGGCTCTGGGCCACAATCATCCACAGTGAGTTGTGGGTGGTTTGTCAGCTTTCACTTTCATTTCAACAGTCCTTAACCTCCTGTTGAGTCAAAACAGTTGGTGGGCAGATGAGAGCGATGCTGTTGAAACCCATTGGACCCCATATCATTCTATGGAGTGCAGAGAAGAATAGGTGGTTGGAAAATCGCTGTTAATGAGCAGACTTTAGAGACCATGCGGACAGCTTGATTCGAATTCTCAGGTAACTGACAGCCAATTAAACACCACCAATCTCTAGGACCCTTTGCTGCTTGGTGCCTTTATTGAGATCTAATTTCTTCCATGTTTGGGTAGTTTTGTGCTTTTATGTCTCAGTTGTAACTGAATCATACTTAACAATCTTGAAATTATCTTTTCTAGCACTGTGACTTTGTTATCTTAACTTTAGCATGTTAGAAGATACTTAGTTTCTCCTAACATTGTGTAAGCTAAATAGACATAACAGGATATAATTAAATCACTCTTGGTTCACAAGGTGAAATGACCCTCGACTCAGTCTGAGCAGATGGTTATTGTGTTACATATCTCATCTCCAGGTAACTCAATTTGTTCTCCCCATCCTCTATCTCATATTTTCTGTGGTCACTCTTTCCCGTACCTTACAAAACACTGTCTAATGTTCTCGTTTTTTTTTGAGGAGTATCAATGTCGCCAATTTCACGGCATTAAAGTTGTTGGCCTTCGTTTTTGCAGGACTATTTTGAATCTTAAATGTATTTTGGATGGAATACTTTGAATTCAGGCTGGGCAGTCGTGCGAGATCCTGCAACCTCTTCATTCCTTCTCGACAGCCCGTTAGATGAGAAATTTCAGCAGCCGTTCAGAAACCTTCAGGTTGCAGGATGTGATCTTGAATTTCCACAGTCAAATCTTCTCTGTTGCCAGAAGTCACAGAAATGTTAGGAACCATTTAGGTTGTGTTTTTGTCCTTTTTTTTTTTTTTTTTTTTTGCTGAAGTTCTTTTCCTACACGAACAATCCCATCTTAACATTAATGTAGCTCTTACACAGTTGTACAAATGTGGTCTTCACGAATTTGGGTCAAAGAAAATTATGGTACATTTAGCACCAGCTCGAGTCTGAGATAAGTCCAAGTCTGTGCAGTCAAACAGTCCAATGGGCTTGAGATAAAAAACAAAAAATATAACCAAGGAAACAGAATTGTTCACATTAAATATTCTCATCATGCTGTCTTGATCTCCTTGGGATTTAGAAAAGTTTAACTATAATAGGAAGAAGATGACACCATCTGAACTTTGTACTACACTAAATTGAAAAATATAATCATATTAGCCATAATATTCTTGCAAGAGGTTACAAGCCGACTGGGGAGAAATGAGGTACAAGGAGTAATAAGTGAGAAAGGAGAACAAACGATGATTATTATTATTATTATTATTATTATATAAATACAGGTGTTAAGGACATGTCTCAGGTACAGAATGAAAGGGAGATACACCACAGATAACAATTAACACAAAATATCTTATGAGGCCAAATTAAACAAAATCTGTCAAGTCAGTGGTGTATGGTGTGCATGAGTGAAGGATGTGGGTGCAGGTATACGGTATACAAAACAGGATGTGGGGTGTCTGTGGACGGGAGCAGAGAAGGAGCATGGGTAGACTTCAGCCAGGATTCACAGTGTGTAACCTAGTAACACTGGGTGCTACAGGTGTTCCAGATCACACTAATCAGTTACCTGCAGAGCAAACAGAGATACAGATTAGCAGCAGAAGGCCCCAGGGGTCATCACGCTGGGTACCTACAGGGTACAGTCTTGTTTTCTTCCATATTAAAGTCACAGAATTACAGAATTTTGCATCTTTACGGGGGAACTGAAACTGACAACAGCTCTCTGGTCAAGTTAAACATACAAGACCAGTTTCAGAGATTGAGAGTCTGGGTCTGGGTCAAAACACCCACAAGACAAAAACAAGTCCAAGATAATTGAAACATGCTGGAAAAATACAGTAATGAAAAAAAATATGACAAACTACTGTTACCACTGGTATTCTCATGTGCATTTCACAAATCAAATTTCTCAAATAAAGAGAAGTCGAGGATACAAATGTAATTTTAAGGTGAAGGGACAGTGATGTAAGGTTTATAAAGATACAGAAGTGCTCAGATTAGAAGTACCAACACTGCAGTTTCTATGTGATGACACAACAGTCCCATGTCTATATTTAGTTTCAATTAGACGCTGTAATCCGGATGTAACAGCAGCGCTTTGTGTCCTGGCAGAATTGTTTACAGACCTTGCATTTGTCTGATCTAAGCCCAAGCGCTGTTCCCTTTATTTTCCCAGCAGCCCCTGCAATTTCCACAGTTACCTCGTGTCTGACTCGCTTGTAATCTCAAAGATCTCAGGATTTCACAATGTCTTCACTTCTGGAGAAACAAGTCTTTGCCATGAGACGTCCCTGAAAGCGCTCAGCAGAGAAACTATTCACACGCAATCCATGCATTACCTGTTTGGGCCTGTGGCAAGGAAAAGATTTCATCATTTTAAAGTAAAACACACCAGCACACACACATACATACACACACACGTATACATTCACAGTCCAATTAGACATCATGTATCACATGTTTTCCTCCCAGTTACAGATTGTGTAAGAGCAAACCAAAAGCAAATGGATTACCCTGTATATAAAGTATGTTCCCAGCACTTGAAATCCACTCTAATGTGACAGCACAGAGGCCCATGAAGTAGTGAGTATTTACTATTGTCTTTCATAGCCAAAAACCAGTCGTCTCAGTTTGTCACGCCCTGTATTCTGACGCTGCATTAACATACTGCCTCTCAGGGAATGCTCTGTGGTTTAGGACCATTAGCACAAATAAAATATGATGCTGGCTCATGTATTTGGTAGATAACTCCATAAAATTAGCCTCCTATCTATTGTCTGTGGAGCTGCTCCAGCCTGCACATCAGCCTCTTGGCTCTCAGGTTTTCCCTTTTTGCCAGAGAATAGTTCATGTCGACTTATGCTGAGTGGACTAAAGAGCAAAATCATGATGAGTCAGTGTTAAAATAGCTGTTTTTATCATGTAGTAAGGAGAATAGAGAACAGATTTCCTGTTATTATTCAAAAGACTTTTTCTTAGGCCCAAAAGCAGAACTCAGACTCAGAAATGTTTCCAAAGTTTAAAAAGGTATTTTATTGTAAAATAGTGAAGGTAGTTTTGGGGGAATGGGTTGGAGTGGCAGGAGAGCAGACAGGAAGCCGAGCATGAACTGAACCTGGGCACGGGCAGAGGGTGGGCAGGTTGTGTGCTGGAGCTCAATGACACAGCTGAGAGTTGGGCGAGGCAGCGAAACAGGCAGGCAGAGGTGAACCTGAGGCACAGGCAAACAACAGTTAAGCAAGGCTCAAAAAACAATACAAGATTACTTAGAGCAAGGACACCAGGAGTGGTGAATGGACAATCTGGTAAAGAGCAGGGGTTTAAATACTGCAGTGGCTCGTTGAGGAGATGGGATGATCAGGACAAGGGGTGCAGGTGGACTGGGGGGAGAAGGACCCAGAAGCCACGCCCAGCACACATACACACAAAGAGACAAAACGGGGACAAACAAGAGACAAAAGGGAGGGGAACAAAACAGCAGAAAAAGAAGGAAATGAGGGAAAGACAGTTTTTCATACATCCTGTACTCTGTTGACACCACTGATGTCACCCAGTGGAGACAGCCACATTGAAGCTGCTCAGGCCTGATTAACTTGTCAGAAGACACTACTCAAAAAACTAAAAACATTTTGTTGGGACTTTCCGGAAGAATGTGGAGGCATTTTGGGTCCAACCCACTGGAATGTCCTCTCTCATAGCCAGGCAAAGTGTTCAAGACCAGTCTAGCTTTGAATAGCCGTTCTTTGGTATCAGCACTAGGTGTGTCTGAGAAAAAGCGTTAATATGAATCTAAGATGGATACCTTTATCCATAGTGCCCCATAGGACCATGAGATCAGACGTTCTTTGTAACAGCAGAGCCAGTTGCGATGTGACCTTTAACCTCGGAGTGCTAGAACCTTAGATGCAACAAATTGAGTTTTAATTATACAAAACCAAACAGCCAAGTGTTCTGCACAGCCGAGACAGAGACAGCCAAGATTCCTATTTCTACTGGCTTCACCATGACCAAGCATGTTTTCACATGTACTATAGGTCAGGCAGCATATGACATATGTATGTCATAGGTGGCATGACTACAGCTCCAATTTGCAATGCCTCCTGGGTAGAAGAAAGCCCTTCAGACACCTGAAATGCATTGATCTCTGATGGGTCTGGTCAGTAAGACACATCTGGAACCAGTCAGTCTGAAGTCTGGATCTCCCCTCCCCTTTATCAATGAGTGGGTGGAGGGAAATGAGACAGGGAGGTGAAAGAGGGCAGACAGAGAGAGAGACAGAAAAAGACAAAAAGATTGATACAAAATGGGAGACAAAGGCAGACACAGATGTAACAATGACACTACAATGACTTTTAAAAAATGACACCACCCACATTACTTTACCCTGCCACACACTAGTCCACTGAAGAAGGCAAAACAACGTCGAACCACCAGTAAAAACAAGGAAAAACGAAACAAAGTAATTGTTACACAAGCTCCATAAATCCATGTCACTGTAAATTACCAGATGACTCCCCTCCCCATAAATGATGAATATAATGATGGTTTCTCTTTGAAAATGTATTTTTAAGTGATACTGCTACTAGCTTACTAGAAAAAAGTTTGCAATACCCAC
The DNA here is from genome assembly GCA_033238685.1 of Lates japonicus. Lineage (NCBI taxonomy): Eukaryota > Metazoa > Chordata > Actinopteri > Centropomidae > Lates > Lates japonicus. The sequence goes on from BRZM01000035.1 coordinate 7,792,945, forward strand.
AGCCACACAGAATACCCTTCTGAGTTGCACTAATGTACAGTGTATTTTAGTATATTCATATCACTTAAAGTATAATATTCAGCACAAAGTGCAGTCTAGTTATAGTTCTGTAAATCTAATCTGTAAAATTAGTGGAGTGCCCCTTTAAATCTAGGGCTAATTTATAATGACTCATGCTGGGAATGCCCAGCAAGGCAGCAGATTGTTTCAAAAATAATTCCCATATGTTTTAAAAACACATCTCAGCTCCACAGTGGCCATGTTTTCATCAGCTTCAAATCCATTTTGCCTCTGTATACTCACTGTTGTCAGCTATAAATTAAACCATTAGCAGAAATGTTAAACACTGACTGAATTTAGGCAACACAAGTTCAACTGACTACATCTGTAAACTATTTACCATCTAAGGCCTTTGATTCAGGATGAAGAATGAATGTTCAAGTTAAGAAGAAATTTGACTCATTGCTTGCTGAGAGACATGTTTCCTGTTACAAGTTAGTTTATAAACTTTTTTTAAAAGTTCTGCAGCAGTTTCAAATTGGCTTCACAAAGAGGCAGGTTGGCATATTATAGGTGCCTCTAATGTTTAATACGCTGAAATCCACAGTAGCTGTGAGCCAGTGGTTTCCATCTTGGAGGGTAGGATGCCCAAGGGGTCCCAAGATTAAATTTAGCTGTCACAACATGATTAAAGAGGAGACAATGACGCTTTTCTGTTGCACAAAAACATGTTTTTTTCTGATTCTTTTCTGCCTAGATGTTTTCTTGTGAAATATATCTGCCACTTTAGGCCTTCAAAATCCTTCAAATGAATAAAACTTAGAAGGAAGAAATAGCTTTTTGGTTGACATGTTTACAACTTGTGTCCACATTTAAAGGCCATAACCTCTATTTAATGGTCAAAATAATTGGGAACCGCTGCAGTAAGGATAATCCTGTGTGTTCCTACATTAAACCACATGAGAAAAAAACTTATCTTGCCTTCTTTGGATAGGTCCAGATTTTTCAGTGATTATTGATTGTTCATCTTTGGTAATTCAGTAAAGGGACATTAAGTGACTCAAAGCCTTCCAGTGCCCAAACTAACTCAATGGAGCCACAAATCTGGTTTGAATGTTGGCTTTTGGCCCTGCTGTGACGTTGGTCCCAGGATTATAGATAGCAGGAGGAGGGATTACCAGACCCACCATGTGCGGTGATTCGACCATCTGTTGCCTTTGTTTCCTTCATACTCTCGAGGAGGAGGGCGCCGTAATCCTCCGCACTGTGGAGGTCAAGTCCATGTCACTGCAGACAGTTCAGGAGTGAGACCACTCCCGTCTGGTCATCCATGAAAGCAATACCGACAACAAATTCTTAACTTCGCGTAGACCTTTTACTGCTGAACACATAGACCACATACTTCAGGGAAGCAAACGAGTGGGAAATTTGAGATTAAAACTTGGAAACTTGACATGTTGGAAAAAAGTTGTGTGTGATTCATGTCTGCAGTCCAGCAGTTGATGCAGACAGCTGTAGGCTACGGCTGCTGGGATCTAAACACATTTGCTGCTGTGCTCTGTAGCTCAGACTGATTTTTCATTAAGGGAAACAAATGAGGACTCTGGGTACGTCCTGTCCTCTGAGGTATCCTGTCGAGGGACTGGAAGCCCAGTTTTCCTCCCCAGACATAAAACTGCTCCTTTCCTTCACTCAGCATCTTGTTTTTTTGGGGGGTTTTTTAATAGACATCTGCTGGCACTTTGGGCCATAACGCTTTTACCATGTGCCCCTGCAGCACTGCAGACCTGAGACCTGAGAGAAATTTATGCTTTTCCCTTTTTGATGCCCTTAACTTTGGAAGTTAAGGGCATTAGAAGAAGTTAAGAAAGAATGTGCTAAGTAATGTAAATGTGACTTGCAACATGACCCGAGTGTGACGAGACCAGTAGCAACAGGTATGATAACGTTGTGATAACTGAAGGAGTATGGCTGCTTCCAGACATTTTTCGGTTTTTATTACACCACTTCCATTTTTGCACCACGCTGGAGCCGTTTCAACAACTGTTCCCTTCTCTTGGAAAAGAAGTAGTTAGCTCATCCAGGCTTCAGCTGTGTCCGATGGAAAAAGCCTAAAAAAAGGCAAAGTTAACTGGTTTTCATCTCCCCCCACTTCCTTGCTCACATGAATTGGGCTGCTGCAGAGAAAGTGCCCTGATAGCATTACTCTGGCAATACCTTAAGGTTTGAAAACTTTTTCCAAGTTGTCATTTTACTGCCACTGAGGCCTGTTTGCGTTACTAATATTCTGCAGTGAACATCAGAGAAGAGTGAGGCAGACAAACTTAATTGTTCTAAAAATTCTTTTCTAAATTGACTTTCACCACTGCAATTAGTGCAGTGATTTATGCTTCAAATTCAGATTTTTCATTCCTCTGTCAGTCTTGGGTTTCTAAGTGATCATGATGATGTCTCCTCCTGGCACATATCATGAAGTTGACATCATCCCGCCTCTCCGGTTGCATACCAGAGAGAGCTTGAAATGTAACCATTGGACCCAGGCACTGGGTTCAAATAGAAACATCTGGAAGTTGAAAAGTCATCAAGTGCATCTGTAACATACACTTTGTTCTTGACAGATAGAGAGGCTGTGATCCTTTAGCATCACTATATGTCACCACAGAGGAACTGTTAAATTTAAAGGTACAAAACTGTATTTTTAGTAAGACACCTGTTTTCAGGTTGAAAACAGAAGAGGGAGCTCAGCATTACTAAGGTGTATGCCAACACCTCATTCACTTTAACAGCAGAACTGTTGATTTGAGCTGTCCAAATTAAATGTTTGCTTCCGTAACATCTGGAACACATTACAGGGAAAAGCCTGGGTTTCATTTTAACATATTGTACTAGGCTACAGTTTGGCATGTGTCAGCTGTCTCCTCACTCCTATAAGGAAACTTTCAATAAAATGTTCTTGGACTGAGGTTTATATCAAAATGTGAATAAACTTCATCAAAAAGGCTCTCTGTGGAGCTATTCCTGCATAACAAATGTTAATCATAAAGGTAAGGTATTGTGGCCTTTAAACAACAGTGACTAATATACTGTACGCTGTCCCCTAAGTTTAAATAACTGTACTTGAAGAAGGAAAAAATGTGAAAGAAGACTAAGAGTCTACAGGCAGGGGACAGTCATTAATCTATGTCCCTAAGGTCCTAAGTTAACAGGATCCGGAATACCCAAGGTCTTATGTTCCCATCTTTTTCAGTTCCCATTATGTGCTATATAAATCTGGGGAACACAGGACCCTGGGAACAAATATGATAGAAGCTCCATGAAGCTGTACTTTGGCAACAGTGCTGCTTTGAGCTAAATGCCAATGTCAGCATGCTATTGTGGTCAAAATTACTTGTCGAGCTTTGTTTTTTTAGCATCATGAATTAACCTGTTAGCATTTTGCTAGTTAGCACTGAATAGAAAGTACAGCTGAGATTGATGGGAATGTTGTGAGTATTTTGCCATAAAACAGAATGTTGGACAAACTGGAAATTTTGACCAACTTCATCCAATAACTGATATTTCACTTGATACATAAAATGTCAACCTCATGGAGGCACTAGAGGAAAATTCAAGGGGGGGGTCACAAGCGTCAGTAGGAATGACATGAACGTCTGTACACAATTTCACGGTAATCCATCCAGTGGTTGCTGGGATATTTCAGTCTGGAACAACCAACCAACAGACCAGCAGTGCCATCCATAGAGCCTCAGCACTTGTGTGGCTAAAAAAACATACAGATAATAGACTTAACAGAATGATTACTCACCCCTAGACTTTGAATTTGAGGTGGAAAAAAAGGCTTCTCTTGTCAGACTTCTGGCAAGATGTACACGTATTCCTTTGTGTGTCATTAATTTTGGAATAACATCACTGTGTCAGAGTGTTTACATGTACAAAGAACTGTGGATAACAGCTCCTGGCTGTCCATGTTTTGGTTATATTCAGGACAAACTGTTTGTATGTGTCATTACATCCTGTTCACAAATATCCTGACGTCTTGAGTACAGAGAGAAAAAAAACATTAAGAATATGACAACAAGATTTCTTTGACTCAAAACAAATACTCATTGGATTAAGTGGATGCATGCTTCAATGGCCCTATTTTTATATGTCTGTGTTTGTGTGGATTAATGTATACCTCAAGTGTAAAAAAAAAAAAAAAAGCGAACATATCCATGGAAAACAAACTCACATTGCTGTATTATCCACTGGTCTTTAAATGATTTCTGATTGATATTTCAGACATTCAAACCCACAAAGACGACAAAGACAGAGCAAAATCACCATCATTATTTTTATTAAGATTTTTTAGGTCCCCTTCCCTTAAATCAAGTGACAAATTACTTACTGAAAATCACCATCTGTTATTTCAGAGACTGAAACTAAAGCACAGAGCTCCAGCGACTCACCAGGTCACACATCCATGTTAAGAAACAGTCACCTGTGTGAAATGCCTGGCATTTAACTTATCACGCAGCTTCAGAACATGAGAGGAAAGTGTCATTACGAAACCTGGTCGGGGCTGCAAGTACTTTACAGAGAGGATTTCACTCTTTGCTTATCTTTCTTTTGCCCAAAATCTGTCTTTGCCTTTGGTCTCCATAATATTTTCTTTGTGGAATGCTTTTTTTAAAATTCTTTCCAAATGCTCCCTTCACAGTTTCCTCAGAGTAGAACAGATTCAATTACAAAACCAGAGAACAAATTTCACTACAACCAAACAGAGTTTTAAAAAACAAAGGAAGTTTGGTATAGAAAATGTCTGACTTCTTTGGTCTTGGAGAAACTGTAATGAGTGCAAATGCTGACCGATAAAAAAAGAAGACAACGCTGATGTGTGAAAAGCAGAGGTCTGTTCAAAAATAAACAAACATAAACAACACCACGTTTAGACAGCAAAGAGTTAAAGGCCGCACATGTGGACTGAGCAGCACCAATAACAGAGACAACACTCATATCTGAGTCACGCACAGACACACACTCACAGACCATTTGTTTACTGAGAAACCCGTGCTCTGAATCAGCACTTCTTTGTTATGGAAAAACCATAATCAAACTCTGAACTTCAAATTCTGAAACTCACAAACACCAGGCAGAGATTTCACAAAATTAATTTTCATTTCACTTTTCATCCACACCACCCAAAACACAACCACTGAGAGATCAACCCCTCCTCCATCAAAATGAAGTAGTGAGTGCCTCACAACTGACAAATAAACACTGGAAGTTGCTTGAGGAAAAGCACAACAAGCTCACAAATACATTTCCTACACTTCTTGAGGTAATGCTTATAACTGCAACGCAGACTCCACATACACCCCTAAGGTCGTCACGATGCTAAAGATAGTCTCGTCTACACCACAAGTTGCCATGAAATTTTTCTCCTGTTCAACAGGATGAGTAATGGTACTGGAACAACTCTTATTTAGTAATAAACACTCACTCAGAAGGAGAGGAGTGGAAAAATGAGTAGACTAAAATATAGAAAGTGACACGTCTACATTGTGATCACAGTGAAGTAAGAGCAACGTGGTACATGGATTGCTATTAAAGGAATAGTTCAACATCTTGGGAAATATGCATATTCACTTTCTTACAGAGTTAAAGGAGAAGACTGATACCACTCTCATGTCTGCGGGATGAGTTAAAGGGTCCAGCTAGCAGCTGGTTAGCCTAGCTTAGCTTGACAAGGGGAACGAACAGCTTGGCTACGTCCGAAGGTAACAAAATCCTCCTACCAGTACCTCTTAAACTCGCTAATTAACATATTATATCTATATCTTGTTTGTTTTCTCTGCAGTGTAAGAAATGTAAAGTTGTGGTTTTACAGAGGTTATGTGTCTGACTATTTCTTGAACGGGTGCAGAGACATAACCCCCTGTAAAACCTCAAACTGAAAGTCTTTGTTCAGAGGTATTTATAGATGCTATTTTGTTACAGTTGGACGGGGTAAGGCTAGCTGTCTCCCCAAGCATGCTAAGCTAAGCTAACACTACTAGCTGCAGCTTCATATTTAATGGACAGACATGAGAGTAGTATCGATCTTGTAAATAAAGTCTGCAAAAAAAAGTGACTGTGCACATATTCGTTGTTATTGTGGTTACGTCATAGACAAATACTGAATAATATCATTTGAACAAATCATACTGTTTTTGTAACTCAGAATTCATGAAAAAACTGGTAATATGAAGACTTAGTTTTTTTTGTCAATTAATGCAAATGCTGAAATGCCAAGCTCATATTCAACCAGTTAATCCACTTAAAATATCTGACTATTTTTGTATTTAATGGCTGGATAAACCTGCTGCTATATTAAAAAGATATGTTTTTCACCATGGCAAAGGGAATTGATCAGCACAGTTGTTGATTCATTTCATTCATCCGCCTTTGCATAAACACACCCACACACACTATGACCCACCAGTATATAAAAACATGTGCAAACTTGTTTCTAAACACAACTCATTCCAACAATTTACCCTATAAAACACAAGCCACGCTACAGACAAATGGTCCATTTACAAATATCTCATCGAAATGCCTCAGATCCTTAAAGGCACTTTGCATCATGAAAAAAAGTAAGAAAATGAAAATGAATTACAAGTAATCATCAACATGTTGCAAGGTTTAGACAGGCTTCTGTGACTTGTATTAAGAGATAACATGAGGAAGTGAAACAAAGCAGTGAACACCTGAGCAAGTAGAGCCCTTAATATAAACCAGAGGAGGTGATGGTGAAATTCCCCAACACTACATTGTATTGGACAAAATACTTTTTTTCATGTTTTGATGCTAGATTAAAGAAAGAAATCTGGAATGTTTATTTATTGTGATATTTTTACATATTGGAAGTAACTTCAATCAGTCCCTGGAGAAGCCAAAGTGCATGATATGATGTTGCAGAGAAGGGGACAATTTCAAAATAAAACCCGTTTCATGGCTTTCATGTGTGACACTATGGAACAATCAACTATAGATCCACTATGAATTTGAAACCTATATTCTTATTTTAATGTTACAAACACCTTAAATTATGTAAAATAAACAATACACCGTGACACTGCCTATGTGATGTGTATTTCAGAAAAAAAGGTACAGTAGGTCTTTAAAAAACAAAAATATGACTTGGAATCCATCAAGGTGAAAGACTGACTGGCTTTGTGTGTCTTCCAGTAACTACTGCTTCACTGATCTGCAAGTCTTTTAAAACTGAACCAAATATGACCAACACAAAAACGCCTTGATAAAAGAGTCAAGACTTCGACCTTCCTTTCCTTCTCTTCTGTGTTTTTTTTTTTTTTTTTTTTTTTTTTTTGGCATCTTGAACTGGGCAGCGGTTTGGTGTCTTTACAGACAGTCGTACATGCGCAGGGTGCGCTCCAGTTGCTGAACAACGCGTTGGTAAAAGGCTATCTGCTCCCTGAGGTAGGCCTGCATCATGTCTTTGAAGTCCACCTCTCGCTGCTGATGGAAGTGGCTCATCTCTGCCTGGAGGGCAAACCCAACCGTCCGGCAGCGTTTCCTAATGCCGTCGGCCTCGTCCTGGTCCATCTTCCCTTCATCACTCATCCGCTGGCTCTCTTTCACCTTGGCAAAGGCACCTGGGTTCAGAAAGAAAGTAAAAGTATTTTAAAAACTGTAATAGTCCAAACACAAAGCAGCAATCCCATTTTAAGGTGGCATGTGTTCCACAAACTTAAGACTAGTCAGAAGCCAAACTGAACACTAGTTAAAGGGCCAGTTCACCCAAATGAAAAAAAACAAAAACATGGGTTATCATTTACCTCTGGTATGTGCTCCGTCTGAGATTTCTGCCTCCACCCAAATACAACAAAGATCTTTTATCACTTACACATAGTGATATCTAGCTATGCAAGGAGCTTTGGTTTTATTTCTAAAACAAAAGTTGTGATAAAAGCTAAATATAGTCTACATAAATAGTCTCAGGTTTTTATTGCTCTTTGGGTGGGTCTGTATTACAGTATAATGTGCTAGATGAAAATAAACTGCCACAGTCATGTTACGCCAATATCTTCTCAGTGCAGCTCTGCAGTAAAGACCAGCATTGTAACTTTTCCTCCCAGATATTAACTACTGTAAAGCTGTACACTTTATAGGTAGAGCAGGGAACACACCACACAATTACTTTTTGTTTCACTGCATACCAAACGTCTAGTTTCGCTGAGATGAGGACAAGTTGTAACCACATTCACCCAGACTACTATGACATCACTTTCCAAATGCAGAATATGGCAGCCTGATGGTATGTCGCCACACCGCATTTCCCATCAGATTAGCGAGTCTGTCTCAATCTCACACAATCTCAGCTCAAAAGGAGGAAGCGCACAGATTTCAGTCAGACAGAGTGTAGATAATCTGGCTAGCAGGACTAGTTTGGACAAGCTAGTTGTTCTGTCTTTAATCTATCTGCTGCAGCGTGCAGGTCTTATCCTTTAACTGCATCTGTGAGTTCATGCCGCCCTGGTTTTTGTATGGAATTCCTGGCAGAAGTCTGGGAAAGCATGAACAGCACTTCCAATCTGTTCCAGAGAGGAGGCGTGTGGACTGCAGTCTGTGGCGCTGACCTACATTCATGTATTCTGTTTTCCACATGAGAGGAGAATGTGCATCACCACATAGCATGTCTGTGGGACATAAAGGGAGTGCATGAGTATGGAGAGGGGATAATGGGGAGGTCCAGCATTTTTGGATCAGCTAATGCAAAATCTCATCACAAAGAGAGCTTGAAGCACTCTTCTTTGCAGCTGCATGTGACACAAAATTATACTATTAAAGCCACAAAATACAAGTTACAACATAAAAAACTGTAACAGGATAAAAGGCAAGGCTATTTAGGTTTCGTCCTATTCTAAAAACCAGTTCCTTTCTTAAAAATTTTTGGTTCAGCCGATGCAATATCTCAACACAAAGACAGCTTGATGTGTTCTTCCTTGCAGCTAAATCTGCTCTCTGACTTGACACAAACCTACAAAGGACGTGCTGCAAAAAAACAAACTGCAACAGAACAAAAACCAAAGCTGTGTAGGTTTCCTACTGTTCTACAAACCAATCTCTCGATCCCACTATAGGCTTTCTGCCCCCCCTTTTTCTCGAGTTAACAAATGCTGTATGATACATGGCCAGTGGTCTGGAAAGTCACCAGATTTGTTTATCTTGCCCGACCAGACTGGCTACCGCATGTTTTATGGCTGTGGCCAAAGAGAGAACTGAGCTATTTCACATGAGAGAGATTCATGGGCCTGTGCAGAGTAGATATTAGCTCTACAAGGGATTACGAAGAGGTAGGAGGTGATAGTGGGAGGGTGAGGGGAAGGGAGGAGAGGAGAGGAGAGGAGAGGAGAGGAGAGGAGAGGAGAGGAGAGGATGGACTGCATTCACACAAGCCTCCACTGAACAGGCTCATGTGAACACAGTCAACTGTTGCAACAATCCCACTTTTAGTTTATAAGTGTATAATGTTTCCCAACATCATGTAATCAGATACAAAATTAAATTTAAGACTTTTTAATGTCTTCAAGGGAGCTGACTTCAGTGCTTTTTGTTTACTTTTTGAGACCTGCAGGTACCCCTTCCTAGTTTAATAAGTCATTCAGTATGTGTGAGTGTGAGAGAAAAAGAATGAGGACGGTCAAGATTAACTATAACCGCAACCCTCTGGGCGAATGAACTCTGCTAAATGGCATCTGCTAAATTCCCCATTCCCACAGACCTCCCTGGGCCCGAGGTCACTGCAGGACGAGTTCAGGATGTGTAGCACTTCTCCTCCAACACTACATCTATCTTCTGTCAGTTAACGGAAGTGACTCTTTAAGATACTTGTATTTGTTTACAGCATGTGTTGCATTATGTGCTTGTATTTACTGTAATGTTGACGACATGTTCCGATTCTCCATGGCTGAGTTCCTTTTAAGCAAAGCCAGCGTTATTTTTCTCCACAGACTGCAGATTCTTTTATGATCCCAACATTAGCACACAGCAGTTTTAGGACAAATGCATCTCATTTGAATTCATTCTCTGCTGGGGCCGTGGTTTCTAGTCACAGTTTATTAAATCACTCTTCTTGTTTAGTCTTTAAGTGGAGGTACTGGAGCTGAGCCCCTTTAGTAGAGGCTAGTTTGTATACATCTGTTGGCTACAGTGTGTGTGCAGTCGATCAACATAACACGGGACTGCTAGTCTCAACTGTTTGACAAGAGATCTTAATGTAATGTAAAAAATCTTTAGGAAGCCATATGAGACTTCATTTATCAGGGAAGCTAGTAAGCTGGAAAAAAATTACAATATCAACTTGGCTCTTACAGTATTATAGCCTGTGCTTGTGTTGTGTTTAAGTTTAAGTTTATTTTTCTTAGTAGGTCATTAGTCTTCTTCTGGCAGTAATGATTGTATTTCCAAAACAAAGACGTAGGTAACTGTTATAAAACAACCCCATCAAGATAAGATCCTTCGAAAATGCTCCCTTTAGAGGTTAAGTTGAATTAATTTATTATGAAAAAGATTATTGCTTCATAGCCTACTCAAGGTGACTGGGTTTGTGTGGCTGTGAGGAGTGAAACAGTGCTGGGCTAATAAGTGAAAGCGTACCCACTAGTATGTAATGACTTCACTGCTGCAGTGCAAACCACAGAACACCCCCATTTTTCCTTCAAGCCTTGGAACTGGGCTAAATTTCTCTCTTGCAAAGTAAATGGGGAAAAATATTTGGCAAGTTGTGGCATGACGTTTGCAAATCCAAGATAATGTGCCACAGCTTGGTGAACCAACTTACTGACAGTCATTAATGCAGTGTGCATTACAATACTGGAATACAGTCTAAGTTAAAATATTGTAAGTTTGAAAACCTTAAACCGCTTCAAAGTTCAAATATTGATGTGAAAACTTGGTGTAATATTCCTTTACAAATCTGCGTAATCAGAGTGACTCATCAGTGAACTGTAAAACAAACTAATCTGGGAATTTAAGACTTCAAACACAGGAAGAAATAACATGACTGAGTGAGATTAGTGGATTATTCACATCAGACAGACTAGTAAACATTTTCCAACTGAGGACAAATGAGGCTTGTGACCACAAAACACTGACCATTAGTAGAGAGCTGTGAGTGTGTGTGGAGGGGCTGACGTCTGTGTCAAGCACCGCATTGAACTGATGGGATATTTGTTCTTTGTTCATCTATCAAAAAGTATTCTTGAAATGCAACATATGTTATGAAAGCTGTTTTCTTTGCAGAGATTTTCAGGCCCAGTCGCATCAGAAAAAATGGAAAAAGGCAAGCAAAAATTCATCCATCTTACTAGTAGTGACTAGTTGGTGAACACAGGAGCATATCTATGTTCCCATGGTCCACACTGTTCCCTAGTTCAATATTCTGCTAACAAACATTAACCCTCTTATTGTGTTCAGATAAAGTGTGACCTAGTTAAGTTCTAATAGTTCATAAATATTATCAGATTTTTTTAAAATTAGAACAAGGCTTAAACTATAACTATATACAATAACCCTAATCCTATTTGATAAGTTCCCTCAAGTGTAGACCTATTATATTTAGACCCATATGGCAGCGCTGGGGAACAGGAAACCCCTTTAACAAGTTCCCATAATAGCCCATGTCATATCAAGTGGTATGACATGGGTGGGGGACATTTACAGGTTCCCATTGTGTGCTATATAGAGCTAGGGAACACTGGACCATGGGAACATAAAGATGACTCAGTGAGCACTCTAGCAAGTCAGAAACATATTAGCACTGGTCTATTTTCTCTGTACTGTGCCATTTACACCCACTAACATTTTATTCTTAGGATTGTGAATCATCTCATTCAGTAAAGAGTTAATGAGGAGGGAAAAAGCTCTCCAAATTAGCTAGCTTGCTAAATGTCAGTTAAGTCGCATTGACTTCGACTTAGGCGTTAGCTCACTTGCTAGTGGGATCAGTTTATTTAAATTTGTACCCTTAAATCCTGTCTCATAACTGTTAGTTCATCCTCGGTGAGCTTGAAATTTTGAACTTTATATTTACTGCCAGAAAAGGAAAGGAAAGGAAAAGTGTGCAGAAAAACTAAAAACAGAGAGGAGAGGGAAGCGTTAGAGAGAAGAGTAGAGAAAAGAAAGGAAGAAAAACTGAGACACAGCTTCAAGAATGCATGACAGGGTCAAAAGGACTTTGCAATAACTGCCCGTGTTTAAAGTGGGCCTTAAAAGCCTCGAGGATACACAAACATGAAAAAAAGAACCCACTGCTGAGTAAGCTAACAGTAATAGTGTTTACAGCAGCAAATCAGATACACAGATAGAAACTGAGCTGGAGTTTATGTCCTAAGCTGGAATGTGCTCACAAGCAATTTTAGCCATCTCAAATATCTTTTGTCCACTTATCTTTGAGGCTAATTTTTACTCTTTTATTTTTAATTACTTTAGGGATGAGGAATGTTCAAAACAGAACCACCCTCTCTGACATTGCATGGGGACTTGGTTACCAGAAATGTTTAATCTGTGATTGGGCCACTTCCTCTGCACGCTAATTTCCCCCCGTGCTCATCAACTACTTTGTTGACCATGACTGCAACTGTTACACTCGCAGAAATAAGACATGAAGCTTTCAATAGCTCCAAAGCTCAGATTAAAGCTCTTAATTGAAGCCATGCAAAGAGATGTTCAACAGATGTTCTTTTTTATGTGCATAAAGAATCTGATCTAAAACTATTATATAGCCTACTTCACGTTTACACAGATGGGTGTTATAAATCCACACTCGTGTCAGACATGTTGCCATCGTGATGTATTTCTTTATTAACCAGGATATGCTAAGCACTGATCTTGAAGGGATGTAATTCATTACCACTCCTAATAGCCCTCTGTTTATCACACAATGTTCCTCCGCAAGCAATTTTATTTCAGCTCTTTTTAGCTCACAGTTCCTACATTTGTATAAAAAAGGGTGTTGTCAGAGTTAAATAAAAAATTGGACTGGACATGGATGAAAAATATTTGGGATTTCTAGCTGTCATTTGGGAAAAAAGCTTTATAATAATTTTTGAGTGGGCTTTTCAAACTCAGCCAACCTCACAAAGTTCAGACATTAGAAAATCAGTTATGCCATCAAACAGCAAGTAAAACAAATGACTATAATTCCTTTGTATAGCTTATTATTATGACTTTAAGCTTTGCAAGAGTTGTGATGTCTTGAAATCCCTCCAGGTCAAGGCTCTTCTGTTCTGTTTGTGCCATAAAATTTATTTATAACAGTTATGGAACAGATGTATTATCTGCTCATTGTGTTCACCCTATAACATTTGTCTAATGAGAAGTGTTGCAATGTTGCAAGAGGCAGCACAAATAAGGAAAAAAGCACAAGATGTTTCTGTGATGAAAGATGTTTGGCCAATCAGGACTGTAGTTGTCCTTGACACAATGAATTCATATCCAACCTCAGACTGACACATCCAGAATACTTGGTTAAATTACAAGGATTTTCCATTGTCCTGACCTTTGTGATTGCTTAGTAATGCTTGCACAACAACAACAATATGACACAAGAAAAGACAAGACAATGTGCTGCTAACAATGCTCTCCTCTGAGGGATGGCGTCTCCATGCCAACCACAAGCATCATGTCAGCATTACCATGATGGCAGCTACAAATAGTGGATGCCCAGAAGCTTTCTGACAGTTAAAACTTCATTTCTGTCAGGATAAGACAAAGGAACACAGAGGATGAAGTTTCAGTTTTGTGCTTCTTTAGCTGTACTTTAGCTGCACTGGAGGTAGAAATGTTATCATCTCAACAGACAGAGCCAAAACAACAATTCATCTGTGAGCTAACTGGTGAACCTGATGCCAAGAATGAACTGATCAAAAACATGAACAAATACAGATGACAATTACTTCTATTTTCCATTCCTTCAGACAATGCAAGCAGTTGGGAGAGTCAAGCAAACCAGCTATCCATCCATCCATTTTCTAGCTAAGCTTTCTAGCTCTCCATCTAAGGTCACGCAGGACTGGTTGCTCGTCTACCACACATTCACACATACAAGCAATTCAAGGTTTGGGGAGAAACCAGAACATGGAGGAGGAAACCCACGCAGACAGAGGAAGATTAACGCAAACTACTCACAGAAATCACCCAGCTGGCCTCGTCGGCTCCAGCTGAGGGGTGAAAGTGCAAACCACTGAGCAGCCATGTCATACTTTCAGACTGGCTTTTTGGCAAAAAATAGCAGTATATTTATCCAGCATTGATTGATTTTAGGAGCATGTGGAAGCAGCGGAGCAAACTGAAAACACTTCTAAAAATAATATTGCATTAAAAAGTCATTATTGTCACAACAAGTGACCCTTTTCACATTACACATTTAATCCATTGTTGATATAAAAATATTTATCAGTGGCTTTACAAAAATGGGGCTGTGTCCAGGTGTTGGTGAGACAATAAAATACAATCCAGGAAGTCTAGTTTGAGTTACAGATCCATGAGTTTAAAGGCTTATTAGACACCAAAACATAGCACACTGATCTGTAATACTATGAAACAGGATTTCACAAATGTGTTTTACTGTCTGTGTTCAACTGTCTCGATAACTGCACAGTAAATAGAAGCCATGTTGCAAAGTAATCTAGCAGGAATGTGCCCTCAAATCATGCTTGGCTGTGAGACAGTGTTTGCCCGAAGATGTCACAATGTGTTGCAGCCAGATTCAACTTGGCAGGGCTAATTTAGAGTTGGCCAAGGGACTTTAGTTGAAACTTGGTCAACTGGCTAACACTGGCATCTTGACAATGTTGCTGTTCAGCAGTCTCACCAAAATGAATGACAAGGCTGTTTTTCCCCCATCTGGACAGACTAAGGAAAAATTAGCTTAGCCAGAGCCCTGATACTCAGTTTTGCAGAATCTTTGTGAACCACAATGTTCACTTTTTTGTTGACACAGTGTAGCGGAGGTGTGTTAGTGGTGGTGTTGTATTAAACTGCCTTGTGCACTGAAAGGTGAAAGGTCTCTTTAATATTGAGTGGGACTGAATATAAAAAAAAATATGTGAAGTAGCTATGGCACTGACTTTTATTATATTTGCCAGCTTCCTCCCTTACTTTATTTCTTTTTTAGTCAAATGCCACAAAATATGTGGCTTTTTTTGAGAGGAGGAGAGAGGCGGTGGTGGTAAAAACCGAGTTCTTGGAGACATCTGTAATCTCCTTCAGTGTGAAACAGCAGTGCGCTGGGCCAACACAGACAGGAATGCAGCAGCATGTGGACAGACAGTGTGTGTGAAGACGAGGGCCTAGCCTTTGTCAAGATTTATGGGTAACCAAACAGGAGAGAGAAAACATTTGCTCTCTCAAGTCACCAACGTCAGCAAAGGGGAACTATAGCCAACAAAATAACATACAATCAACATTCAAATGGTGCCATGACTGGGCCATTGCAACTGAAACCCAGAGCATGCCTTTCATTAGCCTGGTTTCGCAGATTGCAGTGTGTGTACCTGCTGACAATGTGTTATTGTGTAATTTTCTTGTGTGTTGTAATCCCGTAACATGTTTGTCAGATCATATAAACACGGCATGTGCTCCTGGTCAGGTCTGAGAGTAAGAATAAAACAATACTGAGAATTGTTCGACAAAACACAAAGAGACATCCGTGTGCATGCAGGCGAAATCCCAAAACTTTAAGTTAAACTACTCTCTGTTATTGGTGCAGATAAAGGGGGCATTTGGCATGCACATTTCCTCAGAACTGGCAACAAAATATCTTTTCCTTCAAGCTGATAGAGCCTGCATGTGGTTTTGTAATGTGTTGCCATATGGAGGACAACTAACCTCTTGTCCAGATTAAAAGTCTGGCTGGCGTGCTGGAGGCGTCCCAAGGGAGCTAGCTCATTCTCAAACTGAATAATGCTGGTGTGGATCACAGGAGGTTTCATCCCACTATCAGCACACAGCTTAAGACTTTCTATACCAAGAAAATTAGTCACTACAAGAGGAGAACAGCTAAATTCTGGTCCATTTCATTTAGAGAATTGTATTGCAGATCACCACAGAACATTTGTCATGAGTTTTGTTTTGTCATTTCTAACCATGTTCTTCAGGATTTTAAACTGCAATTATTCCAGTGTGGCCTTTTCTAACTAACCCACAACTTCGAGTTCAATTTAATGCAGAAATTCATCACTGTTTCGGTTTGTCCACAAGAATTTAACACAAGAATCATTGCTGCCTTGCTTCCATTAACATGTCATTCTGGGAACACAGGTGACGCAAAAGCAAACCGCAAGCAGAGCCAACGCCTCAGATTTCATCTTACAAAAGTGATCAGATCAGTTGAGACTAATACGCAGACTGTGGGGCGGGTTGGTTTCACTGTATTGTGTTCCCCTTTGTGCTTACTCAAAGCTTCAAGCAGTGGTTTTGTCTCAGAGTAGTGCCGCAGTTGTTGCCAGGTACAAAATCTACAGAACGTGATCTGCTTTGCTCTCTCGAATTCCAGTTACAGTTGCTGTTGTCAATTATTCTTACTTCCAGAGAATACACATGTAATATTTACATCTAGATTGATACCAGACCATCATAACTCTGTTTACAATTAAGTACAGTAATTCAAAATAAGTACTATTGATTCAGTAGGGAGCAGCGCAGTAAATTTCAGAGACTAAGATTACCAACAAACAAGTAATTGTAACAGGCAGTGTGTTTGTAGCCGGCAGTGCTCACATTTGTGCCTTTCACACAAAAGCCTCAGAAGGCCTTTATTCTATCACAATGCAATGTAATTAACCCTTCAGATCAAGACTTTCAATTGTATTCAAACGAGATCAAGGTCTAACTATGGGATTAGTTTGGCGGAGGTTCAAAGTGCTGTAGTGCACTGTCAGGTCCAAGCCTCTGACTAGATTTTCTGTCTCCGTTATTGAAACCAGGGCAGCAGCCCAGACAGACAATTCTGATATGGATGGGGAAACAGGAGGGGAAAAAGATGAAAAGAAGCAGACAGACGGGACATGAAGGGTATAACGAAACAGAGGTGAAGCTTTCATGACAGACTGATTTGTAGATTGAGAAACACCAGAGACCAGAAGAAGAAAAAAAGATCTGTTGCGTAAAAGCCAAAATAGGACAGAGAAAATGGGATAAAAAGATGTATGGAGCACACCCTGACATTTTTCTAACATTACCCAAAAACCTTCTCCTCCCTACACCCCATTTTATCAAGGCCACATGCAGTCGCTGCCCACCACCACATCTCAAAGACAGTTAACATTCCTGCAGGTCACATGCTCTCCAGGATCACAGTTAAAAAACAGCTTCTATAGACCTCAGTGAAGGGGAAAATCTGGCAGGAAGAAAGCAATGAGGAGATGAAGAGGAGGAGGAGCGCACCGGAAAAGGTTGACCTCAGTACTGTGTGTTCCGAGTGTTGCCACAGCTGTATCTGGTTCAGCAGAACACAAGTCACATCAAGGGAAGTTATCTGGACCGACGGGGAAGACTCAGCAGAGGGAAAAGGTCTCTGCCTGAACAAAAACACTGCTGCACAACCTCCTCGTGTACAGTATAATAAATATAAATATTTGGCACATAACCCCCCCCCCCCCTAATCTTACACTTCCTTTTCGTATGGTTTAAATTAAAAAGCTATAATGTGTTAATTAGTGAGCTTGATAGGTGCTAACAGGCAGATTTTGTTACCTTTGGACAGAGCCAGGCTAACTTTCTGACTCAGTCATCCCAGTATAATAGAATAATGGAGGAGAATGGAATTTTCTCTGTGGTGCACCAAGCATTTAAAAATTAAATCTCAAAACCTCTGCATATGACCTATCTACATGACCTGACACCACTAGGGTTGATTAATAGTATTTATATTTCATGATTTGGGTGGACTGATCCTTTAATATCATTCCGATTGCTTTGTCATCCTCATTTATTCCTGGGTGGAGCGACTAAATGTGACTAGCTGAACTGTATCACAAATTAACTAAATAATGAGCACCAGCTGCTTGAAGGAGATAACAACATTTACCAACAGTATTATTCCATGTTGGTAGCAACCCTTTCCTTCCCCCAGAACTAACTCCAATCAGCTGATATGGTCACTTGTTGTTTGAGACCTGACACACACTGCTGATATGTCAGTGTCTGGCTTGGGCAAAAATCTACCAAGGTTAGCAGCAGATAATGCTTGAGTTGTAAACCTGAGCAGGACTAATGTTTATGAAAATCAGCCATCACAAACACAACTGTGACAGAGTATTCAGAGTATTCAAATCAGGAATCTTCCAGTTACAGGACAATGGCGTGCTTTATGATTTCACATCAATGAGGTTAATGATTATACACCATTATGCTAATACAGGTGAGTAGAATAAGCCATTGATACCAGTGCACGTACAAAAGTTATATATAAGCAGTGAATCATGGTTTATTGCTGCCATGTCTAATTTTTCATGTCTGTATATATGTGAGGTGTGATTCTTAAAAGTAGGTTTTCAGAGATAGATGTAGTGGTGACTGCCAAGTAGAAACACTCTGACCTTTAAGATGAGATGTATTTTACATTTCCAGCTATGAGAATATGTTTGGATTTGGCATTAGTGTTGGCATACAGTATTTCTTGATCACACAACCACAAAAGTGATAATCAAGATGTCAACAAGTTGTCTCTGAGAACCGCCAAATTAAAAGCCAAGAGGAATGTTGAGCACCAAGGATGTCTTCAAAATAAATATAAAAAAATGTTGTTGTTTTTTTTCAGATTACAACTTTATGCTGTGATACTGTGTTCACTAAAAGCTGAACGAAAAACTGAACATACAGGCCCAACCAAAAATACTGAGGAAGACCAAGGTCACAGGACCAAGGTATGGACAACCTGATAACATACCACTTATTGTGATCGCCCAGTCCATACACCACACCTTGCCAATGATACTCAGGTGTCACATCATGGCTGCTGGTCGTATTATTCCGCTACAACAAAGCTCTTGCTGGTTTGTCTCATCAAATTTTGAACAGAACCAAGAGCAACTAAGGTGAACTTCCAAAACAAACACATCCAAATTTACATGTAATATTAATGGCAGTTTTGTTATATCACTAGTTAGGTAAATAGTCAGATTATTTTCAGTCTCTAATGACAACCTACGTAAACACACTTCATACAATGTCAGTAATAAAAGAGCTTTTGATATTAAAACCTGACACTGAATCTTCTTTTTACATACACAGTTTGGATTGTATGTGCATACATATTATAGAATATTGAAGATTACACTCATGGTATGATTTCCTACTGGAGTATGATCAGTATAGGGTTAACACCAGGCAAGTGACGAATAAATAATTTGTCTAATACTCCTCTACCTCCTCTTCACAGACATGTTTGCACAGGTTGTCAAAGTCCATCATTGTTATGAAAGTATTTGTTAGAGCGAGAGAATTTGGTAGTGTGTGTGTGTGTGTGTGTGTGTGTGTGTTTGTGTGTGTCAGGGCGGGTGAGGGTCAAGGAGGTGCTGCAAATGACCTCAGATGCTGCAGGCAAACACTCTGACCTAATGTTTATCCCAGACTGACACATAATACATACTCACACTATGTTTTATGCTTGGGTTAAAATCGTGTCTGTGGAGTGGGAGGGGAGGTGCTGGAGGCAAAACCTGACCTAATCTGTCATCCATAGCAAAAAAAAGAAAAAAGAAAAAAAAGAAAGCAGATTGAGAAACAAAACATGATCACAGGCCCACTGGCTCAGTCTGCTCCCATTAGCAAACACTTTGTATATTATTCTTCACTATCACTGAAGCTTTTGCAACACGCTGCTTGTATCAATTTTGGGGTGCTACAACACCATGCAACCCAACCAGATACACAATTTCACTTGATATAAAGTTATTATTGGTAGTTGTGCCTGAGTATTTACGTTGAATGATAATCTACTAGAACCTTGAAGAGCCCTCTCCCTCCAACACAGCCATATCCTCTGATAAATTCTAATTTATGTGACATGAAAATCCCATTATATGGCCAGATGGCTGGAAAAACTTTTGTCATTTTAAATGAAGAGCTGATTTTGACACTCAGTTAAAATGTGAATGAAGCTGCAGGAATGAAAAACGGATGGGAGGCTGAGGATACATCCAAACATCTGTGGCGATTATGGATGTAATCATCATTCAAATTTTTTGCGATTATTACATTTATCCATTCCTCCCTTTTGGAGTTTGTATGCATAAGGACATCAGAGAGACCCCTCACACAATGAAAACTACTCATGGGTGAGTTCGTTACCTTTCTGTAGATGAATAATGTCTGGGAAGTTGGCGAGCAGGCCTTGGTAGAGCGACAGCTTGTCCAGCATTTGGAAGAGGTCATACTTAGGTTGCTCTGCAAACATCTCTCCAATGTTCTCATAGGTGCGGCCTGTATGGGAGATGGCATTGTTGAGGGCCTCTGAGCTGTGGGGAGGGTCCAGCATGAATGCCTGGCTGATAGACTGGAAGGCATTTCCCAGCCGCTGGAACTCCTTCCTGAACCCACCCAGGTGTTTACGCACCAGCTCTGAAGCAACATGTGTGAGCTGCATCACGCTGTCGTCCATTTTTTTAGCAAAGGCCTTGAAGGAGTCGACCCGCTCCTCTACATCCTGAAGGTCCTGGTGCTCGTTAGGGATCTGGAGGGTCAGCATGAAATGAGCACCCACCATCTCGTCCTTCTCTGCCCGTCTCTTTCCCAGTTTCCACTGTTTGTCGTCAGCACACATCAGGAAGTGCTCAAAGCCTTCATACTGGGAAAGGACTGGGTGACTGGTCATGTGGTTCATCCACAGTATCAGTCGTCTCTTGCGCTTCTCAATGAAGTCTTCCTCAAATCGCCCCGTAGCCTGCTTCTCAGGCAGGTGAGGCACGGAGATCACAGTGAACTTGTGCAGTAAGCGGTTGTACAGCCAGTCAAAGTGTTTGTAACGTCTGTAGACGGGACGCCCTGTGTGGCTCGGCGTAACCCGGTACGAAATGTAGGTCTTGATGCCCTTGAACTTTGTCTGTTTTGTGGGGTCTTCAATGGAGCAGGAGAAAGGCTGTGGGTTCTCCTTCCACCGGGGCCCAAGGGGGCCCATCTCAATGGTGTATGACTCAGCTATCTTTGCCATCATGGGTACATCACCCAAAACAAACGCCTCCACCCCTGAGCGAACAAAGCTGGAAAATCGGTTCAAGTTCCTGCCCACCATACTGCCTTTCCTGGAGCTGGAGATGCTGTCCTGTCTCTCCATGTGTGGTTTGGCCCGGTAGTGCACATTGGGGTTGTTGGACAGCGGGCTCTGATGGGCATGTCCGTTAGCTCCCGGGCTCCTAGAGTGGTCAGAATCATCCACCACTGTGGACCTATCATCCCAGTCGTCCCAGTCATCATCTTCATCATCGTCATACGGCTGCTGCAAATGGGGAGGGGTGATCGGGATTGAGGGGAAATAGGAGGAGTCCTTTCCTAAAGAGCCTGCCGGGCTGATGGAGCAGTCAGTCACATTAGAGTTGGAGCGAGTGCGGATAATTTCCACATAAGATGCAGGAAAGAGACCCCTCTCCCCTCGGCTGTTCTCCCCCTGAAACCAGCCGTCCACTGAGTTCTCATCAAAGATAACCAGTTCCTCATTCTCCTGGATGCTGATCTCCTCTTTGTTCTCACTTTGAAAAGTGTAGATGGCTTTGGCTTTCACTGACATCTTGATACTCCAGTGGGTCCGAAACCAATAAATTCTACATGCACATAGTGTCTAAATTATATTGATGCTACTGTCTTGATGCATGCTGTATTGGAAACATCTGACACAAGCTCATTGTAATATTAAAACTCATCTCAAATTACATGGCAGCTGTTGGATCAGGTGTGCAACAGCACCAGATGACCTATGCAAATTTAATGCTCTGATACTTAAGAAACACAGGAGGAGTAAACAGTTATGTAAAACTATTACTTCTATCCGCCAAAAAACAGACTAAAAAATGCCTACTGTGACCACTAGCATCCTCAGCCCATTGAGGCTATCGCTCTATTGTCTTATTATCTATTACGCTTTAAAAATCTAACAATAACTTTAGGCTATAAAGGCTCTGTAACACATTAACTCCCTCATAACAGAGAGAGTCTCTACCTCATTTCGCATCACAAACTCAACAGGTTCAAAAACAAAAAACTGGTTTCACCAAAGGGCTCCTCCAAAAGCAGCGACGGTGGTTTTAATCCTCAGAAACTGGACTGCAACCTCGCGTTGTTCACTTATCGGACACTTGCTTCTCATTACGGAGCCTAGAAAAGATCCTTGATGAAAATATTTCCAAGACAAAGTGGCCTGGCGTGAAGAAAAACAGAGGGATGAGTAATGCTATCCCTGTGCATTTTGAGCCTCCTGCCCCGCATTCCCTCAGACTCAAACTTGCTGCGTTTTCCTTGTAAACAGGTTCCTGCGCATCTTCAGTCGATCCTTTAAATTGAGCACAAAGCAGAATCAGCAACCAAACAATTTGCTCCTACAGATTATCAACACACATCACGGGCCAGTATTATTTCTCAGGGTTCCTGTGCGCGTTGCAACAAAGTAACTCTTTCCATGACGTTAGGCTTGGACAATTGAAGGCAAGTTCGCCTTTTTTTTTCATCAGCTTCTTTATAGTCTTCGAAAGAGGAGAAACTGGCTCAACACCGCCCACAACAGGAGAAACAGAGTATAACACAGAACACCGGTTACAACATCCAAATGACACTATGTAATAAAGCTTCAGAGCTTCAAATGATGATGATGATTAAGTAGATGGAAAAGATAATAAGAATGATAATAATAGTAATGATACCACAGTAGTAGGAGTTGCGTCAGATTAACCACTACAAGTTAACGCGACCAAAAAGACATATACTTAGTTAATATTCTCCAGAGATATTCCTTAAGATAACCATAAGATGATCAAATTCAAGATGACATTTTGTTTGTGTACTATGATACAGCATTTTTTTTTCTTTGTGCTACTTTTACTCCTACTTCACTACATATGTCATACGGTGTTTTTTCCTAGTCCTTTATTTATGTGCAATAATTTTATAATTTCTGTGCATTGATCTTACAATTTCTTTATCATTAAACTCAATAGTGTGTATGTTTACAAAGTTGTCTCTGCGAGACACACGCAAGACTCTCCGTACTCCCCTGCACTTTTGTAAATGGTAAATACATCAAATCTGAATCTGAGGTATTTCCATCATGAGTAAGTTTGCTCGGTAAAACTCCGGGTTAGTTCGCCGCTTTTGGTCGGCCAACCAAATATCGTCATTGGTGGGAAAAATGACAGCGTGACGTCTCAGTCTCAACAGCAACAGCAGCCTCCCTGGATGTCCAAGGTATCTGTCTATTACAGCAGATTTATTACTTATTATCCGACCAAACCTTCCGTCCAGTTAATTTGGGCCTGATAATTATGTGTAGTTGTTAGAAATTAAAGCAGTGACGCATCGTTTATAGCCTCAGTGTTGCTAACGACTGGCCCACAGCATGCTAGCAGGTTTAGCATAATGCTAGCTGCTAAAAAGAACTGTAACTCTGGTATCTTTTAATGTCAACGAAGCCAAATAGACCCCCACTAGATGAGGGTTACACCACCCATTTGAGAGGACGTTTTTCGTCTGCCTGTATTACACACGTCCCTTTAGTCAGCGTTATATTTTGTCATGCAACTAAAGCTAGGTCAATGTACAGGTTAATTTAAAAACACCTAATTAAAACTAACGTGGTCTATTATCACAGTTCTGCAACAAATCAAACCGTCGCGAAAGGTCATAATGTTCATTTATATCAATGAACGTAGGCTAAATAACAGAAACACATGTCTGTGTAATGCAGTGCAGTTCAACAGCACCACAAACTGCATTAGCTTTAGTTTGCTGTACCTCTCATAAAGTGGCAGCTGAGTATATGTAGCATTGACATTAACTGACCTAATGAGACCTAGGTCCCTGAACTCCATTTGGGGAACCACAGGTTTAGAGTGCAGACAGGAGCAAAATAAGTTAAATGGCAGTGACTGGCAAATTGCAGCTACATGAAAAAGTTTTGGCACCCCAGGGGGTGAAGAAAAAAGAAGTAAATATGCCCCCTATTTGGCAGATATTACAGCTTGCAAACACTTTCTGCAGCACCTAAGAGTCTCTCTATACTTGATACACCACAGGCTGTCTTCTTGCACACACAGCATGTTTAGGATCTAAACATTTTTAATTAAACCTCGAGCCTCATTTTTAATGACACTCAAGGCTTTTAGTGCTGTTCCAAAAGCTTCAGCTTGTGTGTCTTGACATAGTTCGTGGCAGACTGAGGTCTGCTTTAGATCATTGTTCTATTGTAGAAGCCAGCCTTTTTTCTGTGCAATGTTTCCCAAGGAAGAATATTTTCACCCTGCCTCACAAGCAAAGGGGTTGGTGGGTTACTAAGAAATTAAAGTTCAATAAAAAAAAAAAAACAGTGCATTAACAATCATTTTTAATGTATGTTTGCTGCAGGGACTCAATTTACTTCTTTTCACCTCAAAAGTTAATCAATTTTTGCCCACAACTGTATATTTTTTCTTGGTTTCTATGGCTGGGATGTGACTAATGATGGTATTACCAGTCACTTATATGGTAGTGCTGAAAAGATTAGTCGATTAAGTGTCCTAACAAACAAAAATAGTCAAATCTGCAAGCTGCTGCTAAAGATTATGAATGACCGGTGGCATGAATAATGCCACTATCTTCATTTTCAGGCTTGGAAACAGTGATTATTCATGAATTCATCAACTACATTACCTTGGCATGGTCAACTTCAGAAAGTGGGGAAAAATTGCTTATGAGCTTACATAACCATTATTTTGTACTGATTTGCAGAGTCCCCATGGATGACCTGACCCAAGCCCTCTCGGCCAGCTTTGCTGTGTCCAAGGAGCCCAACAGTACAGCCGCCCCCCACCCTCGGCTGGCCCAGTACAAGAGCAAGTACAGCGTGCTGGAGCAGAGTGAGCGACGGCGGCGCTTCCTTGACCTGCAGAAAAGGTAAATGTCCTAACCATTTAGTATTTGTCCAGTGCAAAGCCAGTTCTGCAAAGCTGTTTAATATGGCCTTCTTCAGATTGGACACACTTGGTCAATTTAAAAATGCAATTTTCTGACTGAATTAGCTTCAGGAAGCTGACATTCTATTCTATTGTATGTTTTATTGTTGTGAGTGACTAAGTAAGCTCTGTGCACTGGTAAATTCACGGCTGAAGTGTTGGGATTAGCCTTTTTTTTTTCTATCTGTAATCTCAGTAAGAGACTAAACTACGTCAACCATGCACGACGTCTGGCTGATGGGGACTGGACAGGGGCAGACAGCGATGGGGAGGAGGACATGGAGAAACAGGAGGAGGGGGAACGGGAACAAGATGGCAACACAGAGGAAGAGGGGATGGAGATTGAGCGGAGGAAGCTGCCAAAACATTATGCAAACCAGGTCGGTGTTTGACGTATTATGACCCAGATGTATTACTGTTACTCAAGTGTGAAGGACAGCACATTACTCACTAATCTTTTTGCTGCATTCTCCATTTTGTCCAGCAGAGGGCACAGTAGTTTTTAGAATTACAGCCTGCTCTTTGGCATTAGACCTTGTGATAAATCACACTGGTGTTGAATGCTAACATTTTTGCTGACATTGATTTTTCCATAACTCTAATACAGATGTTGAGATGAAAATGCTGTTAACAAAGTTCCCCTTCCTCCTCAGCTCATGCTGTCAGAGTGGCTGGTGGATGTGCCATCAGAACTGGACACTGATTGGCTGATGGTGGTCTGTCCTGTGGGGAAAAGATCTCTTATCGTTGCCTCCAAGGTAGGGACCTGTCACTGCTCTTTTACTGTCTCACATGACCACATTTCACATTTCTGCAGCACCTGAATTCAAGATCTCAGGGGGAAAGAAGATGATTATTTTAAGGCACCACGTTGATAATTGACGGCACGTAGGACTGTCAGTCAAATACAACTGAGCTTCTGTGAGCTGCTTTTTATTGGCTTATTAATTAGTTTCCATCTGCGCTGATTTTGATGTGTCATCTTCCAGCCCTGACCAAAAGTCTTACCACTTTCGAGATTTGATTAACTCGAAGAACAGCAATCAGCATCTTTTCTCATTTGAATGCACTGTCACGGCTTGACTGAATCAGTATTTTGAGAGGATTACCGCACGTTGTATCTGTTGCTTGTAAATTCAACACTGCATTCCTGGCATAGAGGAGAAAGAGGTGAGTTGTAATGTGAGTAAGATGAGCCGCCCTGTATGAGCAACCTTACACAATATTAATAATGTGGGCAAGTAAGTTAGGAAGAATTTTCCTGAATCTGTAACGGAGAAAGCAGTGACTCTGAAGTGATTTCATTATAATGATATAAAGATGTTGATTCATTTGTGTAAGGTGTAAAGTGAGCACTGTATGAATCATAAGATTTGCATAATTTCGAGTCTGAATCGCTATGGGAGTCAGGTTTATCAAAATTAGATATGCAGCTGTATACATAGCCACTGGCATTTAGTTATTTTAAACACTAAAGTATTCTACATGACAACTAGAATATAATGCTCAAAAGAAAAAGGGTTTGGCCATGGTGTTCAAGTGTTGAGGGAACTGAAAAACGAGAAGTATCGAAAGTAAGTTGTGCCAGAGCCACAGATAACACAAACTTTATTGAGTCACATTGTGTCTTGTCATCCAGTTGGAAATAAGAGAAGTTAATATCATGCTGATTCAAACTGATTGTATTAATTATGTCATTAGATTGTAACAGGAACAAAGTGACAGATCATCAGAAAAGGGACAGATTGTCTGCTCCTGGTGGGGAAAAAAGAAATGTACAAATGTTTTAATTTGTGTATTATTTCACTACTTTTCTCTTCCTCTCGGCTGAGACTTAAGTTTGTTGTGTGTCACTTCTTAAGCTGTGGTATCTGTAGCAAAGGTTCCCAAACCCAGGGCCATAAACTGGCACCAGGCCTCAGAATATTTGTAGCTAGGCTGCAAGGAAACCTTTATGTAAAAGCTAAATAATAATTACAAAGCTCTATAAAATATTTGTGCTGTAATTTCTGTCAATTTGGCGCTGCCTGTCTGTTCCGCATCATTCCTCATCTCTTCCTGTCTAGCTCACATCAACATGATACTGATTTTTGGACTTAAGTTGGTTATCAGCACTCGAAATATCAGTCCATCATCACCTACTTCACTACTTGATCTGCCTGTGCTGTGTTCGTATTACTGTCTGCAATTTGATAATATGAGTACAAAAGGAGAAACAGAGAGCTTTCGAGGTGCTTCAGAAGAGGAATATAGAGCATGAAGTTTAGATTTCTACTCGTCATCATCTTATGAGTTGCTAGAAACTGAAAAACCAAAGTTTGGGAGACAGGTTGAAGAAAGCGTCATGCTGAGTAAAAGCAAGTGAGTGGCAGTCACTAGGGCTGAAAGAGAAGAAACCCGTCAGTCTGATCAAACACACCCCCAAACAATGCCACTATTAAGCCATAATATCCTGTGTAGTATTTTCAAAATCGTCATGAAGACATAAATTAGAAGAAGTGAAATCAACAACTTCTGGTGAAAACAATTACTCGTAGTCAACTTTGTGGGTTTTCTAATTTATTTTCTTGCAACATCACATGTTTTTCTGTGGTAGTCTGAAATGTAAAATAAAAATGTCATTTACCTTGTATTACATCATTCTTGTGGTTTATGAGTAATGAAGACGCTTGAAAATGCTTATCAGCTTTGCAGATTGCTAGTAACTGGTTCAACATGCCTGTCCTGTCATACTGGCCCTACAGTTTTCCTCTATCAGGAAACATAAACCTGTGTTGTACTAGTGCCACTAACACTCCACACCCTCTGTTGCAATCAATCTAAAATATCATAATGACTGTGTACAGTCATACAGTTCCTGGTTCAGTATTTCAGACCTTGACCTCACAGATGACAAATGTGTGAAACACCACGGCCCAATGCTCTTCACAAAATGAGAACTGAAGATTCTTTGAAAAACAGAAACAACAGATGGTTTCCGTTGCTCGAGGAAAACTGAATTAGACATGTTGCATCTGCTCTTGGAGAATTCACATTTATTTGTAAGAGTTATTTTAAATGACACTTTTAGCTTTTAATCTCTCCATATTTCCCGTGTAGCTCTGTGGGAACATTGTGTCACTTATGCTGCCAGGACTCTGAGGACCACCTACATCAAAAACCAAAAAACTTTATCTGATGTGCGTCACATTATTCCCATGATTATAATCAATTATAGTCGCCAATTACAATCACCAAGCAATTATAATCATCAAGTTGTCTTGTAAATGTGAGAATGTTACTCTTTTCTATTTTTACATTCAAAACGACTCCAAACAAAAAATGCACGTAAATTATGGTACATTTTAAATCGTGTTGAGTAACTCTGACAATATTATTGAGGAATATTAGAATGTAAATCAGTTGTAGATGTTATTTCTTGTGTCATTTAATGTTTCTGTTTCTGACTTTTTTTCTGAAGGGTTCCACTGCAGCGTACACTAAAAGCGGCTACTGTGTGAACCGCTTCCCCTCCCTGCTGCCCGGTGGGAACCGACACAACTCTGCCATGGGAAAAGGTAGGTGGGCTGGTTGTGTCTGGAGGGCAGTGGTTCACTAAAATGGATCGCATAGGCATTATTGCAACACACAAACTTTGTGCAAACTCACAGAACAGTTTTTTAAATGGTGACTGTAGTGAACAGATGGTTACAATCTTACAAGCTAATAAAAGGTTAAAAATTGATATTATGGGGTCAGTGAAAGCAGAGATCCAACTAAAACACCCAGTGAAGAGTTGATGTTCTCACCATTTAACAGTTTTATCTTTTGCTGTTTGTTTACTTGTAAACAAGATTCTTTTAGCCTTTGTTGCTAAAATGTCACACAGCACTAGTTGTTCATTGTTGCACTTTCCTCGGGGTGTTGCATGAGGGTTGGTTGTTGGTGATTCTTCTGGTTATTTTTTGTTCCAAAATATCGTACAGGACCTAAAATGTCAGACCTTGTAATCACTGTGCCACTGGTATAGATCAATAATCACATCACACACCCTGCAGATATCTTAAGGTCATTTTGTACTGTGAGGTAGTAAAAGTATTACTTCTTTTTATTAAGGCAATAACAGTTAAGATTATATTGTAAGTCACCATTAAGGAGTTATATACCTGTGAATTCTGTATATATGTAAATTGATTTCTGTATTTTCCCCATGCAGACTACACAATCCTGGACTGCATTTACAGTGAAGTGGACAGAACATACTACATCCTGGACGTCATGTGCTGGAGAGGCCACCCAGTCTACGACTGCCCGGTAAGACTCCTCCAGCGATCCAGGAATGCTTGTCTAATTGCTTAAGTAGCAAAGTCTGGGCCACAGATGTGCTGTTACACCACGTTGCCCATCTCATTGGCTCTGGTTTTGAAATAGGAGTTTTTTGTTTACAGTCTGTGTTGTCTCATCAACAGACCGAGTTCCGTTTCTACTGGCTTCAGTCCAAAGTCCAGGAGACGGACGGCCTATCAGAGATTGCCAAACGCAACCCTGTGAGTACCAGTAGCAGGAATAGAGCCTTTCCACCTTATGCCCCCTTTTATCCTTCCTGGTTTTCTGTACCTAGTATTATTATTTGACACACTGTAACATGTTTATCAATCTTTGATTTTCTGTATTTTGTGTTTGTTGTGTTTTATGCCTTGCTGCACCTTATTTCCCCATATGGGATAAATAAAGTCCTGAACCTGAACCTAAATCTCCTCAGGGAGAAAGTAAGACAAAGGAAAATTCAAGGCAAACTCCCATAACTGTCTTGGGGACTAATTGTGCACTGAGGTGATTATTACAGACAAATCTTGAAGATTAGGGTGGTGGAGTGAACTTTGAGTTCCACCTCTAAATCTTCAGTGTTTGTGTGGCCCAGCTCAACAGAAGCTATCAGGCTTAGTCCTTGCAGAGTAAACCATTGGAAAGCAATTTCTCACATTTGACAAGAAGACAAATTGTGTTGGGAACTAACTATGTGGTGCTCTGGTTTTGTTTGGTCCAACAGTTCCGGTTTGTGAGCCTCCAAAGCACAGACTGCACAGCAGAATCAATTCAGAAAGCCCTGGCAGCTGAGTACAGCTTCAGCGTAAGAGCAGATCTTTACATCTTTAACCACTTTCTGCAAACACCTTACTTTGCTGTTGCACACATTCCAAGTAGTGTTAGAGTCAGATAAATATTTAAAATGTTCAGTGTAATAAAGAGTTTAGAAAATAATTCATCATCTTTTTTTATGAAAAATGAACACAAATGCATTTCATTTACTTATTTCATCATCATAATTCTAAATTTCTGGCTGCAGGTGGATGGTCTCCTCTTCTACCACCGGCAGACCCACTACACTCCTGGCAGCACTCCTCTAGTGGGCTGGCTTCGCCCCTACATGGTCACTGACATCCTGGGCATAGAGGTTCCCATAGGACCCCTCACCACCAAGCCTGAGTATGCCAGCCACCAGCTGCAACAGATCCTGGAACACAAAAAAACATCGAGTGAAGTCCGTCCGGCCAACAGAAGTGGAGGCTACGAGTTAGAGTACCTGTCCACGCCGAGCCAGGACAGCGCGGACTCTCTGAACTTTTTGAATCAAAAGCCAATAAGGGAAGCAAACATGGAAATCTGAGTGGGAGGCTTAACAAGATGCAAATTGCTAACTCAGTATTTCTGAGTGGTGTCAGCCCACATATGGCTCTTTAGAATGTCTGCTGAATGGTTCTACAGATCTGACCAATTGCAAAGCATGGCTAATTCTAATCCGGCACTGCTCAGGACACCCTCAGAGTGCAGATTAGTAGAGCTATGCTGTATATGTGTTTTTATTTTGGATAAAAACAGTTACATCTTCTACATGATGCAGAACTTGGAAACAATTAATATCTTTGAGAATACTTACACAGTATTTAGCCACTATAATTACCGTCTCACAGTCTGTTACACAGATCCCTTTCATGATGTAGTCGCATGCAATCAAAAAAAAAAGAACAAGAGGTGTCTTATGTGAGATACACTGCCAAGTGCAGCACAGTCAAATTTGTGGTCAAGTGTTGTTTTGCTGCTCTGCACTTTGTGCACTTAAAACAGATCTCACATAAGAAACATCCTCACGGTTGTCAGTTGTTTGCAGGTTTTCTACAACTGTCATCGATGTATATTCACAGAAAAAAGCTGAATTTTTGAGAAGATCGTTAAGGAAAGTGTATTCATGATTCATTCTGTGTTTTGGAAAGTGAGATGTTGCTGACTGATCAGACCCTGAGAGTTGTAATCATGCTGAACCGCATAGGCTTTTACAATTTAATAAGAAGTTTAAAATTGCTGAGAATGTGTTTTTAAGTGTTTCTAAATAAATGTTTTTTTTATTGGACTACACTCCTGTCCACACAATTATTAACAGAAATATGCTAATTTAACTGGATTCTGGTTGTTTTTCACCATATGTTTTTTGGATGCAGGGAAATATGTCAAAATGTAGTCTTTGATAGTAGTTCACTTTCAAGTACACCACTAATTACTTTTCTTCTGTGATAAAACAAAGGCTAATATATAAAATTAAGCCAGAAAAAAAGTTGAAGTGAAGTTTAGAAACTCCATTGAAATTCTTTTTCTTATACCTGACTGTACTAGCTCTGTCAGTATACCTGCAAGTACAAGTGATGTTCCAGTATATGGTAAGACATGACTCATACCAGCCATCATCAGCAGAATTTGTGAGCATCTCTTCCCCTCTGCGCTGAGCTTACTGTGCCATTTGCGTAACTGAAGAACTGGGCGGAAACTCTCAACAGGAAGAGACTTGTGAAGCGTCTGGCAGGGTTATGAACTTATAGCGACCTGTGCCAACACATCCTCTGGAACACCTTAGACTGACTCAGATTACCAAATCTTGGTTGTATGAGGTAGTTTACAATTTCTTAGGAAGGGAGGTGACCTGATTTCACTTTTCCTTTTGTTTTGCTGTTTTCAGAGACTGAACAGTACTGAAGTTGTTTCTGGTTTCAACTCGAAGTGCCCAGCTTTTAAACTCCTTGAACCAGTTTCCACCTTTGACATACTGAGGTCTGTCTTTCTGCAGTTAATTAGTTTTGAGACTTTAAATGTAGCTGAGGTACAGTTGATGACTCTAGGGATGGCTTTGTTGGTTGGTTCACTTTTTTGGTTCAGACTCAAATAGATGGCCGTGAAATTTTATACAAATCTCCAGAGGATAAAGCCTTTAGACTTGTGAAATATCTCTACATCAACCTGGTAGAAGTGGCACAAATGTTTGTCGAGATGTTTATGGTCCCCAGATGATGTATCTTATTGACTTCTGCAAACACCTGAATTTTTCTCTAGAGTAACCATAGCTGATTTTTTGTTTACATTCATGCCCCACCCATGGATAAATTTTAGTCACTTTGATAATCCTTAAACTTTTATCCAGCACCATCTTCAAATTATAATCGGTCCCATTTTGGTTTATAACTTATGTTGTTGTACACATAGTTGTACACATAGTTTAGACTTTGTTATTTTATTTGCAGGTGTGTTTTGTGACCCAATTAGACTTTTCAGAAGCTAGCTGAACAGTACAGATTTGTGTTTGACCCCTTGAATCAAAGAGTTTTGTGTTTGTGCCACCACTCACTTTTTCTACACTGGAAAGAACAAATCTTATTTTTCTCCTTGTCTTGCTTTTGCAATGGTATCGCTATTGCTATCACCACCTACACGGAACATCAGCAGGTGAAAATAACAGTTCACCACCCTTCTGTGGGGATTATTATAATTCATTCTGGGAAACGTAGGAGATCACTGACTGAAGTGGAGGAAAGTGCACGATGCAGCTGAGGGAAACTATACCACAATTAAAATATCTCATCACGCGATAACTCCTGGAAAGCATCAAAGACCTATAACAGTAACAGATCACGGTATTTAGCAGTTGCAGGCTCTGATCATTTTTGGTTATTTGCTTTTTGGTGAGTTTTCACTTCTACCTAAATGTAGACAAGGAAAAAATGTTATGTACAACAGTTTTAATCTGGTTTAAATCAAATTTGAATTAGCTGAGTTTCCTATGGACCATATTGTTTCCACATGGTTTTAGGATTCATCTCCCATTATGTCATTGCATCTCTTGTCAACATGTGTGCAAACAGTAGCCTAAATGCCAAAATTCTGCAAAAAGTTCTCATGGATTTGACTCTATGTAGTGTAATATTTTGGAGCAAGATGTTTGATAAATGCTGTGCATCGAGTACAGTCGGATGTTGTTTCTCTCACATTCAGTCATCTCTAAACCAAGATGTCTGTCAAAGAGAGCAGAGTCAGGCATGTGGTTACTGCAAGAATTCTGCTATTAGTCAGCAGCACCAATCACTTTCCAGGAACTGAGTACCTGTCAGTCCAGAGTCACACTTTTCAGAATGCTCTCAGTCTCCCACACATACGCACAAGATCACACATGCAATGTTTCTTACTGCAGGTCTCTCTGATGTCTATGAAAACCTCGTTACAAGACTTCTAGGGAGTGAAGCAGGTTTGTGTTTCTCCTGAAACTCTTCAGCACCTGTCACACAAGGGATGTTTAACCATCCTCAGCTGGTTTTAGTTCCTGGTATTGTTATTGTCTGAAAAAAATGAAGTAAGATGCATGTTGATTTGTGGGTCTGCACAGGGCTGTAGCCTGTTTTTTCTAAACCTGAGGTCAAATCCAACCCCCCAGAGGCACCACTCCAACTCCCCATAGAATTTTTTGAACAACTGTCAATAAAAACATTACTTATATTTTGTAAAAATGTATCTAAAGGAATATTTCATTTTGAGAAATATGTTTATTCACTTTCTTGGCATGGGTGAGATTAAAAAAAAAAAACCTGATACCTCTTCTATGTCTGTGCTGTAAGTAAGGTACTGCAAACAGGTGGTTAGCAACCTGGCAATTTGTGTATCCACCTCCCTGCACCTCTAAAGCTCACAAAACTACATGTTATGTTGTGTTTATTTAATCAGCATTTGTACGCAAGACATTGTGGTTTTACAGATTACATGTCATTTTTTGTACAGATTAAACACACACGACACATCATGTTAATTACTGAGCTTTAGAGCTACTGGTAGTTAGACTTTACTGCCTTCAGGTTAGCTGTTTCTCCACTTGTAGTCTTTATGCTAAGCCCCATCTTTCAACCTCACTGTGAGCTTATACTCAATGTTGAGGCATGATCTCGGCATCCTCTTACAGCCAGGGGTCCACAATGTTTTGCTCAGTACAGTAACATATTTGTATGAACATTAATCTCTTTGAGCTTAACTATATGGGTCTGGGTGGATCATGTTGAAACAGAGCTACATACTGTGCATTAGAGCGACATCTTAGAGGTAAACTGATCTTTTCAGAAGCGTAATACCTTAATCTCTGTCTACAGCTTTCACTGACCAGTTTAGTGAGCTAGTCAGGCCTTCATCTCTTAGTGTTTGATGCAGTCAAAGACTTTTCTTTCTCTCCTTTTTTTTTTTTTTTTTTTTTTTTGTTATGCTGGACATTATGTAGGCGGGACTTCAAAGTTTACCAGTGACTTTACCCAAATGACATGATGTCAGCTGGTTTCACAGGAAGTCTAATATTGTTATCCACCCCCTTTTCCCTTTGGTTTTCAAGCCAGACTTTCTCCGCATATCATTATTTACAGTTGGCCCCTATTGTGGATTTTGTTTTTTTGTGTTTAAAAAACATAAACGGCATATAGTATATCTCAAATTTCCTTTCCTTATCTATGATGAGAAGATCGGCAATCTCTCCAATCTCTCACACTCTAGTCCTGTTTTCATCACAGAAATTACTTTACAGTCTACTTCAAGGAATTTCCTGTCAATAATCTTGCGGTAAATGCAGTCTCTGGTGCATGAACAAACCTCCACTTATAAGAAATATCAGCCTTGATATTCACGGGAGACCTGCATGTCTGTGGGTCATATTACAGCAACTTTATCGTGCTGTGGGTATTTTCTGTTTCCTATGATGTCATGCAATTCCTGTAAAAGTGTACTGAATTATAATGTAGCCTGGGATGCATGAGGTTGAAATTTCTTTAATTAAATTGCTATTTTGCAACTATTGGAAGGGCCCTGGTCCTATTATTAGTAATTTCCTCTCACTTTATTTCATGCATTAATAGTATTAATGGACTTTGGTGAGTGCTGTTGTGATGTAAACCTATACCTCTTGAAGATGCTAAAAACAGTATATTTTAAATAGACCACAGTGGCAGATAAGATTAAAGGTCCCTTTAATATGTTTAATACCGTACATATGCTTAACTTCTTTTCCCTCATTCAAAAATATAGAATCTAGAAACTACATAATTTTTTTTTTTACATTATGATTTTTTTAATACATAACTAACAAAATATAATATAATAAAACTTTTGTTTCTAGGTAAGTTTGAAAACATATTCATTTGACACAGCTTTCCTGTGTTCAATACACATTATTCTACTCACTGACATCCAATTTAACATTGTTAACAGTATCAGTAAAGTGGAGGGACTTTGTAATTGTACAGTTATTTTCTTTTTCTTTCAAGCCATTTAACTTCATGTATTTGGTTCTCCTCATTGCCTACAGAGGCAACCTGACACTCAAGATGGTGATTTTCCTATTTGGTTTCCTATTTTTATGAATGAAGGCGGAGGTCAGTGGGCTGACATTTCTGGTCTTAACCACCAGAGGTAGAGCAACATGAAGAAAAAGAATAGCCTCCATTCTCTCTCTCTCCCTCACTGTTCAGGGCTGTCTCTCACACACAACATAAAACCTGATTCACAGCTAAAAACTTTTAATTCATGGCATGGAGTCAGTGGGCAGCTACCATCTCTGATCTGTGTGATTGGGTGGATGAGCAGCAGATCATGGTCTGAACTCAGTTCTCATCGAGCCAAGCAAAGTCTCGATCGTCTAGCTGCTCAGTGTTGTCCTCAATTTTTTTTCTTCCCTGTCTTCTTTCTCTTCTTCTCCTCCGGTGAATCTGACACAACATCAGCAGCTTCTCTCTCTCTAGTTCGGATGGCAGACAGGTAATCTCGTGTTTCGCGTCAAGCAATATCGAGAAAAGAAACATTCAGCTCATACTGCAGCGTTTCAGATGCCTTCAACTTTTGAGCGGAGGACCCCCTAAACCCCGGTTTTTACACGAGGACAGACACACAGACATCTCGTTATCTACCACTTTATGAAAAGGACGCGTCGCGGTAAAAGGTGATCAGGGAACTGGCGAACCATATTTTAATAAGCCCGGATGTAGAGCAGGTAGGCCCCTGAGGAGTCTTTTTATGCTTACACTTCCCCATTTCAGCGGTAAATCGCCCCCGTGCTGCAGCCTCGGCCTACCTGGGTATTCTGGCCCTGTGCAATGCAGTGCACCGCTGCGGGTAGCGACAGTAGTGCGCAATGGTGTTAGTTTTGTTGCAAAATGATCCAGAGTGTGGAGCGGAAATGTTATCGATTTCTGGCGCGCGCATTATTGCTGTCGTTGCATCACTGTCAGTTCCTCTCCAGCGGCCGAGCTGAACTGTTGCGAAACAGGCCGAGCTCGCCTTTACCACCAACCACCACAGGAATGTGAAATAATTCCTGCGTGTCTCAGAGTTGGTCATTCCGTGGTACAGACTGTGATGTTTCACTGGGGAAGGATTTGGGGAAGTAGGACACGCTGTCTGGTTCCACATTTGGCTCATTCCAGGGAAATGTGGCACAGTACAAACTTGCCTGGAAGAGTCATACTAGTATTTTGAGGAATGAAACTGTCTTGCATCTCGTATTGCAAACATTCACAATTTACACCTTTACGAAGGACAGAAATACATTGCCCTTTATTTTATGATTATACCAAAGACTCAATGGTTTGATCCTACCTACTTTTCATGTGAAATATCTCTGTAAGCCAGAGCTGCAGCTTAAGCTTTGGCATGCCTTTCCTTTCATTAATATAAAGATTTGGCTTTAGACCAAAATGATGCCTCACTCTTTAAAAGATTTGATATTTGTTTCAAGAATAGCCAAGTCATCCCAACGCTGAGTTCTGTGTGTTTGGTGTTATTTTGCATGTTTCAGGATGAGAATGGGATTGTGGTATATGCTTTTTAATCTAGGTCTCACAGGATCTTAAGAGTGAATGAGACTTAATTTTGGCTTTGGAGGCTGATCAGGAGGCTTCTCTTAACAACTAACTAACAGAGCTTAAGAGAAATTGCGATAGCATTTTCACCATTTCCTGACATTTTACAGATGAGCGATTAATGGATGATCTGACAATGGTCATCAGATTAACTGATAAAGAACTGTCTGTTCTTATCAGATACACCTAGATAAAACTAATGCCAGTGAATGCGACACCATCTGCAACAAAACCTCAATAAATCCTGTCTTTATGAAGGTTATGATGTTCAGCTTTTGTTGGTTAAACTTCAGTGTCCATGTTAGAGGGTGTAGTTTGTGTGGTGCTGTTGAATTGTACTGTGTTGTGTTGTACTGAGAGGTGTTTCCAGTAGTTTGTCCACCACATTTATATCAATGAGTGTGGGTCATTTAGTTGAATCCACACCTCACTAAAACTGAATATTGTAACCTTTGAAGATGAGTTTTATTGCAGTGCATAACAAACTGGCAACAATTAGCATCTATCTTGTTTTATAGTTCACATACAACCAACCAAACAACAGTGGCATAAACAGCACCCAGCCATTAAAAATCCAACATGAGCACAGAAAACATGATGTAGATAATGTCTTTTGAACATTTTTCAATTCACTCTGACTAAAGAAACGTTACAAAATATCAGTTTGCGCAAGCTACATTTTAGATTTTCTTCTTCTTCTTCTTCTTTGGTGCTAGTCATGCTCATGTCTTCTCCTCCCGTTGACTCCTCTCATCATCTGGTCAGCAGAAAGCCTTATCTGGCTACTCCATTTCCTGTGTGAGCCAGGGCCCCCTAGGGTATTGGTTATCCCTCATTACATCCACAGCCTTTGTAGGGGTGTTTGGGTGGACAATGTGGTTAATGTGTGTGTGTGTGTGTGTGTGTGTGTGTGGGGTGGCTCTCAGGGTGTACATGGGTGGCAGTGGAACTTCATTCTAAAGGCAGCTGTTAAAAGCATTTCACTAGACTCAGGGGAAGGGTTTATGAGTTGCAGGTGTGTGTGTGTCTATCTGTGCTCTAGAGAAAATGCGTATGTTTGTGTGTGTGTGTGTGGTGTTGTGTTATGTCTACTCCCGGAAGCAGTGGAGTGAGAGAAAGTGGGGAATAGGGAGAGAGTGACGTTATTGACTTCTGTTTTGGTATTGACTTGTGCCGTGGGACTCACTGAAGTGAAGTGAAGCCGGCAGCAACAGCAGTCCCTACATTTGTAAATAGATTAGCATGGCATCTGTAATCAAATAGATCCTGGAGAGACAATGTCAAGGACAGCCCTGGATCCTCTTAGAATATAATAATAATGAGGAAATGCAGTAGCCCTGTCTGTGGGATCAAAAGGTGTAGTCATGACTCTGCACTCACCTCTCCTACTTTCATAACCCCCTCAATAGGATTCTTCCAGCTGAGACACTAATAGAGTCGCCATCTACAGTATGACTCCCTCTGGCTGGAATGTGAATACAATAGGTGTATGTCAATACTGAACATCAATGACCAATTCTTGTAACAGGTTAATGTGACAGTAGTAAAACCCTGGCAGCATGTTATTGAAATGCAGCCAAAAATGTACACACTAGGAAGGTCTAAAGAATAGTATAGTGGTGGAAAATATGGATAAATTCATCTATCACAATGTATGCGGTTAAAAGTGTAAGTCTTTTAGAAATTCACTCTGTGATGGTCTAAATATATCACATTTACATCAAATGAATTATAATTAAATGAATGTAAAATTTAATTGTAACAGTACTGCTATAAAGAAATCCTGCCCATTGATTTACAGCATTACCCACAATAAACTAACACAATCACAACCAAATCGCAACTTCTGCAACTTTTTTATTTTCTATAATTTGATATACCAAAATCTTTAATAGTTGACAGGTCATGGTACATATTTTGCGATTTTCCACCCTATAAATTATTACATTATAGCTATCTGTGTTTCCAGAATCAGGAAACACTGTCTTCAGTGTACAACATAATAAGTGAACAATATCACAAATGCCTTGGTCAACGTGGTTAGCAGCATAAACAGATCAATCTGGTTTTGTTGCAAAGGATCTAGGTATCAATACCGTGGGTAGTTGTGGCAGAAAGAGCCTAAATAGAACATGGTGGGATGGAGGGGAGCACAGCGTCAAGGTTGTGGTGACAAATGGCAAAGTTCATAACAGAGGTTTACAGAATAATAAATGTAGAACATGAAATGTAGGGTGTGGTATAACATTCGGAGGGACCTTTTATTATGGGGTTAATGTTTTAGTTAATTAATGATTCTTAAATGGGTTGATGATGAAGATCTTGTCTCTGATAATACAACACTAATCTTGTTTAGCTGATGTTTAAGCCCATTTCAACAGTCTTACTTTATTGTGAACCTACTGAACTAAGAAACCCCATCTCCCTGGGAACAGTTATCTGTTTCATCATAGTTGTTACTGTGATGCTCCCAGCACAGATGGTTTGCCTACAGTGAACCTGATCCATTAGGTATTGACTGTCATTGTAACACCACCAATAAACAACCCCCAACCATCAATGAACAATCCTGGCGTAAACAGGATTATGTAATGTCAATAAATGTCGAGCCAAGAGCAGTGACTGAAATGTCTCGCAGCATTTCAGAGCAGAAATAAGACAGCTGAACCAGTGAAGATGGAGAAAATAAAGACATTGATCAGATACAGACTAATTCTGTACACAGACTCTCAGTCTATTTGGTTGTGTCAGACCAGTTTAAGCCAGAATTAGTGTTTTTAAATGAATAATCAAGAACTTTCAGGAAAAAGATTTACCACTGCACATTATCAGAAGTGGAGCAAGTCAAGCAAATATTTATGCATCCTCCAGGGTGAATAAGTCACTCCTCCGCGGTAGGTCTTCCACTGTAGTCGGTGTGCTATCGCTGAAAACAAACTGGTTCATCCTCAAATTCCTCTGGCGGATATGGCTAGTGCAGAAAAACCAAACAAGACTGGCTTCTCCAGGAACAGAGGTCACTGCCTGGAGTTAGCAGCCTCCTTAAAGGCTAGAGAGAAAAAGGAGCGGCTGTCAGACCATTGAAATCTTGGAAACCCAAGTGTACCTGACAGCAATCTGATGACAGGAAGTTGTCTTTGGCCAACACGAGAAGGATTAGCAGCTCACTGTGCAACAACAAGAGCAGAGACAGCCCACATCAGATGGAACTTGTAGACTTTGTTGAACAATGCCACCATACTTTTAAGTCAGATGTGTTTTTCTTTCCGAAGCAAAGTGCAATCAAAACATTTTTATGACCACAAATGATCTAGGACTAGTCATA
This sequence comes from Lates japonicus, assembly GCA_033238685.1. Lineage (NCBI taxonomy): Eukaryota > Metazoa > Chordata > Actinopteri > Centropomidae > Lates > Lates japonicus. Next base: position 7,833,633 of record BRZM01000035.1, read on the forward strand.
AAGACAGTGATTGTAATACTTTATAGATTCACAGAATAAAGGTCTGTACTCTCCTAGAAAATCAAAAAGGAAACTATTTAAGAGCACAACTATTTTTTACACCACGCTACTTCCTAGGTATGGAAAAATAGCAGTAATTCTGACTAGTGACCTGATGAAAAGTTTAAATGCATTTGGAAAACATGTTGTCACTTGAGCAATCACCTGATGTTGAATAACATTTCATTCTTTTGTATCTTAGACTGACATTTCATCCTCTATGGTACATAGTAGCTATTTGGAGAGTTAGTATTTGTTTCCCATTTGAGGCTTTGCTATATGTAGTCGTGCGTCTTCAGTGGACAACAGTGGCTAAGCTCTGTTATATGTAATGATGTTGAGCATTGGTCAATATGACAAAGGTGGTTGCATAGAATCCTCTATCCCTCTCTTTAAAGGACAGTCTCTGGCAAAGAGATGTAGATAGCCTCCTTGATCTTTCTCTGGCATCTATGGGCTCCTGATCATTAACGTGACCTTTCCCCAATTGATTACTCACGACCAGTTTGAATTAGTGCTCATGACTGATGCCACATTAGTTCCACATTGGATCTAGCTTGGACATCGTGACTCCATTTGAAGAGGGCCTTTTTACACATACTGTTCCTTGTTAAAAGTTAGTATAGATACAGTGGGCTGAAAAGAACAACTGTACAACTGTATTGTTCATAGTTCCTTATGAGGTCTGGGAAATGTTTACTTGTGAGTTTACACTTAAACAGTCCTTTTTATGCCAGTAATATGGAATCTGCTCAAATCTTAGAGATCCTTCTCTAATGCACTGAAAAAAATTGAGAATAACAGCCCTCCACATTTTGCCCCATGAGAATCGGATATGAGCGACCTCAGCCTATCAGGTGCAATCATCCCTCATCCCTTGCATGTTAAGACATCTAGACGACGAAGCTGCAAACCTCCTGTCTGTGAAGCGCTGGCTTTCCTGAGGAGAGATTGATGGCATCCTGTCTTTAGGCTCAGTGATCGTTTTGTATTCCTAAAGAGCCGCGGACTCCCAGAACTTGACTTCCTGTCTCCCATGCACACCCCACCGCTGCTGTGCCTGACCAGAGAAGCGGAACCCTGTGTTTAAAGTGTGAGCTTTCACTGCCTCCTCTGTCGCCTTTTGATGATTCACTGGGTGCTGACTCGCTAAATCTGCGGGTGCTAAGGGCGGTGGGGGGGTGTGGGCCTGAGTGTAAGACCAGAGGGGAGGACAGGAAGCTCCTGAAAGACTGCTGGATAAATGCATAAGTTAGTTGCAAGATGGCTGGAAGGCCTTTATGGTAAAGGCATTTTCCAAATTACAAGTGCAGTGTATGATATAAATTTAACTTGATGTTTTTAAGAGAATCGGTTAACTGAAAAGTATCTTAACATTGTGTTTGATATGAAAAGTTCAACAAACATTTTTAATAAATAAACAAATATTTTGAAAGCAAACCAGGTTAACACATACGCTAGTGCTATATTTGCGTAAAAGGTATCACCCATGAGACGAAACCACGAAATTATCACCCAACACAATGTGGTTCCATCAACTCTAGGTTTCTTTGTAGCATCTTTCAGTTGTTGTTTTGGTTTTCAGGCCCACCATTTGCTGTTTTGGTTCCGTTAAAGTGCATCTTATTTTTAATATCTTTCATGTGGTTGCATTGAATCTTCTTCCTGAAACATACATGAGTAAGCTGCCATCACAGAGTTGAGCTGACAGTGGTATTCTCTGGTGAAGAGGAACAGAAAATCAGAACTTTGTTTGGATGACCAATCAACCCTTTTAATTTCATTGCCAACAGTGACATGCTTTCATCGACATCATTTGTTGCCACTGAAAAGAGAGCTGCTTTGTTGGTTGATACCTCAGCACTCTACAAATACAGATATGACAGCTTTGAGCCAAGTGCTATTAAAAAGAAGTCTGAGTATGTTACCTGTCATTATTGCAGCTTCAAGTCATAAACACCAGTTCAGCAAGGATTCCATCTTCTTTCCCTCATGCTCTTGCTCGCTATAAAACCCTGTGAACATTGGCACTAAACTTCAAAAGCTTTTTCTTTTACTGAACACAATTTACCTACAGTAGTTCTACTGTTGACATCCGTCATATTAGTGACACACTTTTTTTTAGCTCAACCATAAACTGGAATTTTGCATCCCTTCATGAAAGCTACCAAGTGCCGTCTTTTCCTAAAATAGCTGTGGTTAACACCCACCGAGATGAACCAGCAAAACTGAGGATAATTTCCTTGGTTGGCTGCACAAATTAAAAGTTCACATTTTACTTTGCCTCCTGTCTATGTATATTCTGCATGCACACTCACTAAATCCTTCAGACTATAGCACATGAAAGCACCATAAACGGCCGTCTTCCCAGACCATCAAACTGGTATCCGATGTTCTGTGGCGGTAGATGACACTTCCTCTGAGGTTATGCTCGAGTTCCAAGCCAGTTCCTTCCTTCCTGTTTGACCCTTCGATTATAGGAGTTTGGCAGCCACATCTGTGTCTGTTTCAGGCTACCAGGCAGTTTCTGGAGGGAAATCAACAAGTGGACCAGTCAGCATGGGTGTCACGCTGTGTCAAGGAATTGGCCGTCAAGTTCCTCATGGCTACTTAAGTTTGATGTCACCGAGCCAGCAAAGCTATTCCACAGCTACAGGGTGGGGAGGGTGGTACGAAACAGTTCAGAAACAGATTTGCAGCTGCTGGGTGTACACAACACTAAGAAAGTTTTTTAGTGATGTAGCAACCTCTGGCACCTGTTAAAAGTCCATACTTCTTGAAAGCAGTGGCTGGGGTTGGTTTCCTTGTCTCAACATATTTGGGTTTTGCTACTGGTATATTGTGTTTAATATCAGCATATTAATTAGATGACAGATCAAGATGGAGCCAGTTGGCGTTATTGTCAAATGAGGGTCTGAATTTTTAGTATCAATATCAAACACTTTTTACAATAATACCTAACTTGGAATATAACCTTTTTTTTTTTTTTACCATTTTTCGTGCCATACCAAAAATAACTTCACCTACACACTGGAATGGGCATTTTAAGCAAAAATACTATTGATAATCACCAGGAACTTATCAACGTTATTTGAAGGGTGTCCCATATGTTTACTTAGGCCTCATAGTAATGCGTTCTTCTTCTTCTTTTGTTGTGTAATGGCGGTGGGCAAACAGCTTTCTAATTGTTACACTTACCTCCTGGTGGAAGTAAACTTTTCTACAACAGGAAAGTATCTTTATAGACAATAATGTAAAAAACTGTTTGATTTTCTATAATTTAACTATTGAAATTTAAAAATCATGGCCATCCTCCTGAACACAGAAATGCAGTCACTTAATTTAGAGAAAAGAAATTTAGATAAAGGAAATATTTGATCAAAGAATAAGTACAAAGCATGATGCTAACTTTAAATACTGGACATTTCTCTTTCTCCAACTTTACTGACACATTTGGATTTGTACATCCTAAAGCTGTCAATGTTACATATCCACAAACACAGTGATGTTAGCCTGTTTCATCCTCTTCATTTGCAAACAGATGTTTTTAGAAAGACTGTAACCTCTTTCTCTTTCTTGGCTTAGCTCAGGGGTCATGAGTGGGTAAAGGAAAACCTCTGTGACAGTGAACTCTTAATCGCCACAGCTTCTGTCAGCAAGTTCTACAAAGCTAACAAAACCAAAGCGCCTTGGCCTTCCAACATTGTGAAACATGAAGAGTTATAACAGAGCCAGAAAAAAAATGGCAAATGTCATTAGGTGAAGGGGTGTTTTGAATGAGCTGACTCATCTCGAGAGAGCTATAACTCCAGTTGTTTTTGGTGGCTTATAGTTTCCAGTTTTTCAGTAATCTAAATTTGGCTATAAGTACCACACTGGTTAAACACTTTTTCTATTTTCAACATTGTAAAGAATCTACACCTAGCGGAACAATCTCAACTTCTTCCAACCTTTTCTTGTATGTAATTATATAAGCCATTATTTCCTGGAGAAACTGTATTGTTGCTTTTTGTTTGGACAATTATGACACAACCAAAGTCTCTACAAATTGCTCAGTTTATTACCTTGTGGTGCTGGATGGACAGAAATAACTTTGATGAAGCGTGTTTACAAAGGACAAAAGAATAAAATCAGGACCAACGCAATGTAACATCCCTACATTTCAATTAGTTGTTATATGGTGCACTTGAAACCATGTTCAAAACAAAGGATAGCAGTCAAACAACAAAGACCTGCAGGTCAATCCTGAGAGTAGAATGGCAGAGTTATGTGGGCATCTTCACCACACCCACAGTTACACAAGGCCTTTTTCATCAAGCAAATTTCTTCAGAAGCCCAGCCAAGCAAGTCGCCCTAAACAGATGCATCGAGACCTGAGATAACGCACACACACACACACACACAAGATCCCAGACTCACTTACTGAATTAAACACAATGACGTTGGTACAAGGAAGCGGCATGCAGGCTTATTCAACTCCAGAGAGCTTGACTTATCCTTAAGTCGATGTCATCAGAAAATTTTACTGGTTAGTGCGACTGAGGTTATAAGGTTGGCATAAATGCCTGCATGCAGTGCAATATTAAACGCAATCATAGATAAAAATGTTGTCAACATATGCATGAAAGTCAAATAAAATAATGTAAATGATTTCCCTGCGTACTGAGATATGAGTTTATTTTCTGGGATTTTTTGGGGCATATTAGAGCCACACAACAGCTGTATTTCTAATAGACATTGCTGATGTTCTCCTTTTTTTGTTTCACTGTTTGTTTGCTGTGCTTGACCCGTCACAAGGGAGAACCATAGAGTAAAAACCAGCCCAAGTTTCAAACAGTACATCTTTGTGAACAGCTGCACTTCTGTGTGAGCTACTGAGAGGCCACAGCCAGAACAAGATGAGTGGGTGGGATAACAGGGCCAGAGAATATATAATCAAAATGTAGTAGAGAAGATGTCATTCACTTCTATCGCGAAATAGCAGTTGGTGACCTTGGTGATATTATTACCATCAAAGCAGAAAATGATGATCTAGATGATACCTTCAGGGTGGGGACAGTGGATCAGACTGCAGAACTCATTTACTTTGTGATCTGAAAACATCTAATTAATAACAATCAAAGATCTTCTCCTCAAGCTATGCAATAACTACCAGGGGCTATGAGGAAAAGCGTCATTCGTCCTAAATGGTCTATACTGCACCATAAATTAAATTCTGGCCAAATTTGAACATACAAAAATGGGATTTATCTGCTCAGATCTGCAGGTTATCCACTGCAGCAAGCGGAAGGATTCCCAGGCGTCTCGCTGCGCTCTAATGACTGAATAGCTTCAAGGCGTGGCGAGATTTTACCACCTGCAACACCGTAAAGTCGTTTCGATCACCAAGGTAGGTTCTTATTTCAGCAATGAATGGTTGGCCTGCATCGCGCAACTCATTTTATGAAAGCCTTGAATACGACTTTGAGAAGAGTTAGACTCCCCTGCCATGCCATAGTTCATTTAACTCAGTTTAATGCCGTCAGCACCAAGGACAGAGAGCTGGGGACAGTAATTTATCAGAACAAATTGAGGGAAAGTTTCAGTGCAGTGCTTGTTTTGGTCGAGGAAGTACAAACCAGGCCAGTTGGCATTCAAGGTGGTTGATGGTGTAAGACTTGGCATAAAAACTCTATATTGTGTCATCTACCTTGTGACTGCCATGTGAGAGTGACTTCAGTTGAGACTTGTTGTACATCTTAATCTATTACATCACAAATAAGCGTTAAAGCATCACAAATACAAAGTTTCTAAACATTGATTTGTATGAATTATTTATATCTATTCCTACAGTGTCACAGTTTCTTAAAGCTCCTATTTCAGCACAGTTTAAGAACTGAACCAAACTGGTTATGCGTAAAAGCTGTTTCTTAGTAACTGAAATCCATGTTTAGTGCCAAGAATGTAGTCAAGAACATGTACAAAAAGAACAAAAGATCTCACTTTGTTCTTGTCATGAAATGCATGGTTTTTATCAACACAAGCTGTCATTTTGATTGATTTTGTTATTCATTCATCTAACTGACGTCAATACTTGTATGTATGAAGAAGTTGCTTGTATTGACAAACCCACAAAAGACTCACTCTTATGGTTCCCCTCAGCTCTATGGTGCATTTCCAGCATCTTTCAGATCCTCTATCATCCTGTTGTTCTTATTAATTTATGTATATATATTCACTCATGCAGTCCACACTAAGATTTTTTTTTTTTTTTTGTAAAATCAAATGCATTGTCATGACCTCCCTAGAAAATGGTATAGGCTTGTTCTGCAAACAGTAAATTTGATAGTTTGACATTTCACAGTGCATTCTGGTTCCCCATGGCCACATGACCATGATTTAGCTTGTCAAAAAGGTGTCTTTGTTCAGTGTCATCAATCATTCTCTAGACATGACGGCTCAATGTCAATTGTCAGTACATCCTACAGTGAGGCATTAGGCTATCTGCAGATCACTGATATTACATTACTTAGAATATGGCTGCTTCAGCACCGTATCTATTATATATTATATCTGGACATGTTATTCTTTCTTTCATATTTGTCTCTCGCTAACAGGAACATGATGGGTAAAAATAAATCTTAAAATAACAAGGAAGAAAAAGGAGCTACCGTAACATGAAATGAATCATGAGACAGTTTCCATCAACATATCAAGTGGGAGAGCCTGAGTGAAAGCCAAATACTGCATTAAAATCAGTGTAAATGAAATTAAGGGACATTATTATGGCTTTCAAGTCTGGTCTTCCACATAGATAAAGCAAGCCCTACTCCATCAAGGGCACACAATCCACACAGTTCCCTATTATTAAAAATAAGAAAGTCCAGTAAATAAAACTGTAAGTAAAACCAGCACTGCCTCAAAAGCCCGGACTCGGAGTGAGTTCAAGAAAACTCCCACAGCTGGGGGAAAAAGGGAATGGAAACCATGCAGAAGAGGGATCCTCCCGGCAGGAAGTCAGGCATGCTGTAATTCTCTGTCCATGAGAAGAATTCACCTCAAAGTGACGGCCTGTTATAGTAACACCAGAGCCTGACTTCACCTGCTGTGATCTGTTTTCTTCAGGAAACACGTCTTAGAGAAGGAATCGTCAGACTTCAGCCTCAGGAGGAACCTCTGCGCTCAGAGCTGCTTAGTGGAAAGTTTACTGTGTTGGTAAGAGTGTGCTTTAAGTCTCCTTTACAACTGGCAAAAATCCAGTCTGTTGTCATATAATGTATGTATAGTATAAGGCAAGTGATATTCTATAATTTCTCTATTGTAAACAAATCAAATTAAAAACCGTCACTTGAATGGAATTGTCTTGCTGACATTTATAGTGGTGTCACGTAACACTAGAACACCAGCTATTAATGATTATAGCTAATGATGATATTAAATTAATGTATGAAAATAGTCCCCAATGTTCTAATGCGAGAAAATAAACTACAATGTCAACTGTTTTGGAGATATAACCCATTAAAATTTTTCATTCTATATTTGTGACCTTTTTTTTTTTTTCTTTCTTCTTTTTCCATCTTCAGTAGGAACCAACAGGTTTAGGTTTTAGTGCCACAGACAGGCTGGTGAGGTTGGAAAATGTTGAGACAGCCATTGCTGGTTTTGGTCTTTTCTTAGGTTTGTTGACGACAAGGAAATAGAGAATAAGATCAGGTGACAGTCCCATAATCAGCTGTTGCTCATCACATTTTTTGGGTAATTGTGGTAATACTGCCACCATCCTCCTTTCATTACAGCTGTCTTTTCTGATGTAGTCGAACATGCTTCAGTTCTGTATTGAATACAATTAGCTGTGACAAAAATGTTCTCTGTCCAACATGTTATGATTACTGGGCTCTCCTGTGTGGTTGCTTTTCCTCCTCTACAGGCTTTTACCTTAAAGAAATTTAGGTTGATTTTGATTTGTCAAGGGAGTAGCTTGGCAGTTAATGAATCAGCCTTACTTCCAGGATCCCAACTTGCTGATGCCAATGAGCTCCGCGTTTCATTCAGAAGAAGGTCTACAGCATAAAACTGAAAGCAGGCACTTATAATTAGGAATTAAGGGATCCTATTGGGGTGCAGGTTATTGACTGACTGATCTTCAAGCCAAGCGGTGTTCCTGTGCCAGATAAATTTAGCCCTTTGTCAGCCAAATCGCAACCATAAAAGAGGCCCCCACCCCTCCCTTCCAGCACACACACACACACACACACACACTCCACTCTCCTGCGTTTCCCTTCTTTCTTCCCCATTGACGTGCCACAGTGGTATTGATGCTGCACATCCTCTTGTCGACGTCCTGGGTTCTCAGCCTCAACAACAGGCTTCATATCCTGTCTGAGGTATTTTAGCCCCATGCCCGAGAACACAGGCTTATTTGCTTACAAGGACGGTTCCAGATATCTCTGGTCAGGGCTTCATTCAAGCAAAGAGCTAGTTCTTGTGACACCAGCCTTTGAACTGATCAGGTTTGACACGAAAATATGCTCTGCGTTCGTCTCGAGGAGAAAAAGAAAAGGAAGCTGTACAGCCTGCAGCATCGTACTGACATGAATTATTTCCTCCTGCTGAATTGACGGCCCTTTTGGCGGCGATGCCAGTAACCAGCATATGAACTTAAGTGCCCCCTGTGGTCATTGTTCATCCTTCATTTGTACATAGCCTCCATTTGGCTGCCTTGTTGTCACGCTAAAAATAGCCCCCAGTAAACTGCTTCAAGTGGCTAAGTACCACATGATTTCTGTGAAAACACATCTTAGTCGATCCACTTGTAAAAACAAAATAGAGAGTTTTTCAGAGTAAAGGATGATACACAGTTCCTGCTATACTGTAAACATGTAACCTAGGGTTTAATGGAGAGTACCCCAGTACTAATATACATCCACAGTTTAGTACAAGAAATTTGAGTGTGTAGGTAAATGCTGATTCTGTCCCACAAGGTTGACAGATGATGTAACCTGTTAGTGTTGTGTATTTTCAGAGTGTGCGGGACCCTTCAGGGGCCTCCATCATGTACCACGGCTAACTTCACCCACCCCCAACAAGACAGGCAACTGCGTGGTGCTTCAGGCCTCTTCTACCTTCTTGATCGAGCTGTGGAAGGTGAGGGCTATAATCCGTCTTTAGTCATATTGTCAACACAGACAGTACTCACCTGTATGTATGTGTGTGTGTTTTTACATTATTTTCATAATTACTTGTCATAGAAAACTATTATGAGCTCATTCTTCTGTATGTTATGTATTGTTTGTGTCTATCCACACTATATTTTTTGTTATAATAAATATCACAAATCCCCTCTGTATTATTCATTAGTTAACTGTTCATTCTGCACATTCATTCACTGCACTTGACTATATTAGTTTTGGCCGTGTCCTGCACTGGAATCTATTGCAAATTTTACTTAAACTAGAAATTGTACAAAATTAGTTTTACATGAGAAACCTATAAATATAATACAAATTTGACTATTAAAGGTAGTTGGCATGTTTTTTCCATGTCAACTATACTGTTGTAGTTTTAAAAAATGCTGTCTAGCTACTGTGTTGGAAAAAATGTGCACTTGCCATAGGTTAGTGGTTTCTAGCCTGTGTAATATATATCATAAACATAAACACCACGTTTCTGTTTTCCACAGCTTTGAGACCCAGAGACGGCTTGGTGTTCATCTCTCTGAGCATGCTCCAACTACTTTGGAAACTTTGAGCTGGACCTGAGCAAGAAGATCCTCAACTTGCTCAAGGTTAGACTACATATGCACCCTAAATGGCAAACAAAAGGCAAATATCTGAGAAAATGACTTGGCATGATCCTAAAATCACATAATACAAACACATACACAAAGTTGAAAAGATTCACTTCTTTCCAGGTCGAGTTAATATATTACTGATAGTAATGTCTTCCATCTTGAGAGGGAGCAGTTTAGTGTCTTCAAGGAATTTTGTGCCTGTCAGAGGGCAAAAGTGTGACTCACTGAATAGTTTACAAGCATAAGGTTATTTAATCCATACACCTCCAGCTGTGTAATTCTCAGTGGTGCTTCTTTTGGCAGTTACCTGCATGTCTGCCTGTGATTTATGCTTTATGGATCTAGTAAATGGACTGTACTTATACAAACTTTTCTAGTCTTCGACCCTCAAAAGCGCTTCACACTACAGATCACATTCACCCCATTCACATTCATACAGCACATATTCTGTACCAGTGCTTTTCTATACATTCACACACACATTCACACACGTCACGATGCACACACGCCGGGCAATTTCTGAGGTTCAGTATCTTTTCAAGGATACTAAGGCATGCGGACTGGAGGGCAGGACGAACCACCGACCTTCTGATTGGTGGGCGAGTACTCTACCTCTGGTACACAACCTCCCATAGTAATATGTCATCTGAGGTCAATAACACCGACACTTAAGTAACCGCATCAACAGCAGTGGCATGTATTTTGTATTACATATTGATCTAAAATTGACTAGGTAGTTGATATGTCCTCAGGAGAATCTATTTTACATGCAGAAATAAAGTACAGCAATATAAAGTGGACCAAGTGTAATTATGTGTGTTTGGAGTGTCCCCAAGATATGCTTGTCCTCAAGAAATAATTAACTAATAGAGTGTGAGCTTATGTGAGTGAATTTCCAAACACAAAAAACACACAAACACATTTTATACTTTATTTCAATCACGCAGAGTCACATATGACGGGTTGAATCATGACTTTAAAAAGAAGAATAAAATAAATGCTGAATCTCCGTTAAAAAATTGTTGTTTTTATAAGTTGTGCTGTCTCTCTCCACCAGGGGGCGTTCCCTGCCAGGCTGAAGAAGGTGTTGATTGTCGGTGCCCCTGTTTGGTTTCGAGTGCCCTACAATCTGCTCAGCCTGCTTCTCAAGGAGAAACTGAGGGAGAGGGTAAATGAAGGAGCTCATTGCTCATTTTCTAATACTTTGATTTCACACATCAGCTCCTCAGCTCCACGTTTACAATGATACGAGATAAGAGAAATGTGTGTAGTTTTTCTGGAATGGCAAACAATGAGTGAGCAGGCAATTCAGTGTCAGTGACTGTTACAAGTGATCATTGATTAGGGGGTTCTCTCTAACCACTAATCCACCCTGCTGCCTCATACATCCCCGGGATGTTAAAGCTTGAATCACTGGGATCGATCACCCTACCACAATACTGAATTTAATTAGTATAGATTTCTGTGTAACCTGATGATTCACTGTAAGTTTTGTTCCAGGATTATTTATGAAATCATGAACAAGAAATAAACAGTTAATACCTATTTTTTCACATGAAACTTCATGTCGAACACAAAGCTGAAGCCTCAACTCTGTCTTTCCTGGGTCCCTGTATCCTCTACCTCCAGGTTCAGATGGTAAAGATGGCCGAGCTGCGCCAGCACCTCCCCAGGGACTGTCTCCCCCAGCACCTCGGTGGCCTGCTGCCTCTGGACGCCTACAGCTGGAACCAGCAGCTGCTGGCGGGCCAGAACGGCAGAGTAGACCCCGTGGACGAGCTGGTGGGCATCCCTCTGGAAGACACTTCCATTCACACCCCCGGACCTGAGTCCATGCGTCCGCAGGAGCTGCTGGCGCACCTCGGCAGGCTTCAGCGCTCGGGCATCCATCAGGAGTATGAGGAGCTCCGCAGAGAGCCGCCGCCTGGAACCTTCCACTGTGCACAGTGAGTTACAGCAGCACACACATGCTGAAGGTGTATGGTTAATATTTGGAACTCTGCATTTACATTAGAGAGATGGGAAACGTTAATCTCTACACATTATGCATACTGATTACTTCTCATAAAAACCAATTAATTAGTTTCCTTGATTCCTCAGGAAACAAAATAATTACTTATTTACACTTTGATCTGGGGAGAATGTCTCATACTGACAGAATTACACCCTCAAACTACCCTGGCTTATGCTACTTGTGTTTCAACTGGTGCATTAAATGGTGAATCTTAAAAATGCTTTCCATATATTTAAGTATTATAATTTATATTGTTGATCTAAACCTGCACAACCGGCAGAAGCAGAAAAATGACAATTATCAATTGTTTTCTAGAAGATTTTAAATAAAATAAGATGTAACCCACAACACATATACGTTTTGTAACTGTATTTGTTTTTCTGATGGCATTTTCATTTTCTTAATGTACACTGCAGTCCTTTCTCTCATATACTGCATCTGTCACTATTAAGTTTTTATGTGTTAATTGTCCACAGAGCAGCCTACAATCAGGAGAGAAATCGTTATGGAGACGTGCTGTGCCTTGATCAAACAAGAGTTCGTTTGAAACCCAGAAGGAACGAGGTTGGTGCTCTTCACAGTCTCCATGTTACAGGTGTCATTCATAACAACAAAAAGACCAATTGCATTCATGGTCACTCAGCTGCCAAGAAATGTGCGAAGCTTGACAGGCTGCCACACTGGACTGATACCAGCTAGCTTGTAAAGCAGAATACTGGCAGTCTGAGAGAGGGTACAAACAAAGTACTTTGATTCTGTTGCATTTACTCCTCAAAAATAATTTAATACTTCTGCAGCCCCATGTAGACAACTGAGCCGTACAACCTCATTTAGATCACAGCACAATTCACTTCTTTAGCATACAACATACTTCAGTTTTGTAGCAGGGGTTCCTTACATCTTTGGGATAAAACCTTGTTGTTCTTGCAGAGATCAGACTACATTAATGCAAGCTTCATGGATGGCTACAAACAGAAGAATGCATACATTGGTACTCAAGGTATGAAAATGGTCACACATTTTTAGTAAACATTCATGGATTACTCAAAAATATCAAACAACTCTGCTCCATTCTAAGTTCATTTAAGATAATGTTTTAAGTGATGCTTACATTGCACTCAAATCGAATACCTTTATGGTTTTATAGCATAGTTGAATATTAATTTGTTTATATATGGCCTGTGTCATCACTAAAGACATATAAGGCCACTTAATTATTTCTGAAAATCTGAACTATGCAAATAGATGCTCTGATTTCATCCAATGTGTTATTTTGCCATTATTTATTAGTTATTTTTGTTAGTTTATGATCCAGTTACTGAGTAGTATATGCATTTAGTTAGTACCATTGTGCCCAGTACTTTCGAGGTGAAGGGTAGATTTGAAACTGTCATGTAAAATTGTTTAGGACGTCAGCATTAAGATTAGGTTTCAAACAGATGGCAAAATGAAATAGTACAGATGTAGCTCATTAGGCTGCTGTTCCATTCCATTAAATGGATTTGCCCCATTACACTGATCACTAAATTAATTTTAGATTAAGTAATTTTAATTTGAATCTTCTGTTGCACTGTGTAGGACCACTGGAAAAGACCTACAGTGATTTCTGGAGAATGGTTTGGGAACAAAATGTGCTTGTTATTGTCATGACAACCAGGTAATTTGAGTAGATTTTTTTTTTTTTTTTTTTAACGCCAATACTAATTTGTACGTTTATTGTTGACTTGCATTTATTTCATCAATGTCCTGTCTCTGTGCTGCAGGACAGACGAGGGCAGTCGGAGGAAATGCGGACAGTACTGGCCACTGGAGGAAGGGGGACAGGAGGTCTACGGCCATATGGCCGTGGTGAACCAAAGGGTGGACCATCACACCCACTACAACCACACAACCCTCGAACTGCACAACACTGAGGTAAAAGCCATGAACTGTGCATAACTTGGAGGTTTTTCATTTAGCAGCAACACTCAGTTTCTCAACAGACAACTTTGGGAAAATAAATTATACACTGAGCACATACAGCAGTGTAGCAGGGTCAAAAATATCTTTCAGTGGAAGTCCTGGTCAATAAATTGCTATGATGAGATCCATTCTCTTTATCTAGGTCAGATGGTAGCAGGGTTAGCATGGTAGCCCAGACATCCTTCTCCTAACCAAACTCTGCTAGAACTGTTTCTTGGCTGAGTGTAGTTTCTTCTCCGAGCCAAGAAATCTAAGCCATAAATCATCACTTTCACATTTCTGTCGGTGTATAGATCAAACAAATGAGATAAAATGTGTTAAGTGGTAAAATTTAGAGGTGAGCCAGGCTAGCCATTTCCACTTGCCCTAAATTTACACGTATTGACATGAGAGTGGAATCATAACTCTTTGCTAGAAAGAGTTGAAAGCCTATTTCCTAAAATGCCAAATTATTCTTTAAATAGCAGAATGCACTTTTCAGGGTACAACAAACACATAACTGTCAAAGTATCTTTTTCTGTCCTTTCAGACATGTGAACAGAGACAAGTGAGTCATTTCCAGTACCTCAGCTGGCCTGATTACGGCGTTCCCACCTCAGCTGTGACTCTCATTGACTTCCTGGGAGCTGTGAAGAGACAACAGAGGAAAATGGTGAGGGCTTTAGGGCTTCAGTGGGCAGGCCACCCACTGGGACCCCCGATGGTGGTCCATTGCAGCGCAGGGATTGGGAGAACAGGTGAGACCCCGAGATTGCATCTCTCCGAATGCTTGATGCCTGCATCAGACTGGTTTCAGACAAAATAATTAGTTTGTCAACGGCAGATGCATTCAGCTGGCAGTTTAAAAGACACACCTAGCTACAATTTATGATGTCTACAGTTATACAAAAGTCCTGCAATAACTCCCATCTTCATGAAGGCATTTTGTCCTCACCATTTATATCAGTGAGGATAGGTTAAATAACAGAAATACCTCTCTGTGTGATGCAATACATCAACTGATTTGATCCTACAGTAGAATAAATACATCTAAACATGTTCAATGAAAAGTGACTGTAGTATAAAGGTGCATTAGTTTTAGCTAGGTGTACCTAATACACTGGTAAGCAAGTGTATTTTAAGGACTAAAAAATGCTAGACACTGAGTTATGAAATTTTATTATGAGCTTTCAGGGTCAGGTAATCTGGATAACACAGGGTTGATAAGATCTTAAAGCTTTAGACCACATCTGAGGACAAAAAGCCACAACATGCCTCATTTTTAAAAAGATGGTAATAACAATTGTGCCCCATTGTCAATAATCCCTTTTTAAAATGTGTCAGTGCTTTTAAAAAAAACCCTGTTGTTGGCAGGTACCTTCTGTGCCCTGGACATCTGTCTGTCCCAGCTACAGGATGTAGGCTCGCTAAATGTGTGCCAGACGGTGCGACGCATGAGATCACAGAGAGCCTTCAGCATTCAAACCCCGGACCAGTACTACTTCTGCTACAATGCCATTTTGGAGCACGCCCAAAGACAGGGCCTGCTCCCAGCCAATCAATGAGCTTCAGCCCCGACTTCCCAAACCGATCCATGAGCCCTGAGATTTCTGCAGTCAATCTGTTAACCCCAGGCCGTGTTGTGTGACCAATTAGTGAATCCAGGAAAAGTAACTTCCTTGCAGAGGCTGTCATTTAAAACTAGGCCATTCCTCATTGCCAGACCAAGACAAGACAGCGACAATAAAAGGCTTGAGTGCTGACATTATGATGTTTCAGTGTGATAACATTCTGGCTGCCAACAATGTGACATTTTGTTTTTTGCTGAACATATCTCAGAAAATACGTGGCAGAGTGAACACACTGCTCCAGTGTTGTGCAGTTTTGTGGTCAGGGACATTGGGTGAAATGATCGAGGTAATGTTCACTGACCTTTTGTTTATTTATTTGCCACTTTAAACCAGTGGTTTAGGGACCTAATTAAAGGAGTAATTCCCCCCAAAATGAAAAAGCAGTCATCATCCCCTCATCCCATACATCAGTTAAAACTCCATCGAAGTTTTTTGGGACTGCAAAACAATGAATTTGACATTTAATTATGTTTCAGTCAAATTCTCCTTAAAGATTGAAGTTAACATGGCCACGTTACTTTTCATTTTACAACTGAAAAGTTCAAAAGTTTTTTGTAGCCAAATAACTTCCCCATAGGCAAAACTACGTCCTGTACACAAACAATAATTTTGGTCAGATGTATGAGCACAAAGGTAAATTTAATCATTTTGATCATCACAGCCAAGACAGGACTACAGTAGGGTAAGGTTATGCTTTTTATGAACAAATTTTATTCATTGGAATTTCAAGTGACGAGCAAGATCTAAGATGACACAATTTTAATTTTAGGGTGAAATGATCCTTTAATGAAGCACACAGTTTTTATTCCAAATAGGGAGCTTAATCACCACTCTCAAGCAACAATAATAGGGTCTGTTTTGCATCTCCTGCGTCCGGTAAATATTGCGTTCACCGCAGTGGACTTGTAGCACATGGTTGCATACAGTAGATGGTACGAGCCAGTTCTGCATCGTCTCAGGAGTGTCATACTGAACACAGGGAGGTGAAACTGCCCAGCTTGTTGCCAAAAAAACAAAAACAATTTAATCGGAAAGTCTTTTGCCAAGAGGTTGTTGTATTTCTTTGAGGTTGTATGATGCATTCTCCTCTGCTTTAGCTAACATCACTGAATGGCAGTGAGGAGGTAAAGCACATCCAAAACTTATCAGGCTGTAAAGTCCCGAATGGCTGTTGCATCCCGTCTGTGATCACTCATTAAACTGCTGTCCATGTGAATTCCTCTTTTTTGTTTTGTTTTTCCGATGTATCCACTGAAACCCTGATACCTTCCATCTCACTTAAATGTTGAGATTTCCTGACTTGCAACACAGACAGTGACCGGTGTCTATGGCCGCCTTTGTTCACTCGCAGTGCCATCATGCTTTAGTGATTGTGGGAATGTATTGCTAAACCACACCCACACATGCACACACATACACATGCACACTTGTTTAGAGCAGTCCATGCTGCAGTGACTAAGCCATTGAAGCGTACATCTGTGTAAGTCATCAGTCAAGACCTCATGAGTAGTGCAATACTTTTGTTTTTTTGTTTTTTTTTACACAAATCATGTCTTAGCACTTTTAAATAACTATTCCCAATGTGCTCTGAGATAAGTCATTACAGTGATAGGATGGGATGACAAATAAAACTTCATAGTAATTCCGTAGATCTATACGTGATGCTGGGATAACTTGATTGTTATTGTTAAATTTAGTAATGCTTAAATATAAAACATTTAGTGACATTTTGGACTTACTGTAAACATCTGCATAGAGCTTTATTGGGACAAATCAAGAGGATTTTACAGGGAAACCAGAAATTAATGATAGAATAGCTGAATAAGCATGCACAAGTCTGTGCCTACACCCTATAAAGTCCTTCTTGGGCACTTGAGAGTCAAAAATATTGTCTGAAGTATATTTTCATTATTATTGTTGTTACTTTAAGTTCTACAGACTGTGGTTGTAAATCAGTGATTTCATCTGGTCCCAGTGTCTTGCCATCATTATAGAGTACATGTACAAATACTGAGTGTCTGTGTCATATGTTGCATTTTGTTGTTGCCGGGTGAAAACAAACAAACAAAAAAAATGTGTTCTTTACTACAGAATTCATATTGAATTTGCTTGTAGTGAAGCATTTTTTAAGTCTTGCCATCCTCATGCACTCTGATTTTAGAATTATTTTTCCTTTCAATGATGGACGCAAAATGTGCCCTATTTTATTTTTCTATTGTATTCAACAACTGTTTTCATACAATTACCCAGGATTATACAGTTATCTACATTAATTTTATATTTGTTCTGTTATAACCTATTACTTTATCATTCGTATGACTATTGAATCAAGCTATACTGTATTAAATACAAACCATGTCAACGTGTGCGTTTGTAAAGGCTGTGTGTTTTTTTGGCAAACTAGGCCAATTTAGTAGAACTACCCTGCAGAATTTCTGGGAATGTAATGTTTCTCGTTTTCCAGTCAGTTAATGGTATTTTCAGTTTGATAATCAGAGTTTTACAGTTTGGTATATACCAGTATACATTTATTAGGCCCTCTCTAAAAGTAGTGGAAATGAAAACTGAGCAAAAAGGCGAGTGAATGTTGGGTTTAAAGTTGTCTAGAAGCAAGACTCCAAATGGAAGCCAATGTTGGTGTGTGTTGGCTTGTTGTTATGAAGTGATAATGTCATGTTTGCAGCTCATCTGCTGCTCCCAAGCAGCCAAAAAAGTTGATTAACGCATATTTAAAGTGAGTGGAACTTAAAACAGTTCTGCAGTTTTTAAAGTTTGTATGAAAATGAGTGGCGAAACACAACAAACATTCACAAATGTGTATAAAAATGTTGTGAATCACATCCCATGGCCTTAGTGGTCAAACAGATCTCAAACCAAAACCAGAGCCCTCCGGTCTGTATCTGCATCTGTATCTGTTTATTCATATTGACATTTATCAGTCTTAGCCTCTGATATCTGGTATCCAGGAACAATAAATGTCAAGCTACTTGCTTATCCTACACTGAAACTAACCTTAAGTGAACTCAACTCACATCACAAAGTCAACTAATGATCACCAGTCATTTCAGATGTCAAGTGTGACGATCCAAACCGTCACTTTTTCCTTTTAAAATGCAGAGCAGGTGGTTGCAATACCACCCCTAAAGTGCTACATTCACTTGACAAGTACAGTGAATTTAGCTTGACTGTGGGGTTTACCACCACACCAAAGAGAGCAGTGAGTGCAACAGCATAACAAAGGGCATGCCCACAAAATGACGTGCACTCCCAATATGCTCAAACACTGCGACTGTGACGTAGGTTGGGAGATGAATGCAGCAACATGTGGCTATTTCTCTCAATAATGCTTATTCTAGGGTGTGGCATGATATCCTGAAGGCAAATTATTGCTCTCTGTACTGTATATTGCAGCAGTAAGGCTTACTTAGAGCTTTACTCAGTGTATGCATATCAATTCCATTTAATATTGATCTCAGTTTACCTGCAACTGAGTAAATGTTTTTGGCCTTTAGATGCTGTTTTCTCTCTCCAACAATATTCAGAATGCTTTCATTCATTCAGCCTTAAAGGATCATTGAGACAGTTTCAAAGATATTTTTATGTCTCATTGAATCACCATGCCTGTCTGGCTGTATTACACGTGTCACTGCATCACAGGCTCTAAATCCTACATGCAATGATACGGTCACAGACTAAGCTTTGACAAGAACGATTCTTTTGAGATCCAAGGCCTTTAATCATCCTCCTTACCACATAAAACAAGATGTTGAAACCAAAGTAACAAACTCTGAAATGTCTTTTGTTGCTGTTGCTCAGCCCATCAACTGACTTGCATCAATCCAGGGCCTGTTTAGTTTAGTAGTTTTTAACTAATCAAGACTTTTGAGAATGCCCAGAATTTGTAAAAACAAAGGATTCATCATCTCCAAACCTACAGGATGATGGAGATATCTGAGGATGCAACACTTTTGGGACCTGCAGGAGGGTTTAAGGGGGATGAAGGTCGGTTTTCTCACAGTACCAAGCATTCTTATGTGGAAATGCTCAAGAAGCAAGAGTGAGGTATTCAAAGATCAGAGAGTGGAGCAGCTGCTCCATCAAGTATGAAATTAGAGTCCTGTGGCTGCATTTACTAACCTTCTTGGTGAAATAGTTTCATTATGTCTATATTTTTCATAAGGCCTTAGAAAAAAGTTTTCAAAATTGGCATTTAACAGCTTTTTGTCAACATTTCATTGTTTTGTAGCCTAAGGCAATTCCTTAGAAATAAAGGATTTAAAGCAAAGTTACTTTTTCTTAATTTATTATCTATTTTTACTGACCGTATAAATGTCATTTCATCAGGCTTAAGCTTAAATCACCTAAGGAGCCCTTTAGGTACAAAGCTGTAATCAGCGTGAGCACTTTAAGTCAACTGTAATAGCAATTATTGTTCCAGACTATTTTCCATTTAAAGTATTACAGGTTACAGCGAGGACACCCCATTGCCTTAAGTGCCTATAAAGGTTCCTGTAGGAAAGTCTACTTTAAGAGAGTCATAAGAGTTCAAACTATCTCAAGAAATAGAAACTTTCCTCTGGAATAATGTCTGTTCAAAGATGCATTCCTCTGTTGTACTAGCTAGAATGAAGAGGTTAGGATAACATGTAATGAAAAACAAATACAATGTCATTGATAAGACTAAAGTTAGCAAATGCACAAACATTTGAGTTTGACCAAAATCAAATTGTCGAGCATTTCCTATTCATAACATGCAGAGAATGTATAATCCTATTAGATACAATAATGTGACACCATTATTTGTACTGTATATAAGGGGAATGGAGGAGCTGCAGGGGATCCCAGGCTTTCTCCCTGTGGGTAATAACTACAGAAAATTCAACACAAAGACACTGTTGCAGTAAAAGTTACTTTATTTGCAAAGTGCAATCAATATATAGACATTTGTCATAGTTTTTGAGGGGCATGTACAAAAAAAAATCTGCAAACTGGCGGAGGAAGTTCTTAGGTCTAGAAGTCCTAGGTTCGGACTATTTGTAAAATATACTTGACATTAGAGCTGAAACAGTTGGTAGACTTGGTTTGTCAGTTGAAAGAAAAATCCAATATTTTGTTATCATTTACATCATTTTTCTTGATGTCCTTTTTCTGACATTTAATGAACAAAACAGTTAATCAGCGATTTTAAAGGATTAATCAAATGAATCAGTAATGAGAATAATCATCAGCTGCAGCCTTACTTGAAGTATCACAAGCAATAATGCTAAGTCGACCCCTCTCTGTCTGTTTGTAATATTACTGGATTATTATTGTTTTAACTGAAACTTTGACACATGAGCAGCATTTTAATGTTTGGGGCTAATTTAAACTACTTTACTATAAAAATATATAATATCTCATTTGTTGCTGATATGTTTTGTGTGCAAATCTGAATCTGTAAAGTACAACCATTAAATAAGTGTAGTGAAGAATATTTCCCTCTAAAAAGTAATGGGGTAGGAGTACATACATAAAGTACAAGTACCTAAGTACAGTGCTTGAGTAAACTCATTAAATTACTTTCCACCACTGTTCAGGGTAACTTCTCTTCACTGTAAAGATGTTGAGTTTAGATGACAGTCCTGCCCTCACAGTTTTTATCTGATGGCTGCTTCACTGACGCTGTCTCGGTTTTAGCGGGTGATATTCAAAATAAAATGACGTGGATTGTAGTGTGCGCCAATGCCAGCGGAGGGGGGCGTCTCCAACTATTTTGTTACAAACACGAATCCGGAGTAAGGAGTCTTTTTCCTGGGTATGTAACAGCTGGTTAAACTAAATAATATTTTCAGAATTGTCGCTATAACAAGTGAACGATGTTTATTTTGAGATGAGGGGAAAGCGTTTTGTGCTCAGTGGCGCCTTTTGTGTCCTGAAATGAATTGAAAGGAGGCTTTTTAATGCTCGTAAACGGCAACAGAAAAGCAGAAAAACATAACGTGGTAGATGGCAAAAAATCAGCAGGTCGTCATTTTTGTCGGCTAGTAAACAGTGTCCCCGGGGCTGTGCGGTGGTAATGCGAGGCATCCCGCTGTCTGGAAGTCGAAACATTTTGTCTGCAGCGTTGTGTGTGAGCATGTAACGCTTGTTTGCAAATGGATCGGTAGGAGGGGGAGGGAGTTGTTGTGGTGAGACAGGTTAGACATTTTTACTCCCGACTATTGCAAGTAAACAAAGAATATGATTTGCTCAAGGCGCGGGTCGCCTTCTCCTCTGCAGAGGGAAAAATGGGGCTCTGCTGCTTTTGGCTGCGATGTTTTTTTTTTTTTTTTTTTTTGGGGGGGGGCGCGGAGAATGGCGTGGCTCCGCGCCGTGCCGATGTTTTCCATACAGCGACGCCGTAGTTCCCGTTTCGTTTGACTTTGGCATTGTTTAGTAAGGGCAACTGAATCGGCTCCTGCCGCCAAGAAAATATGCAGCGGTAGTAGCCGCCCAGGCCCCACTCCTCCGTGTCCACCGGTGCTAAATGCAAAAGCGTCAATTACCAGATGATGCGTTTTTGTCCCGTGAACCCTTTTGTTTGGAGAGTGCAGCCTGCAAATACCCACGTCGACCGACGCTGAGTGCAGCTGAGCTGGTTGATCCTCCTATAACCGTGTAGTTCAGTGTTGTGGGGATCTCCACAGCCCCGCAGTGCGTTGTCTTGCATGCTTTTGCACAAAACTTGGGGAAAAAAACGACTTGTAAAGCAGCCGAGGATTACTCTTATAATGCGCGTTTGGAGAATTAGAATCAGGCGTATTTTTGATCAAATACTGGTTTCAGTTTGGAGCATGTCTTTTTGCTAAGATGCACGCAATTGTGAGGGGAAAACCAGTCGGGATAGTGGAGTAGAGAGTGTGTATGTGTGTGCTGCAGCCTACGGTCGCTGCTGAACCCTTCGCCTGTGTTAGAAGGAGGAATCCCGGGCTGGTGTTGCAGCTCCGCCTGTCGTGGGCGATGGTTTATTTTGGAAGTTCCACCTTTTGGGGATTTGTAAGGACGGTTCTGTGCAATGATTGGCTGCAGCGTCCACAAAGGGGAGGGACACAAGTGCAAAGGCAGACTCCCTCTTACAGAGTCACGTGTTACCTAACTCCAGGAAGTAGGTAGTTGTGTAGATCTTAATGCACCCAATAGATACCTAGATAGAAGACTACAACCCTATTTTGATTACATATATCCAATGATAGTGCCTGGTAATCCACTGTAGTCTTTAGAGATTAACCAATACTGTGTCTAATGGATGCGATTAACAATAATTTTCATTCTCAATCAATGTACAGATGTTTTTCTCAATTAAATGATTCATAGTTTTGTCTATAAAATAGCAGAAAATTGTGAAAAATGCTCAAGTTTCCCAGAATCCTAAGGTGAAACGATTCAAAACACAAAGATATTGAGTTTAATATGATATAAAATCAGAAAACTTCACATTGGAGAAGCTGCAACCAGCAAAGGTTTTGCATTTTTTGCTTTAAGAATGACTAAAACACAATTTTTCTGTTGAACCGATAAACAAATCAATGAATCAACTAATTGTTGCATCTCTACTGCATCTTATTTTGTATTGGTGTGGTAATGGCAATGCAAAGATATGATGAAAATAACTCTGTAGTGAATCTATATGTAAGCACTGGTGCATGTGTACAGATTACCAGCTGGGCAAAGTGGGCAACAGCCCTCAGGCCCCAAAAGAACTTATCTTAACAAATGAAGAACTTAACAAATGAACAGAAAACCTGATGGCAGGTAGTATTTCAGTATAGGAGAACCAGTTTGTTGAGGTTTTTTTTCACATTTGAGAAGCTGTTTGCTAGTTGCATAAATTAAAAACTTGTGAAGTTTTAAGTTATTAGGATTATAACTAAATTATTACCGTTGACTGATTAGTTTGACAAACAATTTCTTGCACCAAAGAGTCTCTCAAATAGTAACCTCTAGAAGTGTGATTACTATGTTATATTCTGTTGGCAGCGAGCTTTGGTTGTTTGTGTTGGGTTGGGTGTTTGGGGAAAACTGGGGAGATAATGAGAGTGGCATGTGTCCTATGATGGGGTCTGCAGGGGTTCCCTCGGATATTAAACTGGCACTACGCCCCTGATCCTTTAGAGACATTTATATATCAGTTGAACCGGGACTGTACTCACTGCTGGCATTGTCGCGCTTCAAGTCAAAATGGGCGTGCTTGGTGACTGTACGACAAATCCTTGATTGACAGCTCAATCCTACAACCCGGGTCATTCGCCCCGCCCCTCTGCGGATCCCCTGAACGAACTGACCAATAGCGCTCGCCAAGGGGCGGGCCCATGTCCAAAACCACGCCTCCCTCCATTGCTAACCGAACGGAGATTGTTTTCCTCTCTCGGGGAGATTTTCACTTTGCAGCCCACAGCTTGATTTGTTTATTTTAAATCACACGCGACCGATAACTTTGCTTTTCACCTATACGTCCGCTTTGGTGTCTTCTCCAGCCTGAGGTGCAGCGGTTAACCCACAAATAACGGATTATCAAAGCATCATCCGCGAACTTCAGCTCGCTGTTTTAGGAGAGTGGGTGAGTTCAGCTGAATTCATTCAGCAAGCTAACAAGCTAGCTACCTGCCTACCGTTAGCAGACGTTTTAAGTAAACCACACGGGAGATCGACGTTTCTTTGCTTGTCGCCCACTCTTAGCAAGACCCGATATGGGCAGTGTAACAAGTCGATAGTGAATTCTTACTACAGATGTTCCAGCAACAGCGAGCCAGATCGCTGATGCTTAGCTGCATGTGCTTCCCCTGCTAGCCCCGGACGGTGCTCGGTGTCGGGCTACCCATGTTGTTTACATTAGCTAGCAGCTAACTGGCAGCTCGCAAGCCCTGTCGACAAAACAAGTTCTAGGCGAAGTTATTAAAATAAACACTTTAAAATGCTTTCAGACTGAGTGGTCAGCCAGACGACCAGCAAGTCAGCGACTTTTAGCGCTTACCTGCTTGAAACGGGGTGTAATTTTCTGCACTCCTGCGCCACGCTCTAAATGGCGGGCGTGGGGGGAAGCGTCGTGCTGTAACTCGAGGTCGGTGCTTGTGTCGCTAGGCCGTAAAGGGGATGGTCGGCTAACGGCTGTTAGCATGTAGCAGACATAGCTGTATTTGCCCGTACGTGACCGTAACGTTACTACACCGAGCGAAGGTGATATAGCTATAAATACTGCAGCCTCGCTTTCTTTGGACGTGGCCGTGAAGTGCGAGGATTTGTCGGTGAACGGCTCCGCTGCCTGAAGACCAAGCGTTAGGTTACTTAATACACGGGCACTTGACTTTCACAGTCATTGTGTCACTTTTGCTCGATAATCGGGTTTTGAAACGTGATGTATTCATCTTCTCGTGGTCTCTCTAGCTTTCTTTTTTTTCTCGAGAAAGTCATTCATTCGTGTGACGAGGAGTTGTTGCTGTCTTGAGGAAGTTGTGAATGGCAGACTGACTCCCACGTTCCCGCAGCACCTGTTTGTTGCGCTGACGTCCGCTGTCTGTGTTTCATTGGCTGCGGAGACTGCAAGTTTCACATTCAGTACATGTTAACATTTAGATGCATTTAAGATGTGATTTGTCGCTTAGGAGAGCTCCCCGCTTCGGTGACAGCATAAGTAAGAAATTTAGGGAGGGGGGGTTGCTTTCATATAGAGTGCAGCGGTGCTTTGCACAATGTGCTCCCGTTGTTTATCATTTATCCTATTGTTTATCATTTTTGTTAGGAACATAACCATGTATGACATTAGGTAAAAGGGCAGAGATGTAGACGTGATGGGAATAGCTGATTAACAACCCAACATTTGGAGCCCCATGAACGTCACGTAAGCGTTAATAAAATTTAGGATTATGAGTAAACTATTACTGTTGCCTTTCTTACACCAAAAACAACATTAAAGCTGCTCAAATACTACCCTCTGAAATTATTATTCCTTTGCCATTATGTTTTGACTGGGGGCCATTCTTCATACATGAATAACTGGCATATCCAGATTAGATTGTTGATGACATGACATGATTTTTGGTTTAAAAATTCACCTGGAGCTGCGATCAGAGCAACAGGCCTGTAAACCCAAACCTGCAAAAGTGCTGGCTCACTGACAGATAAAACACATTCTCTGATTCAAATGACTAATGAAAAAATGTTACTGTAAGTATGATTTTACTTGAGAAAGTGCAGGTGATTGTTGATGTAATTGTCACAATTCTGTTAGCTATATGTATACATGATAAAATACACACAAAACAAAAATTTGTACACTGAAAGAACTGACTATTAAAAGACCAGGAATCAGAAAACATGGCATTTGACTTGACAAAAGCTTTGTAATTTGCCATTTGAGCACTTATTTAATGAAGAACTCACTTTGGTAAAAACTGCTACTTTCTTGAACTTTCAACACATCCCTTTCTTGAAGGTTGTTACTAACAACTATTTTCATTTTCATTCTTGATTAAATGGTTCATATTTGGTCTTTAAAATGGCAGACAGTGGCCCAAATTTCAAAGATATTCAATTTATTCTCACATAAAACAAAGACAAGCAGCATATCTTCACAATTTAAAAGCTGTAACCAAAGAGTGTTTGGTATTTGTGCTGAAAAAATGACTTAAACAAGTCAAACGACCATTGGGTTAAACAGCTGTTCCCTTCAGCTCTGCCTTGCACACGTACAAAGTTTTCTCATACAATTGTTCTACAGTCTCTGCCACAGTCCTGTGGTGACGTAGCTGCTTGTTGTGCAGTAGGATGGAGCTTCAGGTTTTAGGCTGATCAGCACATCTCTTGTGTATACACTTGCGGGCTTGAGCATTGTGGGAGAGGCCCAAGACATCGGCAAGTTCAAACAAAGTGTAATCAGACACTTGAACTCAGGATGCAATGACATGCACAGATTAAATCTTCTGTCAGTGTAACTTTGATCTTTGAAAAACACTCTTAAAGCATCACACAAAATAAATCAGATATATGCTATCATATGTTCCTTTTTGTGTTGCTAAAAGCATTGGATGTGTCCTTAGATCTATGGTCAGAGACTATGTAATTATTTTCTTCCTAATCCAAACAACAGAAGTGGCTGGCTGGCACCATGTGTATCCATAAATTTACAGTTGATGTAAAAAAAGTCATATGTTCCTCAACAAATCACTGAATGAATTCAAGAGACTGATTTAATGCATTCTGATAACTTGACAGAGGTCTACCAGTGTGAAATAGGGTCCATATGCTGCTCTTTATTCCCAGGTCTCTCAGCTCTCACGAGTATGAGTTCATAATGAAGCGGCGACTGGAGGATCAGGAAACGGTTTTTGCGTCCCAGCAGCGGCGCCTCGCTGGCAACGCGGAGGCTTTCCCGCCTCGTGTCCTCGCCCCTGCTCTAGCCCCAGCTGTGTACGAGGCCGTGTCTGACAACATGCAGCCCACAGCAGGCGTCCAGTACTCCGTCCCCCAGGGATACCAGGTAGATTTTGTTGGTCCAATGTGGATTTGTTTTAAGCTTATTCTGTTCACCACCATAACAGTCATTTAAACCCCTGTCAGTCTGTGTTGCCTGTCAATCCACAAAGATGTCTGTTTTTCTCCTCCTGTAAGCAGTCAGCAGGTGTCACTTTTTATAAATTCCTCTACACTTACTGTATGTGGTGATTTGCATGACAGGTACCATCCATCAGATATCATTCAGCTACTGTTAACTATTGTTGCCATCATGTTTTCAAAGTTACCCTGCTTTCCCAGGTTCCTGCCGTGGCCCAGAACAGTGGCGGGCATGGGCACACCCCGAGCCCAGCCGTCCACGGGGGGTCCCACCACCACAACCCAGCAGTCCAGTCCCATGGGCCCTCAGTGATGTCAGGACATGGCCATACAGCTGCTCCTCAAGCCTCAGCGCAGGGCCAGCAGCAGTTTCAGAGGCTCAAGGTTAGTCTGACGCTTTTGTTTTGACAGGCACTGGCAGTTGTCACATCCCACGGAAAACCTGAAAACGTCAAGGATGTTTCAGGCCATAGAAGTTGGTGAAAATAGATATACAGACACTACTAGAGGCTTTTGGGGAACTTGTGAGTTTTTTTAGCCCATTAAATGTTTTGTGGGTTGGTTGATTGCGGATGCTTTGAGCACATTTTTTAAGCACCACATATATTGGAGTAGAAGACTCTCTATTAACATTTTAAGACTTGGGTTTAATTCCAGTTTATGTTCTGCTTTATTCCCAGTATCTGTCAACATTTCAAAATGCTTTGCTGAAGCAGTTGGCCATTGTTGATTTGTCTAAGTCAAACAAAAGGACCAGCTGCTGTTACTTATTGTTTCTTACTGCAAGAATGTTTGGTGTTTAATATAAGAATTGGACCACTGCTGTCAAAAGTGAACGTAAAAGAAAAACTGGTTGAAACAGACGAAGCTGACTCTGCCTTTTCTTTCTCCCTAAGGTGGAAGATGCTTTGTCTTACTTGGACCAAGTGAAACTGCAGTTTGGCAACCAGCCTCAGGTCTACAATGACTTTTTGGATATAATGAAAGAGTTCAAGTCCCAAAGGTGAGAACACTGTTTAATTTAACAGAATGACACTGTGAGTCATTGGGTTTGCACACCCACTGGTTCTTGTTTGGATTTTTCACTACATGAGTTTTTACTCTGGGTGTCATGGTACCACTCATTTGCACAATGCAGCACTAATATAATCTGTGGCTTACAGAAGCATAAGCATACACTAATATTCTATAGATAAAGCCACATGTTTTTTGCAAGATACAGTGTTATCTAACCAGAACCATTCTCCTGTGTCCCAAAAAACACGAGAAGTTATACTAGTCTTCTGTAAAAAAAAAAAAAAAAATAAATAAAATAATAATATTTTCACAGGCTCAGTTTGCTGAGAATGACTTGTCTGTTATCTCTCTCACAGCTGGCAGAGTCAAAGTGTCAAAGTGGGCATTTGTTCAGAAAAATATAAAGATCAAAGATTGCAAGCTGCTCTTGGTAAAACTCAGTGCCCCACAGTGTTGAGAGCTTCTCTCTTAGTCACACCCACTCGCTAAAGTGGATTTAAATTCATTCTGTCTGTTTTTCTGTTTCCAGTATTGACACCCCAGGGGTCATCAGCAGAGTGTCGCAGCTTTTCAAAGGTCACCCCGACCTCATCATGGGCTTCAACACCTTCCTGCCACCGGGCTACAAGATCGAGGTGCAGACCAATGACCTGGTCAACGTGACAACGCCTGGTCAGATCCACCACATCACCCCGCATGGCATTTCAGTCCAGAACATCCCCATAACAGGAGCAGCTACCCAACACCAAGCCCAGCTCCCGTCTGCAGTGACCACCACTGCTCCACCCCTTTTAACACAGCCTACCCCTGCCAAGATGAGCAAGGTGAGTACCAACTGCAGATGGACTGATGGACACCAGCCAGGTTGTAAAAACAAAATATATTGTTATTCTACTCTCCACACGGAGATGCTGGAGCTGGTCCAAGTAAAAAAAAAAAAGGTGTTTTGTGATACAGCATCTGGTTAAATACCCCTAAAATCTTCCACGTCCTAGCCTCTCCAGCCCCAGGCCTTGACACCAAGCAGCCAGAGCAATCCGTCCATCCCTGCATACACCTCCCCCCGCTCCCCGCCCATACAGCTCCACCAACCACTCAGCGGGACCCCCACCGGTCCACCCATGCAGAACAACCAGCCTGTGGAGTTCAACCACGCCATCAACTACGTCAACAAGATCAAGAATCGCTTCCAGGGCCAGCCCGACATTTACAAAGCCTTCCTGGAGATCCTCCACACGTACCAGGTCAGTGCCTCAAACTGAAACGCCCCTAGAAATACCTTTAAAGTCCTTTTGTGATATATTTTTTTTCCATATCTTAAATAAAGTGTTGCAGTTTCAGTTAAAACACAATCTGGAAGTACAGCTTTAAGTGCAGCTTGGGTTGAGGGCACTGTAACCTCTCATTGTAATCTTGGTGCTTATCCACTACAGAAGGAGCAGCGTAATGCTAAGGAGGCCGGAGGGAACTACACACCAGCTCTGACGGAGCAGGAGGTGTACGCTCAGGTGGCCAGGCTCTTCAAGAATCAAGAGGACCTGCTCTCAGAATTTGGGCAATTTCTACCTGATGCCAACAGTTCAGTGGTAAGCTAAGTTGTGATATGAAGTAGACTTTTCTTCTTGTTTCAGTGCAGATGTACAGGAAGTAACTTCAAGTATGAATTTGAATGAATAGTACTCAAATATCCCAATTGTTGCCCTATGATTCAGTGATACATGTTGTTGTTGTTGAGTCTTATTTAATGGATAATTGTCAGAGCTTTTCCAGCAGTTGTTGTCCTGTTGTATGTGCTCAGAGATCATATTCATGCACACATGTCTCACCAGTATTGTGTATTCTCTACAGCTGTTAAATAAGACCACAGCTGAGAAAGCAGAGTCTGTTCGGAACGACCACGGCGGCACCGCCAAAAAGCTGCAGCTCAACAACAAACAGAGGCCCAATCAGAACGGATGCCAGATCCGTCGACATCCAACTCCAGGGACCACACCACCCGTCAAGGTACATACAACTCTGACATGCTGCTGAAGCTACAGTCAGCTCCTGTTTCCTTTTTTATTTCCATCTGTCACATCTGCCCTTTTCTGAATTGTTTTGTAATTGTTGTGCCTATCTTCTCTCATTGCTATTTTGGTAATGCTACAGAAGAAACCCAAGTTACTGAATTTGAAAGATTCCTCAGTGGCAGAAGCCAGCAAGCATGGAGTCGGCACAGAATCTCTGTTCTTTGAGAAGGTGGGTTGGTAATTTACTGTGTTTTTAGCTTGAATACATTTTTTTGTTTAGCTGAAAATCCAGCTAAATGATATGAAAGGAAATAATCAGAAAGTCATGTTTGAACTCAAAAATGTGTTCCTTTTGAAGTGCAATTCAGTAATTCTTTATTACAAACAATACTGGAAATACGCAATGATGCAAAAATTGCTAATATGACTGTAAGTAAAGCACAGCACGGTCAACATGATAAATCCAGCGTAATAAGGGTTTAAGCCCAAACTTTAGCAGATTTTATGCACCTCTTGTAGGTTCTGACATGAACAGTTTTAAACATTTTTTCTTATCACAGGTGCGCAAAGCCTTGCGAAGTGCAGAGGCCTATGACAACTTCCTGCGGTGTCTGGTCATCTTTAATCAGGAGGTGATCTCCAGGGCTGAACTGGTGCAGCTGGTGCTGCCGTTTTTAGGGTAAGTGGTCTCACTTAACAGATGAGATAAGAGTCTTTCCACACTATATGGTATGTATATCTCATACATGTTTTTTTCCTCAAATTCTTTCATACAGAAAATTCCCTGAGCTGTTCAACTGGTTTAAAAACTTCCTGGGATATCGAGAAATGTCCCACATCGAAACTTACCCTAAGGAACGGGCCACCGAGGGCATCGCCATGGAGATTGATTATGCTTCCTGTAAGAGACTAGGCTCCAGTTACAGAGCCCTGCCCAAAAGCTACCAGCAGCCCAAATGCACTGGCAGAACTCCACTTTGTAAAGAGGTGAGAAGGGAAAGTTTTGAGAAAACCAAAAGACATCCCGAGGGTTTAGAAAAAGTCATGAACTGTTTTATTGTAGCTCGTGCTGAATCATTTTCCTGTTAGGGTTTTTTGCTTTAAATATAAACTACTAAACTACTCTCATATCTGTCCACCATATCAAGTATCGAAAACTATTTCAAAAAACACACACTAATACATCATACATTGAAGTATATTGCCAAGATGAGATTTTGTTGACAGAAATGTATAGGGAAAAAGTACAAGAGCACATCAAACAGAGTTCAGAATTTAATACTTTTGAAGCTTTTTAAATCAATAAGCAGAGGTGGTATGATATGAAAAAGTCCCTTAAATTTAAGCTGACTGTCAACATCTCATTCTCATTGGCATCAGTTGACGTCGTATCATTAAGAATGGGGAGCTAAAAGTTTATAAGTCACTTATGTTTCTACTGTGTCCAGGTCTTAAATGACACCTGGGTCTCCTTCCCCTCCTGGTCTGAGGACTCCACGTTCGTCAGCTCCAAGAAGACTCAGTACGAGGAGCATATCTACAGATGTGAGGATGAACGCTTCGAGGTGAGCAGGAATATTAAACATTTACAGTCGTCTGTTGATGTCACCACAGGGGTGATATCCCATGATAACAAAATGATTTTACTCCAATTTCAAATTTCCTTTTCCCTGATTATTTCTTCTTATCTTGTTCTAAAACATCCCTGAACAAAGAATCTTGATTTACTAGAGAGCACAGTGGCAAATCATAGAAGACATGAATATTTAAAAATCGAGAAACATTACGAACACACATTAGTTTTTAATGAACGTAAATGCCCATCCATACACAGCAAAGAATAGTAAAACCTGTGTGTTTTCTTCCTAACAGTTGGATGTAGTGCTGGAAACCAACTTGGCCACCATCAGAGTCCTGGAGACAGTGCAGCGGAAGTTGTCCCGTATGTCTGCTGAGGAGCAGGCTAAGTTCCGCTTGGACAACACACTGGGCGGCTCCTCGGAGGTCGTGCACCGCAAGGCCATCCAGAGGATATACGGAGACAAAGCACCTGACATCATCGACGGCCTGAAGAAAAACCCTGCAGTTTCTGTCCCCATCGTGTTAAAGAGGTGGGTGTCAGTTGATCTTATCTGTCCCCTTTTGAGTGATAGCCTTGGTTTTTATTTCCTTTTTTTAATTAGTTGATTTATGTTTGTGGAAAAAAACATAAAGCTGTTTTTTTTTCTCTTGCTGTGTTACTTGAAGATATGGGACTCTCTGTTCACATAGTGCAGTAAATGTGTGTACACCAGCTTCTGTTGGGCCCAGACTGAGGTTATGAACTGCAGCTTATAAACCCACTAATCCACACAGGAGAGAAAAAGGCAATATGATGTTTGAGTGGTGGATTTAAAAATGGCTCCTGAGAATTAGTTTGTTCTTTTATAGACTGCAATCTCCATTGCTGCAAAAAGACGTGAACAGAAGTCGCTCCTTTTAACAGTATTTGAGTTTAGCACTCCTGCCTGAAAATGCATCAAGTTACAGCAGATATTTGCATCTTGTTGTGATGATGCAAAGTCATTCAGAGATTCAACTTCTGTTCCAACCAGGTTAAAGACGAAGGAGGAAGAGTGGCGGGAAGCCCAACGAGGCTTCAACAAGATCTGGAGAGAGCAGAACGAGAAGTATTACCTCAAGTCTCTCGACCATCAAGGCATCAACTTCAAACAGAATGACACCAAAGTGCTTCGATCCAAGTCCCTGCTGAATGAAATCGAAAGCATCTATGATGAGGTGAAAGAGGAAAAAAGACTGCACCAGCACTAACACAAAATACGGACTAAAACCTAAATTTACCAAGTCGTTTTGTTGACATTTTGCCAGTGTTACAATGTCAGGTTTTTATGTAACATGTTAAACAAATGGAAATAAGCAGAAATCAAACCAATTTCAGCAGTAAAACAAAACCATACATTCTGCTTCCAAAATGCTGACGTTAAAATTATTTTGCTCTGCAGCGCCAGGAGCAGGCCTCAGAGGAAAATGCCACCCCACCCACAGGCCCCCACCTGACACTCGCCTACGAGGATAGTCAGATCCTGGAGGATGCAGCGGCGC
Source organism: Lates japonicus (assembly GCA_033238685.1). Taxonomy (NCBI): domain Eukaryota; kingdom Metazoa; phylum Chordata; class Actinopteri; family Centropomidae; genus Lates; species Lates japonicus. The sequence continues at coordinate 7,866,720 of BRZM01000035.1, forward strand.
TCATCATCCACCATGTCAAGAGGCAGACCAGCATTCAGAAGGAGGACAAATACAAGATCAAACAGATCATCTACCACTTCATCCCCGACATGCTGTTCTCTCAGCGGGGCGAGCTCTCCGACGTAGAGGAGGAAGAGGAGGAGGAGGAGATGGATCTGGAGGAAGGAGCCTCCAAAAAGCACAACGGCGTCCCCAGCAGCGGGAGCCCCTCCAAGTCCAAGCTGCTGTTTAGCAACACGGCGGCGCAGAAGCTGCGCGGCTGCGACGACGCCTACAACCTCTTCTACGTCAACAACAACTGGTACATCTTCCTGCGGCTGCACCAGACATTGTGCTCGCGTCTCCTTAGGCTGTACGGGCAGGCGGAACGACAGATCGAAGAGGAGGTCAGAGAACGAGACTGGGAGAGAGAAGTCCTGGGACTCAAGAAGGAGAAGAATGACAATCCAGCCATTCAGCTGAGACTGAAGGAGCCCAGTGAGTAACAACAGACAGACCCTCATGCGTTTTTATTAATTTTCCACATTGCTATTCAACCCCTACTGTATTGTGTTTGTTTGTTTTTCCTTTTTTGCGAGAGAGTATAAATCCAGTAACTGTCTCTATAGTCTTTTGGGCCACATTCCTTCTCTCTAATACGTAATTTACAATCTTTTTTTCTTTCATAGAGAAAATCTCAAGTATTTTTAAAGTTTTTGTAGGCTTATTGCAATCATTGGACAGTGTGAGAGAGGGAGATCAGTGGTTTTATTGAAACTGATGATTAAACAGCTACACAAATAAACAAAAAAATGATGAATAAGTGAAACAGTACTTAACTGTATTGGATATTGAAAAAGAGAAATCACTCAGACTTGGAAAATTAGACTGCTGCCAGGGGTGATCTGTTTGAAATGCCTCCGCTCTTTCTGGCTTATGTTGATCTGTCTGATTTTTGATAATATTTCTTCTATAGTGGACATCGAGGTGGAAGATTACTACTCAGCCTTCTTGGAGATGGTGAGGAATCTGCTGGATGGAAATATGGAGGCTTCTCAGTACGAGGACTCGCTGAGGGAAATGTTCACAATCCACGCTTACATTGCCTTCACAATGGACAAGCTCATCCAAAGCATCGTCCGGCAGGTAAGAGTTTGTTTGCTCTCTGCTGCAAGTTCCCGAGAGTTGTTGTGCTCATTGTTTTCCAATCAAACACCAACGCCTCTCTCCATCCAGCTCCAGCACATCGTGAGCGATGAGATCTGCGTCCAAGTTACAGACCTCTACCTGACAGAGAGCGCCAACGGGGCCAGCGGAGGAACCATGTCCACCCAGTCTTCGAGGAGCTCTGCGGAGTCCACCTACCAGCGGAAAGCAGAGCAGCTTATGTCTGATGAGAACTGCTTCAAGGTAAATACACATGGTTGCTACTGTCATTGGGAAACTGGGGAAATTGGTGTCATATTATTATGGGAAATGGAAATGAGTTCATTTAAGGAAAAGTACTTAAAATTATCAATTTTCCACATGGCTGCAGAGAAGAATGACCCCACCCATACCAGCATAACCTCTGGTGATTTCTCATATTTACATTCTGTTCTCAGGCGTGTTCACTACCAAAAGATTTGCACACTTCTCCACATTTTCTCAAATTAAAAGTTATGAGTGAAATACAAGCAGTGCTGTTCAGAGAAAGCTTTACTCACCAGTGTCAGAAATTTTCCTAGTCCCTTGAATGAGGTTACCAATTAGATGTGTTGTCTACAGTTTACCAGTTTTTCTGGTAATATAACTAGTATGTAATATATGGTAATTATTATGATATAATTTAAGTTAAATTTTTTCTCATTTAACACTGGCAACATGTAAAGCAGCTTAAAGCCACCTGCCACCTGCAAGCAAGTTTCCCTCCAGACCTATTTTGAAAGCTTAATTTTGCACCTGATAGCCTACTCGCTTCACACAAGTTTATCCAGTTTTGTCAAAAAATAAATCACAGATTATATTTTGAAGAAGATAAATCAAAACTAGATCACTCTGGAGAGACAGTTGTATTAAAATGTAACTCCAGGCTACAGTTGGTTAGAAAAATGAAGCCTGGGATGGTCTGAAAAATGCAGCTTACAGCCCTTTATCTTTACATTTATCAAGTTAAAAATAAAGTAGCATGGGTAGAAGAACTAGAATTAAAAGGGAAAGATTGGTAGAGGCTGCGTGATTTACAACAAGGATCCTGGATTCCAGCCTAAGGTACTGCAGCTGTCTGGTTTGCTCTCCAGCCCTTCAAGCCCTCAAGACATCCTGGCTTTTTAAGTCCTCCACACACTGAATTGATTTCAGTCTTCACACTTTTAAACTGTTTCTGTCACTTTCTCAGGTGATGTTTTTGAGAAACAGAGGCCAGGTGCAACTCACAGTGGAGCTGCTGGACACAGAGGAGGAGAACTCAGACGAGCCCATGGAGGCAGAGGTAAGAAAATCTTAACCCCCACCCACCACCACCGAAGGTTCTCGGTTGTGAGGTTTGGCCCTTGGGCAAAGAGGTTGGATAAGCTCAGCAAAATGACTTTTTTATCCAGAAGCCACACTATAATTCCAAAATACACTCAGCTCTTTTTACTATCTTATAGGCCAGTAAAGATTTTGTAACCAAACAGGGCCTTTGTGTTGGTCTGTAACCTGCCAAAATGGTGAGGAGTAATGCAAATTTCTCAACCACAGCACTTGGCTTTTGGCTGCACATAAACTCCCACAGTGACGTTTAATGTTCAATTCAGAAGAAGAATAAACTTCCCATTTGGCTGCTTATGTCATAATCAGTAATAGTTTTTAGTTTTATCTTCATATTTAATGTACAAGAAATAAATGCAAATAAAAGTTGTTGTTTTCACATTTTGTCTAGTAAGAGGGTCCACTTTTCCAGCTGGACTGAAAATACTAGTAAGGACCTGTTGCCAACCTTTTGGTAATACTGGTGTTGGTAAACGTGTTTATGCGCCTAGCCTATATCTTAAACCTTTTATTGCTTTTGTCTTGTGTGTGCAGCGTTGGTCTGATTATGTTGGACGCTACTTAAACCCAGATTCCACCACACCTGAGCTGAGGGAGCACCTTGCCCAGAAGCCAGTTTTTCTCCCCAGGTAAGTTCATCAGGTCAGGACATAAGATGTGCAGCAGTTCCACAGTTTTTGAAACTGTGAATGTAGTTTTATTCTCATAGGTAATGCTCATGGCCAAGATTGCTTTACATTGGAGCAGCTTGTTGCATAAGCTCTGACACATCTCTTCCTGTGACAGTCGAATACAAATGTCAAACACAAGTCCTTTGATTAAATTAAATTAATCGATTTGTTCTGACACATTACTGCTGGATCTCATTAGTCACTGTCATTATGTTTCTCTCTCCGCACTCACAACCAGGAATCTGAGACGGATCAGGAAGTACCAGAAGGGTCGAGAGCAGCTGGACAAGGAAGCCTGTGAAGGCGGCAAGAAATCCCTGGAAAAGGAGAAAATGGAGTGCATGTTTAAGCTCAACTCTTACAAGATGGTCTACGTCTTCAAGTCTGAGGATTACATGTACCGACGCACTGCCCTGCTGCGAGCTCACCAGGTATTCACTGCACCCTGTGCCTTCATATGATTTATTCAGTAAATATGATCAGTGTATTTCTCTGTTACTCACTTATTTCTTTAAAGGTATGAATCTGAAGGTGCTTCTTCTCTGTTTGCTCACTGAGATTTGTGGTTGTGGCTTGGACTGTATGAAATTATATTTACATTTTTATTAAAATTCGCAGTCCAGAATAGAACACATGCATTTGATATCTTTGAATAATGCATTAAACCCAGTCAGATCTGCTGCGTCATAAATTCAATTGTTAAATCCAATATTGGAATACAGCCGATAACAATTCAATAAGTTGCCAGTGGCTGTGAATCCTTTTTTTCAAAGCAATAAAAGCATCACTTTTCAGTTAAGATTTAGAGTTACTTGTGTTTCTAGTCAGTTTTGTTTTGAGTAAAAACATTTAACATTTCACTGCATTGAACCTTGAAGTGACATTTATATCAACTTAGTTTTGGTACATTGTCAAACAAATAAAAACAGAAGAAATAAATATCACCATACTAAAAACCCCTTAACACCCTTAATATGCAGTTACCCTGCTGCTAATGACATGACAACTCTGCAAGCAGCACGCTAGCAAGTTTTTTTGGTGTTCAGCAGTCAGAAATAGCAACTGTCAGAACAGGGTGATGAAAAGACCTGTCACTGTAAACAGAGCTCAGAGAAATGCTGATACGTCTCAGCCCTCAACGCAGACTGAGGCAGCCGAACCAAACTCAGCTGAGAGAACAGAAATCAGGCTGCACAATGAGAGCTGCTCATCTGTCTGATTTAAATTTGGCTCCTCATAGGAGGCTGATATCAGGTACTGTGGTTTAAAAAAGACTTGGGAAACGCTGTGCTGTGCTGTTTATCAGTGACAGATGAATGTTCTTTTTGTCACCAGTGAGGGGAGCTCTAATACAAAAAGATTCAATCTGAAGATACTAATGATTTAGTGTCCTCAGCCACTCTCTGCCTGATTTATTCCTTCAAGTACATCTGTGCTGACTGAAGAGTCAACTCTCTAACCATAGCAGCGTTAATGTAATTCTCTACCCAGTAAACTCAATAACAAAATGTATGTTTTTCCCTCAGTCACATGAGAGGGTGAGCACACGGCTGCACAAACGCTTCCAGGCCTGGGTGGAGGCATGGGTCAAGGAGCATGTCACCCGCGACATGAGTGCCGAGACCAACAAGTGGCTGATGGGAGAAGGGCGCGATGGCTTATTACCTTGCACCACCACCCGCCAGCCCGAGGTCCTACACTTCATGAACATCAACAAGTACCGTGTCAAATACGGCACGCCCAGCAAGGCGCCGTAGCTGAGGTGAAACAGGAGAGAGACTGATTTCTGGGGGTGTTTTGGTCTGAAGTCAAACAGGTCAGGAGCAGAGGTAGGGACGAGGGCTTATTAATGTGTTTTTAAGGCTGACATGGGAGCACAATTAAGCTAGCGACCGTGTACGTTGCACCCGGGGCGGCAGGATTACTGATTTTACCAGCGTTTTTAGCTGGGCCCATTTTTTCGCAGGGCCTTTCGGTGCCAAAACTTAGGAATCGTCATGTTCCAGTCACAGACCTGAGCTCTTACCAGCACTCTAACAAACTTCCCTGAGCCTTTTTCGTCAGGGCTTAGCAACACAAACAGTGAGCCTGAGAGAGACAGAGTGGTGCTTTTTGTATTTTATCACAACTGAGCTTCGGTTTAGCTTTTGAATGACAATTTTGTCTGAAGCCATCAGAGAAAGAGCTCCACTGAAATCAATCGTACAGGGATTTCTTTATGATAGTGTTATTCTACAGCATCCGTGGAGAACAATGTGGTGGACAAGTGCACTTATTTAGGAAGAGGAAAATGTTGCTTCAAATAGTTTTGTTTCCCAGATTGAAGGTTTGGAGGGAGCTCAATAAAGTCTGAGAGATCTGGTTCAGACATTCCTGCGTTAAGGCCAAATCACAATTATGTACCTATCACTAGATGGAAAGAGGGTTACATTTCCTTTTCCAAAAACACAATGGCAGCATTATTAGAAACTGTGCCTGAGCCCCAAACAGTATTGTCGGGTTAACATCAAAAAGCACTGTCTCATCTAATGTAAAAAAAATAAAATAAAAATAGCCTCACAACACTGTTTGGTCTCAGACTGTAAAATTGTATAGCTTGTGAATGTCAGTATCTGACATATTCAATGTATGTGTTGTATATATATAATATATATAGTTCTATTAACACAAATGATCCTCTTAGCCCTGGAAGTCAACCTTTTTAAAATACCCTCCGTAATACACAGCTTGTACACACAAACAAATATACACACACACAGGCTTTTTCGTCTCATTCTGGGAGGACATCCACATACACTCACATTGTAATACACATATATAATTCTCAGACTTTATGACAAATCTGTGTTGTTGTGCTAGTAATACTTTTCCAGAAGCTTACTGTGGACTTTAGTGATAAATGGCTAAAGTTAGTATGTATATGAAAAGACAAATGCAGACCATTTTATTACAGTTTTTTAAGGGAGTTGATTATAAAAATGACTGTTTTCCCCATACAATAATAATTTCCTTTGTGTCCTTTTCTTTTTTAATTTCTTAATACAAAAAAATGGAAAAGTAAATGTATCAGGTCTTTCAGTTTTATATTTGACGTTTTTTCTTCTGAATCATGACCTTTGGTTGATTTACAAAAATCTGCTTTAACACGACAACCGACACCGTCCGTGGTGATGGTGGGACTCATTTCAAAAATTCAGTCTTCAATTGATGGGCTCCTAGCAGTCTCACCTTGTATTTGTTTTTGCGCCCCTCCCTAGATAGATTTCTGCTGCAAACATCACCCCACACCATATTTTTGATAATGGAAGAAGTCACCGCAGCGCATGTCTTTGGTCACTTTATTTTAAGGCCTTAATTTAAAGTAATAGTAGCTTGACATTTGTAGCCCTCACAGGCCCTTTGCAGGTGATTTATTTTTTAACACTTTCATCTGACCATTATTTATGTTACATTGAGTTGGCAGAGCTGAGGAAATGAATCACTTTCTGTTTACACAATAGAATGAGCCTAGATTAAAACACGACTTTGTGGAAATTCAGATACGGTTTTAAATCTACTTTGTGTCGTTTCCAGGCTACAAAGCGGCAAGCAAGGCGCCAAATTCCCATTTCAGACAGCGCTAAATTAAGCCTCAACCTCTTTCATTCCCTTTCTGGTATCTGCAGTTGTTAAGAAAGGTCTTCATACTTAAGTCAAACATCAAGAAGGCTGTTAGTAATAAGCCTTTAATTTACTTGAAAATTTGCATATTTACATCTAAACTGTGTAAAAGTGGGATCCTTAACGGTGGATTGTGTGCGCATAAGCAACTATTTCAGTCCTTTTTGTGGGCATATTCAGCACCACCAGCCTGTAACAAACACACTACTGTGTTTTGTAATAAGCTCAACAACTGTTCAAGTGTCAATTTTTAGCAAAACCTAAACGGCCTTGAATGAATTCATAATTTTAATTGGTTAATTCATCTATCAATTGCTGTTGCTGATCTGGCAGAATTTAATTGATTGTATCATAAGGAATCATTAGTAAATACTGCTTAGTAGTACTGAAAATGTAATATAATTGAAATATAAATACAAATGCATTCAATGAATTATAAGTTACCCTTGTGGAAATCTAATTTCATTTCCAAAATAATAATGCAGATACAGAGAGGATAAAAGAAGTTATGGATCAGAAAGTAGTGTTAAGTACTAATGGTCCCATGAAATAATGCTTTCGCAAGTCCTGCAGAGGAGCCTCACACCATCCACCAACATAAGTTCTTTGCATCCTAGAGACAAACAGTATTTGTTTTTTTACAAAAGATTAATTTGCTCCCTTGAAGATAGTGGAGACAAAATGGCTCAAGTTCATCAGCTTCATTGTCTTTATTTACAGGTTATTAATTAGGTAAGTGTGTTTGTACCATTGTCATCATGACTGAAGATTGTCTGGTCTCTTTCCTCTGGACCACAGTCTGTTCTCATTTCCATCACATTATAAAAGATGTCCAGAAGCAGCAGTAAGATCCCAGAAACTGCTGCCACAACAACTTGTAAGGCCAGAGATGATGCTGATCTCGGGCGTCCGGCGCCCAGATTGTTCCATAGAGCTCACCGTCCCATGGGAGAACTGCACTGAGGAGGCTGGCGATGGCAATCGCAGCTGAGCTAGTGGAAGACAGCCAAACAACGGACTGAGGCGGCGTGTGAGACCATTGATTGGATACAGAGGGTTCATAGGTAAGTCCTCTGCAGAGCCTGCAACATGGGTGTCAAAAGGGCAAAAGGCCATTAGGCTATTTAGTTAGCCACGAGGCAGCAGAGTTGCTTTATGGTAACTGTGGAGCAGGAGGGGAGAGCAATGGGTGGGTCCAATGTAGTGTCTCACAAAGAGATATATATATATATAAGAGAAATGAGGAAGCGAAGGTATTTCAATCAGTATGGCCATTGAGAGAGGAGGGTCTGTCGATTGCCTGGTGATGCAAAAACTGAATTTGACAAGTAACTAGCCAATCTCCTCAAAAGACCTCTGTGTTGGGTCCACATACTGAACAATGAGGGTAAAGAGGTGAGACAGAACCAATGTCCCAGACCCAAACTTCACCCCATTTACTGTACCTGCACCTTAGACCATGAACAAAAACACTTCCTAAGACACACACCCTTTACCCACTTGGCATCGCCGTGCAGAGGCCTGATGGTAGGGGGCCGACACATGCCAGCGACCTCTATGCCTCCCACTGGCAACAGTAAGGTTCCTCAAAGGCAGCACCGGCTGAGGGAGTGGAGGCCTTTTTTCTCCCTCCCAAAAAGCTCTTCTGCGTGATTACTTCCTTGGAGTGCACCTCCCTGGCTCAACTTTCAACTCCTATTGTCAGACACTTCCATAACTTCTGACTCAGAGAGCAGAGCTATTGTCACAACTTCTGGAGCTGGTATTGTCCCTCAAGCTTGGAGGCTGTAGCACTTGCAATGCAGAGCAATTAACTCACAGAGTGACCACGTAGATTGTTCTTTAGTCTTGTATGTGTAAGGGAGGTTTTACAGTGTTTGCTGTATTTCAAAATTCTACGCACTTTGCCTACAGTGCTGGAGGAACAACATCTGAATACTTGTCCTGTACTTCTTTTTGGAGAGACCACCTGGGCAACCATGACAAAGCTTGGACAGCATTTGGATGGTGCAGGTTTTCACTCTGTGCATAAGACATCAATAGCATTTCTGAATAGGGTGGATTATCCACAAGTTTTTTGTGATTTGGAAAGTATTTTTTAAAAAGGGTTATAAGGTTTGAAGACCGGATTAAAGAATAAGAAGCATGAGTCAAACAGCTATTAATAACTCAAAGCACTCATCATTTTTCTCAAACAAACCATCTGTCTCTCAACTTTGTGGGTGATTTCCTATCCACTGCATCAGAGCGTTGTTTTCGTCTATATGAGAGGATGTTTGTGTATGAGTGGCAGATGCACAGCCCAGCTGCGGTGCCTGCTTTACAGGGTGATTTGTCTTGATGATGAAGCGTTACAGGCTCCTCTCTCTCCTCATAAAGGGATTAGTGAAGTCTGGCACTCTTACATAACCTCTGCAAGCTCCTGTATAGACAGTCAGTTTATATTCAGCTCAGCAACTTCCCAGGCAAGAGAAAAAAATTCTCCACCAACTGTTTTAACCTTTTAACAGCCACTTTAAAGTGAGATGTTTGGACACAAGAGGGTCCTCATCCTAACCTGTTGTGCTCAGTACAATAGATCCTCTTCATCTTGTGTTCTTACATCTTTACTAATGTGGGCCCCATACTATAGATTTGAAACTAACTCACACACTGGTGTTTCCAGAACTATAGCTAGCAGCGTGGTTCTGAATGTAAAATCTCCTCAGCCCACCATGGTGCGACGCAAATATCTCAACAACTAATGGATGGTTAGCAATGAAACAGCTTTCCTTGGTCCCTGAGCTGAACTCTAATGACTGAATCGTGAAATATCTCAGCATACTTGATGTATTAGAACAAAATTTTGTAAAGACATTTGTTTTTCTCACAGGGCTGATATCCCTAGTGACTAATGATGATCCGTCTTTCCTCTTGTGCCACTATAGGAACTTTCACATTTTGTGGTTCTGGGTCAAATGTGAAAAGCGAGGGATGCAGTGAAACTTGGTTCAAACATTCATGCCTGTTTCATGAAAAATCTAATAACTTTCATCCAGCACCATATTCATCTTTGGTTTATGACTAAATATCTGCAAACTAATAGCCCCCATCAAACAGAGCTGCTAGCATGGCTTTAGAGCAGCCCAAGATTTGTTCTTATGAGCGGCTTATAATTGATCTAGAAACCATTATTAACTGATTTAGCCATCATTAAGCCGTGATCACAACTTTGTGAAGAACCTACACAACTCAAAAACCCAGCTAAGCATGACTTTGTCTTGTTCTTGTATTATTTGTATTACAGCAATTCTTTCGCCATTTTGAGTACATCGAAACTCCATTTAGTACCACACGGTCCACTGGCATTTATGTCCGTTACAGCAGACTAATGGACACTAGCAGCTACTTGCACTCAAAGTTTGAGAATGTCAACTTTGTTTCTGATGCTGTATGATTCAGATATGATGGCGGTGGTGATTTTAAATTACTATCAACTTTGTTTTCTCACCACGATGAAATTATTATCTCATAAACATTACCAACAGGACATGTGTTTTGAATTATATTTAAACATTAAATCTAGTGACTCATGTTGGGATTTAATGTATAGCTATTCACAGAGGCTCTGCCCAAAACTGAGCAAAGTCCATCATGAGCAAACAGCAGTAATTCAATGCAAACAAATTCACGCATGTGATTTAATGTAACAAATCTGAACAAACATAATAAGTACTGAAAGAGTTATATGAACCTCTGTTGGCTTCTTCACCCTCTGTCAGGTTTGTCGAAAATCGTATATGTTTAGCGATTTCTCAAAACAGCAGATAATTATGACAATCAAGAGCAATAGAAAAATCACTTCCACCACATTAATCCTTTTTAGAACACCCAGGAAGTACTGACTTGCAACACCTTTTTTCTGCCATTAAGCGGTGGGGTTTGCCTGGGAAATGTGGTGTTGATATTAACACTTTTGCATTAACAATGCCAGTGTGAGGTAATGTGGTGCCTACCTGTTGTGTTGACTATGGTCTCATTTGTTATCACTCGTTAGTATCTTATCCTATATAAGTACATGATCACTCCACACAGACACTGGGTGAACATTTAATTACTTACATCCAGTGTCCAGCTTTTCACATGGCGGTGTAACGAACAGGATGTTAAATTATTATGTCCTGACCCTAATATAGGCTACAGTTTGGTATTAATTCTGAAATATAGTATATTGCAGTGTCCTTGACTACACCACAGTACAATTGTCAAAACAGTCACTGCCTGTTTGCAAAATGACTTGAAAATTTCTAGGCTAAAGGCAGCAAAATGTTGAAAATCAACAATTTAAAGCAAGTTTGTGCAGGTTGTCATCATTCCCTGCTGAAAAGAATAGAAACTAGGAGAAGTCATGAAATCAGACAAAAATGTGGACCTTGCAGTTGGAATATATACCATAGATATGGGAAAGATAATCTGCAGTAATCTTAAATATTGGTAAATAATGGTAATTGGGATGTTATTCAGGTGCCTGAAATATAAATGTTTCTTTATTATTCATCTTTATTGTCCTCATCATTTGCGCCTATCTTCTTCTTCTTCTCTTCTTCTAAAGCTGCGACTGCCAGAGTGCTCTCAAAATGTGTGTGTGTCCCCTCCTGAGAAAGCCATTTAGTGAGACTTAAGCGTGACTAAATATATCACAAGATGAAAGTCATTGGGGACGTCAGAGGCACAAAGCATGCTGGGTAATTTAATGTGACAGCAACCACAAAAACACACACACACATACACACACACTTGACTGAACTTGACCTTTACCATCCTCCCTCGGTGTTCACATCCAGTACATGTAAGTTAATGTGCTGTATGTTACACCTTCTACAGCAGTGTGGAGGGTTAGTCAGCACCATCTGCCAGGGTTAAAGACCAGTGCAGTGATTTGCATTCTCTGTCATTTTAGAGTCCTGTACTGTAACATTAGCAGTGTCATGGCAGGCGAAAGTTAGTGCCTTTGGGAATCACTTTCTAATAAGGCATTGTAACTAATGATTTTATTAATAAATCATATAATAATACTTCAGTGATCAGTTTTAAGCCTTGAGTTGCCAACTTGTGAAAAACCCATTTGGCAGTTCTTATACCTAATGTTTAAAGCATTAGTAAATGATTTATCGGTCATTAAGCCATTAGTTACAACATTTAAAAGCGTTCCTTGTTAGCAAGTGGTACCAAGATTTGGGTTATGATTAGTGTTAAACAAGTGCAAATGCAGGCTAATTTTTTTCTTTCTTCTAACCAGTGACCCGTTCAAAAACTTGTCTGGCAGTAGGGGCTGATTGCTTGACCTGCATTAGTCCACCTTGCAGCTTTCTTGAGAGCATCGCCCAGACAGCTTCACTCTCAGCACTGCACTTCCTTCCTTCCATTTATTATTTTGGAGGTAGAACTCAAAGTAAGCACAGTGGTAATGTTTCTAATAGTCCCCTATTGGGCAGGAAGACTGTGTGAGCTCACAACTATGGTAAGTATGATAGGTCAAAGTTGAATCAGCAAGTCTTTCTGTAAAATGTGATGGATGGTGGTGATGGTTTTGCTAACCTGAAGGTTTCTTTAAAAACATGTCTGATCATCTGAATGCCTTGTGTTTCTTGCCTTGCCAGACTTCTATTCAGAAGTTGTTTCCGCATTACCAGATCTATGCAATGAACTTGGTGAGTACAGCCTTGTCTTTAACAACAGAAATGGTTGCCAAAACTAGAACAATAAGACCAAGGTTGCTTCAAAATTGAATTTCCCTTTAAGGATGCACTAATTAGTGTGAGGTCTTATTGTGCAGAAAACCCAATGGGCCTTTTTCAGCAGCGTCCCTAACTGGGACACCAAGTGGAAAGAGAAGGGATTTTCCTCTGTTCTTTAGGAAGCAGCATTGAACTCCACTGTACTCACACAGGCTCCACTGTTTGGTGCCCAGAAGAGAGCAGTAGGACAGGCAGAGGGGCCCCTTTCCCTACAAAATGGAGTAAAAACACAACAATCCCTTTATTCGGCTGTTTGGACCTGCGATCTAAACAGCAGCTCGTCATTAAATTAACATCACAGCAGGCGCACGCCCTGGCCCTTGCTTCCAGGAGCATTGTGGTGCACTCAGGAGGAAACTCATCCTTTCAGAGGATACCAGGTCAAAAAGCAGGGGTGTCATAGACTCGTCCCAGCAGCCTTGGTGTTGAGGAATAGAAACAGTCGCCGAGCCACTGTGTAAGTCCTCACGAGGCAGAGTGTTGAAAGGACAACCTTTTAATCCCTGGCAGCCGTGAAGGACAGAGACAGATTTGCTTTTTGTTTTTGATGTTGTGCCACTTTCTCGCCATATCCACCCTGTGGACAGGACTGAAGTCTGTGCCAAGGCCTCTGACCACTGGTGAGGCTGCAACACATTTAGCTCGACTGAGGTTGTGTTGGCCCGGACCACAGACTCATCTGTTGTGCACCTGCTCCGGGGAAGTGTCCTGAATAAGTTCCCCAATGGTTTTCCAATAGAAAGATTTGTATGTTAGTAGTGCACTGCCTGGCTCATGCACCCAAACAGTAAATTAGCTCCTGAGCAGCACTGAACCACTGTTTAGATAAAACAAAGGCTAAATTATTGGTCTGGAGAGAAGACTTTCAAACTGAGGCTTATCAGAAAATTGATTACAGTCACTTTACCTTTTCTGTACTTTAAAATGAATAGATTGAGTCCTCCAATAGAAACTGCTGGGATATGGACTCCAACCTGTATGAATGGGTTCGTTTATTTTAGTCCACCAATTCTCTTTGCCTCAAGCTTTTGGCATAAAAAACCTTTCTGGCAGAAAAAAAAAGTTCCACCTCATCAGAGGAGGAAAGAGGGACAACTCCTCTTACAAGCAAATAAAGAGGAAAGTCTATATATACAATAGTAGTTGATAGAAATTTACATTACAAGGACAAGTTTGGGTCGAATATCCGATGAAATGTCCAAAAGTTTAGATGATACCAATTGAATCATTTTCAGACATTTATAGAAAAGTCTGCTTTATAGTTTAGTCCCTCCTTCCCCATCGGTATCTAGGTCAGAACTCTGTCTTTCAGCAGACCACAACCTTTTCCCCAGTAAATTCATCCAGCTCTTGCTGAGGGAATCCATCACACTTTTAGGCCAGCAGGGAGCATGTGCCTCAGGTCTTTACATCAGTTATGCCCAGAACACCTTCAAAAGAAGGCACATGTTGTGCATCTTTACCAGGTGCCCGAATACCTTTAGCTGCCTTCAGTGATGTGAAGAAGCAGCAGCAGGTTGACCCTGAGGTCCTCTTGCTTGGCTGAAATCTGTCATACACAGAGTGAAGACAGTCACCATGCAAAAGAACATTCTCTTGAGCACACCCTGACATTCAGAGACTAAAAAAATCTCTGCAAGTAAGTGGAAAGTGTCTAGTGAGGTTTCTGCAGATACAGCTTTCACAGATTAACCTAATAATCATTTAATTTCACTATTCTCCCAACCAAGTCCCCAAGACACCTCAACTCCTCTTTTGAGGGCTGTGAACTAAACTGCACTTCGATGTTGCATCTATGAATATCACAAAAAAGATACACCCGTCTTGGACTTTGATGCCCAATTTGAATGCAGAAACAGACCAATAGCAGTCAATATTCCCAGAATGCCCCCCACAATATAATTTGGAGGGAAATGGTCCAGAAATTTTCCAGTACTACAAAACACATTGGCTATAGACTTGAGTCACATGGCACATTTCACTTCACACTGTCATTTGTCAAAAAATGACAGAAATGCTTTGAAGAAAGAAAATAAAGGGGAGTATTGGTTAGGGTTTACCATCAATTGCATCTTCACCATAGTATCTGAACTTTCCATCGTACCGCATTAAAGTGAAATAATGAGCTATTACTCAAAAATTATGCAAACAGATTGCAGATGGAGAGCACTGGCTTTAAAATGTTTTTCACATATGTTTTCCATTTTCCCCCTCTAACCATTAATTTAGACTTCAGGGCCACTTTACAGTATATAATCCCACATTCCTAATAAGGTTCCAGGTATATTAACACCAATAGCACAAGTCATGTATTGTCTCAGCTATAAATCTTTTCTATATTCCTGTTCATTGGATTCTCTCTCTGTTTGACCATCTTGTTGGTAAAACAAGCAGCAGCATAGATCACTGTGCAATCAGGTTAGAGAGGCTGGTGAAGCAAAAGAGGTCAGATAGACGAACTGACCACAACGCTACTGTGTCTGTTCGTTCCAGTAACATTGGCTCCACATGACAGGCCCCGAGGGCAAGTCACATGAGGACAACTTTTCTTGTTTCTACATCCCTTTGAATGTCCAGATACACAATGCAAGAAATGTCTCTACATGTTTCTGTGAATTTAAGACTCATTCTTTGCTAAGAATGAAAACTCTTACATGTCGATGGTTCGTGTAACTGTGCAACTGTGGTATCAGTCTCTCTGGAGCGACAGGACCCTGCCTGGAAGCTCTTGACTGTTATTTGCTCCAGTCTGGCTGGTCTTATCTTGCCGCCCCAGTCTGCCTTTAATCTTGTTGACTCCGAACTGTATCAGACACAAAGACGTGTCTCTCGGGAGTGTCTGGGAAGAAGCAGAGCGAGCGACGAATAGCAGCAGGGAGTGGGAGGCTGGAGCAGGATGGGATGTGGTGTGTGGTTTTCAACCTAAGGCTCTTTTAAAGGGGAGGATCACGGTTTTTACAAAGTGTATTAGTGTGATTTCATCATAAGTTGGGAGTTCTTGCAAATTACCCCAAACAGTCCTGCACCAGTCGTTTTGTCTTTGATATTTCAGGATTTTAAGTTCACAGGGTTTGCAACAGTATGCCAAGGCACAGGCAGTTCTTAAAAATAATAGAATAAAAATATTAAAGGCTTTATATCAAGGACACATAGGTCTTCAAAATTATTGTTTTTAACAAGACATATATGCACTATCCTAACTGCTTACAGCCTGATTTATCAATGAGAGCATTAACACTTTTGTTACCAAAGCTAGAAACGTGTGAAGACCTGGGCCAGTGTTGCAGAACCAGCACCAAGACCTTTTTGTTCCCAAGCAGATGTTGACCTTCCACCTCCCCACCACCACCCAAGTACCCTGCACTTAAGAGGAAACGGGTAATATTTTGAATATTATCAGTGTCTATCTTAAATCAAAAAATATTTTTAGATCAACTCTCCAATGCATATAAGTATATAATTTGTTGACCATGTCCCCTTGAGGTCTATTTTCTCTAGAGCTTCTAATCATATCACATGATTCTTATCTGCAGGTAGAGTTTGCCCATTTGTCCATTTTTGCTTGCACCGGCCTCCACTGATTGAAAGGTTACGTCTGATGAAACCTACCACCCAATATCACAGCTGGGTGTAATTAGGCGTGATCTGTTGAAGTTGTCCCAGCTTGAATGTAGCAAGGTGCTATCACTGTATCACTTGGTATGAATATAACTATGTTTGTTTTTGAAGAAAACTCTTGGCATACTTTTAAGTGGGCTATTTGTACGTTTTTTTCTGCCGCAAAACGTGGTTGTTCTCGACAGGAGTGGCTGTAGTGGCTGTTGGGCAAGAGCTTCAGTCCTCGTTGTGTTTACGATATGAGGAGGTTAGTATACACCCTCTGCTATGTCTTCGGGGCAGTGTGGATGCTACAGGGACTTGCCAGCGGAAAGTGGAGACAACTCCTGGAGAGTAAAGGAGCAAGGTCTGGTGCTGAATCTTCTAGACTGGTAAGTGAACAGCTATTAATACTGACGTTGGCTGTGTAGCAATAGCAAAACCTACAAATGGCTCCTTCATTATGAATGCATATAATCAGGAAAGAGGCTTTGATACTGTTTGTTTCATTTTTTATTGTTTCCTGTCATAGAACATGAATACTTAATCGATGCAACTGATGACTAAATCCTACGCAAACAGCTGACACCAGGGTTGCAGATATGGACACTGACATATCCAGCTACTGTACTGCAGACACAATACTCACTACAAATAACCAGATTACAGAGACAATGCTATTGTATGTGGAGACTATGCAGATTGATGCTTAGAGATAACACAGGATACTTTGCAAATGCGTTAGCGTGTTAGCATGACAGAGAGTTGTTGGGTTTAAATGAGTTGTGGTCCAACTGGGTTTCTTCCTTGTTCTGATGGTTGCAGAGCTTCATTCCCGGACGTAAATCCGTGTGCACACTACATCATCTGCCCCAAAAATCTGGAGGAAACAAAGAGACATTTCTGCATTTTAGACACCTGGTACTGACTAGTTCAATTAGATTCATATTTTGAGGATGTTCAGCTCTAACAAACACCTGTGACAATATGCTTCCTAAGCCTAGGTATGCATACTGAACCCTTATGAGGTTCAAGACTGTTGTTTATGATAACATTACCATATTATTTGCAGTGTATGAGAGAGCCAAAGTTGGTTGGCTTACTTAAAAAAAAAAATAATTTGGGTTTGGGTTCACAGTGAAGAAAACTGTCCAACTAAATCTCAAAATGACGTATGTGTCACAACATCACAGGCAAAATTATGGCCATCAATTTAGGTCACTCCGCAAACTGTTGATGATGAAACCAAAAGAAACTGGTTAATAACTGATTCATGCATCCCTTGAACGCACAGGCTTGAAGTGACTGAGTCCAATCTTCTGATGTGCCATCATTTTCTTATTTTATTTCAGGGCTGATGTAGCTGCAGAAAATCCAAACGACTTTGCCCTTAAAAGTGTTTTCAGACTAAGCCAATTAAACGGATCATGCAAATCGTATGGAAATGTGCCCCACTTACAGTGTGAACTGCCACAGACAATCAGACCACTGCTTTATGATCGCTAGTCCTCCATTAAGTCTCAGGCTGAAGCTCTTCAATTGTGGGGTTGTGTCTATGTGTCTCTGGGCTTTTTTGGAAACAGATTGTTATGATTGTTTGGCTTTTTCCAGTTGCTTGTCCCAAAAGAAAGAGGTTGTCTGGGTGCAAAGATGACTCGTGTTTCTTTTCCTCTAGAGAGGCTTTAGATTTTCCAAGATTTTAATGATACAGTGTTTATTTAATCAGCATCAAGTTTTGTATTTTAATAGGCATGGAAATTTATGAGCAGGTGTTTTTATCAATGCTGTGGAACGACACTGAAGTCATTTCCTAACTGATATTAAGTTGGCTGGTTAGTTTGGACATCTGGGCAGGTAGTTAATGAGATTTCATATTTACACGTGTAGATATGTAATAGTTCCAATCGCAGTCAAATACTGACAAATGCAGTTTAGAAGATGACTCTCTTGCGGTGGAAAAAAAGAAACTAAATACTGTGAGACTGGACCAAAGCTAACAGCAGCAGGAATTACATTTTCTGTTAAACAGTCACAGTCACATTCTAATTTTGAGAGAGCAAGGTGCAGACTATTTTGGGCATCAGTGCAAGTCTATCAAAATGAAACAAGTCACCAGCTCCTTTCAAATATGCTATACTTTATTCCTCAGACATTCTTTCTGCTTATGTCATGTCAATATTTGAGAATTAAGTATTGTAAGTTTGAAAAGCATTTACACAATTTGACAGGATGAAACTGACTGAAACAGTAGATTTACCTTGTTTTAGTCATGATATATGTTTGGCTGCATGTGTAAGGGCATGTGTCTTCTTAAGGATTGCCTAAAGGTGAACTTTTGCAGGGATAGATTTTGTGTTTAAAAGTGCAAGTAGTTGATATTTTGAGCCAGTATACAGTATTTCTAAAATTTGCTTATACTTATTTATTTACTGAGAAAACTGTGGAAATAACAAAAAGATGACAACCTGCCAGTGAAGTCAACCCTTTCAGAGTTAGCATGGTCTATCAGTCTATCCATTTCTATATTTTACTCATTTTGGATGGTCACATTTATTCTGTGTTTCCACAGATAGTGTAGTCTTGCTGTGCTGCAATGAAGAGACAGTAACACAGAGAAGGAATTTCTCACCAGAAAGACTGTGACTTTGGAAGATGCTCACTTCATCTGTCAAACTCAAGACTGCTCAGTCCTTTTTTTTTTTTTTTTTTTTAGCTTCAGCTGAACTTCTGTACATTCACACACACAGCAAGGACTGTAGATTTTGTGTCCCATCTCTTACAGTGTGGTCACATTAGGAGGGGACTGATTCACAGCCAATATGGAATAGAGGAAGGATTTTGGCTGCCAATAACTGTGGAACACAAACAGGCATTTAAGTAGAAAGACAGACTTGAAAAATACTTAAACACTCTGCCATGCTTGTCTCTAAATATACGTTTCTCTTACTTGGTTTAAGCATATTTCAGTCAGGGTGCCTGGGCAGCCTGGTATCACCAGACGATGTAAGAATAACACACCATTTTCCTTATGTCATTCTGTGTGTTATTACTCCATATTTTGGTCTTCATGTGGCATTTTGCACTCTCTTCTCACTAACCCCTAACCAAAGCATTAAATGACACACGCATTAAAATCTTAAAATGCGTAGACATGACACACAAAATGTCCTGAAATTGGTGTGCAATTTATATGTCATCCCATGAGATCATGTTAGCCTGGGAGTTCTGCCTGAATGGAGGTGTCTTCAACAGTAAGACTTGTCACTTTACTTTCTTTCCTCAGTTGTTTTCTTGTTGCCCTTCACTGACACTGTCAAAGCTGCCGTGGCAAACCAAAACTAGGGCAGTGGTCTCAGGTGGATGGTGGATGGCAACAAATACAAGTAGCCAATTTCTTACCATAGACCTACAGTATCTAGATTCTACATTATGATTGATGAGTGTGACTCTTTTTTTGCTGATTAACGAATTGAATTGGGTCTCTGTGAGCTGCAGTTTAACTGTGGTCTGTCTGAGACTTGGATGATGGTGCGACACCAGGGAGGACTGAGGTGAGAAGAGCAGAGAGACACACAGAGACTCGGCTGCTGTCACAGCTCGGCCGGATCAATCTCCATTAGTGCATGAAAGCTTCAGCTCCTCCAGGGCATCTGAGGGCCAAAGTGTTAGGCGCTGTAACACGTTCTGCTTATTCCACCCAAACACTGGAAGAGATGTTCTGCCTTATTCTCAGCACTGAAGATATGATTTAAGATGCTTCTGCTCTTCCTCCCAGTCTTCTTGCTCCTGGCTTGTAATATAAAGCACTGCAAACATCCTGTGATGATTTTTTTCAGAACCTAAACCTTCTATATTGTTGTTTCAAGCTTTTGCCTGTTGGACATTCGTCTTACAAGTACTCAAGGAACAACAAAGCAGAGCGTGGGAGCGTTGAGCATTGAGAGAGGAAAACTGCCGGGTTCCTGAGAACTGTTCGTCTGGTCCGTTGGTCTTGGACTGCTCCCCTGCACATCTTTCGAGGGGCTTTAGACCCATTGACTCCTGCCCATATTAATCTGGCTAAATACAGGGGGTATTACTGCGATGTCAGCGTAGCAGCTCCTCTTGTTCTCCTTTCACATCTCTCTGCGGGGTGGATGAAAGCTCAGCTCCTTGGGAAACGGCCTCTCTCATTTCCTTTACGGATGAATCTCCAGGGTGACTTCATTCACTCCCTGCCTCATTTCATTAACCATTTCTCAAACACAGTACACTAGCTTCTTGAAAATCCCATCTTTATGCGTCTGATGACTTCTAAGCTTCCATGAGAACAAGCCACATAACAGACAAACCATACAGATTAGCTGCGGGTCAGCTCACACTCTCTCTGTATTTAGAATAATGTTTAGGAAATAATATTTTAATCTTTTTTTTAATTTAGTTTTCTCTTTGTTGAGCATAGACGTCGGCCAGTAAGAGTTCATTAATCTACTGAATTTAAGAGCTTTTGTCTTTACAAAGAGTTTCCTTTTCTACTCGGTAATCTATTAAGAGGCTTTCAGTAAGATAATGAATCATTCCTGTGAGCTCACCAGTGTGAGCTCATCTCCGTTCAGCTCTCGGGTCCAGTATGTTTTGGGGCCCTGGCCATCCACCAGAGTCTGCTGACAGTGGATCTTGTTCTCTGACTCCCAGGTGGCAAGGCTCTGCAGAGGGAGGGACAACAGGGTGGGAAGGTCAGCATGATGGTGTGAGAGATGGTAAAACACATTCTCAAGGCCTATCTTTACAGGGTTTTGTACTAGAATCACTCGCTGTGTCTCAATTTGCGTGCTTCCATACAACACTTGCTATTTTGAATGCATAAACGCATTCACGCTCACAAGTATGTAAAACATGCAGTGCACCATAAGCACCCAGGTGTGGTACTCAAACGATGGACACTTCTCACCCTGAGTAATCGCCATTTTGGCTATGTCTCTTTTCATTTATAAATCATGTTAGCAGAGAAGCCAGCAGATGTTTCAGTGGGTGACATTCATGGTCGCATGTTGCAGTTGCCATTTCCGGCACGTGCACAAAGGCTGTGTTTATACTGTGTACACAGTGTACTGCATGTAAGTGTATTAACTTGAGACACAGCAGCTGGTTTGTATGTTTGGGTGTAGTCAGAAGTGTGCTCTGTTGCACCTGTAACCACACCCAACAGTGATGTCACAGTGCACTGACACACCCAGGAGTACACTTCTACATCACTGCAGCAAGGTGTGAAGGCAGACCAGTGGAGGTTGCAAAATAAGGCGCCATGTGGGGTTTTTGATCTCTGTGGAGCAGTTTTATTACAAGTATGTCTTGCACACAAATTGCAGCTTCACAATGTTCAGTTGTTGCAGTTCAAGTAACCATACAATGATATTTTTGATGAAAGTGCACCTCAGGCTTTGTGGTAGCAGTTTAGGGAATTAAAGCCCTTTTCTTTTTTCAACATCTCTGTGCACAAATTGGTGTCCACAAAAAGTGGTTTTCACAGTTTGGCCCACATAGAGCACTGACCTCAACCCCATCCAACACCTGAAGTGGGTGAAGTGGAACAGTCTGAGCCAGGCCTTATCACCCAGCATCAGTGGCCACCCTCACTAATGCTGTTGTGGCTGAATGGGAGCAAATCCCTGCAGCCAGGGTCCAAAATCTGGTGGAAAGTCTCTGTTACAGCAGCATATTAATGCCCATGGTTTTGGTGCTCAGTAATCACATACGTGTGGTATGTTCAGGTGTCCACATACCGTTGGCCTAGTTCATCATTGGACAGTCCAGACCTCAATGAACAAAGCAATATGATATTATAAATCAGTGGCCTGACTGAGAAAAAAAACATAAAATCCTCTTAGCACTTTGGTTGGTCAGGGTCCCCGTCTGTTAATTCGCTTCAATAACAGTTCAAATGACTTCAACAGGATTAGTCAGACTCTGACTTAAGGACTAATTTTTCCCAAAGTGACTCAAATTGCCCATCAGAGTTAAGAATTTATAAAAGATCAGGAACAAGGTGACCCTGTGGTGCTAATTTGTGCTAACAGAGAGGATTTATCATTTTGGACAGCTTGGGGTCCATTAACCGCCCTCATGTTTCATTACCTCAACTGTCCAATGTCGCACAAGCTGTTCTGCTAAAGGAACAATTAGACATAGTGGCTAATATGCTTATTCACTTTCTTGCTGAGAGTTAGGTGAGACGATTGATACCACTCTCACATCTATCTGTTAAATCTAAAGCTCACTAATTAACATGTTATATCGTTTGTTCTGTGCAAAAGACGTGTAAAAATAAGTAGTGGTGGATATTTTTTCCCCATTAAACAGCATGGTTAGCTAGTTAGGAATGAATCCCCTGTTTCCAGGCTTTATGCTAAGCTAAGATAACCATCTCCTGGCTGTAGCTTCATATGTAACTGACCGATATGAGAGTTTTATCAATGGCTGTTTACGAGCTAAAGGATTACATTAGCCTATACTCCTTATATTCTCTCCTCAGTGTTGGCTTCGTGTCCCTCTCTGAATCTTAATTTGTTTTCCCACACAGCAGAAATGTGTTTTCCCTCTCAATAAAGCCAACTGTATTTTCCTTTTCGACATGTCATCTTTAGCTAGTGATCCTGCTCCAGAGCCTTTATGGGGCTGATCAAAGCTGCCGTTCCTTCAACCAATTCAAACACAACATTGACATCCAGCAAAATAAAACTCTGGACAGGCCAATTTTGAAAACCCATTATGTTTTTCCAGTATTTCCTAGCATGATAGCGTATTTGTAGTGTTGCTCGTGGATTATTTGTTTGATAATTTGTACAATTTTGTGTTTTAAAAAGCACCACTACTCTGTTTTGGATGAAGCAGCAGCCTTAGTTTCTCAGAGGCAAATGTTAATCACCATATCAAAGGTGAGGAAAGCCATCATGGATCCCTGCAGGCTGCTGTCTGCAGACTGTGCCAAGCAGAACAACAGCAGGGCTTTTCTGCAGCTTTCTACCACTCCCTTCTAATTTTTTTTTTTTTTAACTAATAAAGCCAGAACCCAGAGAGACGATTAGCTACGGCTCCATATAGAGCTAGCATCGGTCAGCCTCGGACTTGGATGGATTTTCTCTCATTCTCAACTGCACATTAACTCACAGACAAATTCTCACACATAGTCTTTCTCTTCCAAATAACACACCAGAGCTTGTGCACACACATTTGAGACCAAGACAAATTCACCCTGCTCGTCCAAGGCATTTGTTTTAACCGTGTCCTGTTTTTCTTTCCTTTTCTTTTTCCTGTGGAGTTACTTATCAGAACATCTGCTGCCTTTGGCTTTGGATCGGTCTCTCACAGACTTTAGCATTTTCATTGCTTATCAGACACAAACAGAGTGTCAAAAAGCAGGGGAACATTTCATTTCCTGCTTGGTTTAAAGTTTTTATGTTGGATTTTACAACATTTCTTTCAGAGACCAAAATAACACACTCACCTCCCCCCTCTGGATTCATCTCTTCCCACAGTTTGATCACATTATCTCTCTTTCTCATAAGTGTTTGCTCATCACTTTTCCCATCCTCACTAGCTCATGCCTCACCCTAAGGACACAAAATCTGAAGCACAGTGGCTCCTTATCACATCAGTTCATTTCAACAAATCCAGATCTGAGTGGTGAAGAGTGCACAAGTGCCCTAAGCTGCACTTTCTCTAATAATCACTTAGCTCTGAATACAACAAAAAATATCTGACAGTACAAAACTCCATTGAAAAAACCCAGACTTCTTGAATAATGAATTCCATACGAAGCTATGATTAAAGGGATTATTTTGGGGCATGTCTGCTTGCCTGACAAAATGTTTCAGTTTACCATTACAACAGTAGTTAATGGTTGCACGCTTGTTTCATTTCGTCTCCACCCAGTCATCTCCTCTATGCCCATATTTTGATTCTCTGGCTCAAATCAAACTGAAGCGTAAAGCCCCTAAAATTTCATGTGGTAATTTATTCATATTATTCTGATGCCACATGTTTTTGTTTTAGACAGCCAGTGAAAACTGGTGCAGTCTGTTTGTTGCTTCAAACCCAATGACCCCTCCCTGTGTTCCTGTGTCTGTCACAGTGTAATTTCTGCCTCTGCTATTTGGAGTCACTGAATTCAGAAATGTTTAAGTCCTTCACAGAAGGGTTCTAAAGTTATCATTTTTGAGATTTTAATGATATAGCCATACATTTTTTGATACATGTTATGGCTAGCATTTTTCAGCATGGTGCTGAATTGTTTTCTTGCCTGTAGATAAATTCCATGTTTTTGTGTGTTTAATTGACTTGCTATGCACAGACTTATACTTAAACTTTACTCTGTATTACACCAGGATTTTACTGCATTAAGTAATCATAAGCGTACCAGTTGAGCACATTTCATCTATAATTAGTGTCAAATTTTGTCTTTTTTTTCTCAGAGAAATTCCTGGAATATTATTTGGAAAATACTAGAGATGCTTTAAACAGTTCCAGATGTTTGTCTTGCATTTCTGTCAAAGTAGCGTCCAGTTTGCTGCCCTCTGTGGTCAATATACGTAATGACATGATATTATCGAACAGAAGTCAATCAAAATCAACCAGAACTGAAAATAGTGCCCATTAATCCATCTATTATCTATACCGCTTATCCTTAAGGGTCACAGGGGGGCTGGAGCCAAACCCAGCCGACACTGGGGCGAGAGGCAGGGTAAACCCTGGACAGGTCACTGAAAATAGTAATTAGTCTAAAATCTCGTTAAATAACCTTTAATCTTGAAAGGTATTTATAAATCAATGCAAGGAGCAGACAGAGTAACACATTTTTTTTTAGCTTTGAATTAAGTGTGACTCAGATTCTACAAATGGGGCCACAAATCCCTTTATGTTATGCTGCCTCTCCATGCTAAATGACAGTATCAAAAGTAAATAAATCACACTGATGTCTTAGGCTCTGTCTGTTCTAGAAATATGTCCCGACAACTACCTTCATCTTTACATTATAGGGTCATCTATCTGGACATACATATGCCATGTTGTCCTTAATCAAACAGGTTTTGTTTCTGATTCTTATTCTTACAGCATGTCTGGCTCCCTGTCTGGCTCTCCATTTAGCCCCATGGCAGGTGACTGATACTAAAAGTTTGTCTCTATAGCAACTGGCTGGGTTAAAAGACTCCATTTGTCTCAGTCTTTTTGCCCAGAAGTGACTTGCTTTGTTGTATCCCAGAAAATGAAGCTTATGCATTCAGGTGAAAATATTGCAGCATCACCACAGACGCTCTTTTATTTCCCAAAAGTTATTTTTCAGGAGAATTCAACCTCAGCTGCACAAGAAAGCAAAAACTCTTGTGCTTATGTTTGTCTTGGATGTTTTTCCTCCTTAATAAACACCTCCATCCATCAGAGCAGGTACATAATCACCTCATTATGACTTCCACTCTGCACTAAAGCCTGTCTGGTGTCTGTTTCGCTGTCGTCTCCGTGACTGACAGGAAACACCTTATCACTTTCTCCTTCTGAGGGTGAGAAGAGGCCGTCTGATCCCACCGCGCTCACACAGATTAACTGGAGCTTTTTAACCTTGTGGCGGCGTTAATCAGCCCTCTGCTCTTCGCCAGGCACAGATCAGCGTGTAATCCCTTTAACCACGGGGCAGCTGGGCTCAGCCAAAACCCACTTAGGCCTCTCCTGCCAACCACTCCACCTGAGAGTCCGCCAACCAACACCCTGCACTGCCCCCCCCATCGGCACATGTGCCAGTGTCGGTGGGCGTTGCCTCCTGCAGGTTTAGCTCCAGTCTTGCGTATGATTGCCACACAAGAGCACAACGTCTTTTTTGCTTAGAGCCACCGCCTCAATATCGTCTTTGCAAAAAAATTGACAAAAAATACAATACAGACCAGTCAGAAACTATCAAGGCAATAATATATTTTTTAAATGGGTTGGCTTTGTACTCCAGCACCTTGAATTTGAAAAGAAACAACAACTCTGGTTCTCAGCTCTGATATGTGGGTGTTCATTTAACAAAGTCTGCTAATTTAAGGGGTCAGAATTTAAGTTAAAATAAGATAAATGTAAAGCTACAGTGATCAACCTTGTAAATGTAAAAAGTTCCTCAAATGTCTGTGTGCACTTGGGGTCATTCATAGTGAAAATACACTATATGCTATCTGCTCAGCAGGAAATGGCAGAAAGAAGTTAACTGGTGAACATAGTGGAGCATTTAGCAGCTAAAGAGCCACATATTCCCCCCAGGAGTTGGTAGAGACCAAAACAAAGCTAAAAGAAAGTGAATATTGGACTGACATTCATCAGGTGACCAGAAACATGAGTCTGAATCAGTGATACATATGATCTGTGTGTGCTACATGTGTAGCAGGTTCACCATGATAATTGTATATGGTGATCATATGTCAATATTTTGTTCACAGCTTCTTTGAGGATTTTGCCAGTTGGTATCTTCCTCTGTATTGCTCTTGTCCTGCAGCCATCTTCACTTTTTGTTTGTTTCGAGCACTCTTTCCCTTCAGTCTGGTCTTCAGCAGTGAATCACATCATCAGCTGGAATCCAGCTTGAGAAAAGGGTTGACAGCGCACTGAAACTGAACTCAAGAACCACTCACAAACATCCTCAAACATCCCACTCAGTTTTGGCAATAGCTGAAAGCCACTGTAACCTCGTAGCCATTTTTTTCAATTTCAAACTAAATGTGTTGGAGTACAAAGTCAAAGCAATGAAAGACATGTCACTGACTTAAATTTTTTCTGACTACACTCTATTATAAACAAATCTATTTTTTTGCAGGCAAATGCTGTGATGCTCAAGTTCAAACCCAAACAAATGGATGTGGCAAATTTGTGATGACAACTCGACTCATCGACCTCGTAGTGGAGAGGCTTCATGTGGCGTAAAAGCCACACTGAGATGCCGTCTACTCCTGCCCGGTACCCAGCATGCCCCAGGGCACAGACAGAAGGAGCCACACTGTCTCCTGGGATCTGAAATAGGTCATTTCTGCTCCCCCCGACCACAACATGGAGTTCGAACCATAAAACAAAAGGTAGAGACAAAAATCAATATCTAAAATGTATGTGTTGATTGCTGTTCAAACATTTACAAATGATATAAGCATTATGTGAATATATGCAGTTTTGCACTTTAAAGGATGTAATTTAGACAGAAATACACAGATCAGACACTTAATGAATACCGTGCTGCACACATCCAGTTGGGCTTTGTGGTTTTATCTCCAATTTCCAAGGCTGTTAGCTGAATTTTTTTGAGTTAATGTGCATGCACACAATTACACATTTTTCCGTTTCCATGTGCAATATTTCTTCTCCACAAGAATGAATACCACTGGTTTCTGTTGCCCAGGAATGTTTCATGATGGTAAAACTTCAGTAATACGTTTGAGGGTAGAACCTGAAACTCTCGAGGCCCCTTTTGGAAGAAAAACATGTTTATTGTTTTGTCCAAGATGCTTGTCAGAAAACATTTGTGTGGTTAGAGCAGCAGTCCTGTAATGAGAAAAATGCAACTACAGGTGATGGATAGTTGTATAACAGCATCATTATGCTTGTTGTGATGCAAATTAGATAAAACGTATGTTCAGTGAAACAGTATAAAGAGTCTAACTGGCAGTTTAGGAAAATAATCAAATATCTGGTGAAACTGTTTCAGTCATTCAAGATGCCATGACCTGTAATGTTGTGCTCGAAGTCAACTGTAACACCATATATTTCAGTAACAGTAAATACACTTAATACACAAGATGGGAATTGTCATCACCTTCAAACTCACTGACAGGCCTGACACTAGGCCATATAAATGTGAGTTATTAGAGACAGAAAAGAAAGTATGACTATTTGATTAAACTCTGCAACTGTAGAGATGAACAGTAATGCTAATGTGACAATACAAGGAGTATCTTATGAACAGCTTTTATCCAAGATGCACTTTCTTTTAAAAAAAATTGGTGTTGAATAATATGAGTAATCTCATCCATAAAGCCCCAAATTCATCCAGAAGCTTGGTAAGTTATACTGTGGCTGTCAACATCTCCCCATCCTGAATCTGTTACGCAACATTCTGCTCAGCTTAACTGCAACAGCCACTGCAGCCTGTTCTATATGAAAAGTGTGTATGTACAGTTGGGTGAATGTACTGCAGCACAGCTTTCAGTTGATTCAAACTTCATTTTCTCCATGGATTATATGTGTAACAGTGGATGGAAGGGTGAGAAACTGCTGGTTCAAAGCTGTCCTGCTGGTGTGTCCTTCAGCAAAACACTATATTCCTATCAGCTGCAAGATTTCCACAAAGTAAAAAGATATTTTTCCCAGAATTGCACCTCCTCAACAAATTAGTTTTACATTAGAAAAAAATCTGGCTTCTGCTTCACAGTTGGTTCTTTGCGACAGATCAAATGAAATCTAATCAACAATATCTCACATGTTAAATCCTCCTCAATCACCAGAAACTCTGTATTTCTGACTGATACAACTGTTAACAAAAATAATAAAGGATTCTCTCTGTTATGGAGAATAATTTTTATTGTTTATGATATGTATAAATTCTTAAAAATGAGAGGATGTGAGTCAACTTTGGGACTTTGGGAGGTCACAATCCATTATCACTTGTAATGCATATTTAAGTTGTCCTATTCAGATTCGGGCTATTCTAAAACACTGATTCAAATGTGTCCTGGTTACAACTAGGACAGTGCAATAAGCCTGTAATGTGTTGCAAAATCTGTGTGTACTATTGTGAATCTGCCTTCAACTTAATTTCTATTTAGATTGTCAGATTCATACCTAACATGTAAAATGTATCTGTACTTTCTCTCAAAATGCTGTACTGTTAACTTATGTAACAGTAAAGAGAAAATAATAATTTAGCACTGCAATCTATTGGTTAATAGCTGCCTCTTTTATGTGGCTCTTTGCCTCATCTGTATATGCTAACATTGTTTACCCACTGTGTCCTTACTGACACCAAAGAGTCGTCTTCTCTCCAGCTCAGGCACCGGTTGCTTGGCAGAGGTCGATAAACAGCTGCCAGCCTCTGGACCATTAATGCAAGATTCTCATTACCTTTAGTGAGTCAGTGGCAGTGTGTGTTTTTGCCACAACATCTTGTCTCTAAATTCTTCTGTTTTGGAGCATTGACTCCCCTCATTGTGTCGATGCAATAAAATCATTGAGCGAATTGTGTTCGAACTAAATCAGCCGCTCATGCATTGCTTTGGAAAAGCTTTAAAACTTAGAGTCTTGGCGCGGCTGTGAAAGTTTAAAATCAAAACACCTCCTCTGATGAGTGGAAAAATAACTGATTTATGTTATTTCTTTCCTCAAGACCTTTGTAAATGTAAATGTCTTATAATATACTGTGTGCAACACCAAGAGGTGTCCAATATGAGCAATTCATTTTATGAAGGAACAAAATCATAGGAGAGAAGAATTAAATCAATAAATCAACACTTTCACGCAAATGAGAAAAACAGGTGGAGCTGAGCTTTGGGAGAATGAGCATAATATGTCTTCACTATCTCATCTGCTTCATCTAATTGAACAACCTATATTGATTACACAGTTGACGTCAGTGTTGAGATCATATTAGGAGATGTCTCTAAGAAACCGGTTCACTCATATTACAAGTAACACCTGTTTTTTCAGGGTTTGTACACATTTTACAGTAAAAGTCCAATCATATACATTTTCTTTGTATTTATGGAGAACAGATGAACTGATTGTTAATATTTACATGTATTTTAGTGGAATTTGTTATGAGATCCAGGAATTTACAAGACCTTAACGTTTCCTGAAAAATAAAGAATTAAAAGAATATAATGTATGCCTCTGACTGTGTATGGGGATGTGAGAACTCCCCCTCAGGGCCTAAAGAGGTTCAGAGAGAAACTCTCTTCGTCCTAACTCAAGCTGCCCTTAATCCAGCTGCACATGCAGGCGTGAGTGTGATACCAATGGATGAGACTGTGCGGAGGTGTTAATTTTTCATTGAACCCTCAACGACAGCAGCAAGGAGAGACCTTGAATATATGTAGAAAGTGTAGAGGATACATTGAATTAGATATCTGTGGGTGTTAAGATGGTGTTTCGTTTGCTCATGCAGGAGCAGATTTAATCACTGTAACATCAATTGAGTTATGAGGTGAAACAAATATGTAGCTCTTGGAAAGAAAACATTTATAAAAGAATAAGAAGAATGGTGACAGTGTATATATATATATATATATATATATATATATTTCAAATATCTGATTGTACGATTTGTTTTTTTGTAGCTCTACCTTGCACTTTCGTCCATCCACCGTCTCCTCGTCGAACTCTTCACCGATGTGGAAGTTGATCTCGGTGGTGCGCACGCTGGTGGACGTTTTGATGTAGAACTGCTCGCCGTCCTGACGGATCTCCACGTGGGGGTTGGAGGCCGCCGTTACAGCCACCTTCCTCAGCATGGCGTTCACTCCTGAGAACAATGAGAGGAAGGAACAGGGGTAAATTTAATCATTTTAACAAGTTTAATTTAGTTATTAAAGGGGAAATGAGTTTGGATGTTTCACTGCCTCATAGAACAAAAATGATTATTTCATATTGTTAGAGATGTTTTAGGGTCGTTGATCATTACCCATGACTCAATATTTTTCTGGCGTGTTGTTAATTATATAAACTTGGTTTGTAGCAGAAAATGAGCCAAGCAGACATAGTTGTAATTATAGTAATTACAATAATGTGTATTGTGATATTTTACCTGTTTCTTGACTCTTCTAATTAGTCAGCTAATACACCATGTGTGTTTTTGTGTTCATTACACTCTGCAATAATTACAGGAGTGTCAGAGGCCATTGTTTTGCTTCTTATTGGTCACAGACAGAGGTCAACAAGAGTCACAGATT
The DNA here is from genome assembly GCA_033238685.1 of Lates japonicus. NCBI lineage: Eukaryota > Metazoa > Chordata > Actinopteri > Centropomidae > Lates > Lates japonicus. Next base: position 7,897,845 of record BRZM01000035.1, read on the forward strand.
GTTTTATTCCCCATAAAATCAACTTCAGTCATGAGGCAGCTGTAGAGGAAGGGAAGAAAAGGTCGATCCCAGCTGGATGCTGAAAAGCTGAGACGTGAAAGAGGAAGTGTGAGAAAGTGGCTGCATTTTAGGATTGGGTGTTTTGATTTTCTTACAAAATAAAATTCACATGCGTACCTAACAGAGAAACTGAGAGACAAAGAGATGAAGCCTTTGTCATAGCCTCCTTCTGTTGTCGGTTCTAAAATTTGCACCAAATCACACCCCCTCAGTATGTCCTCTTGTCTTTCTATCCTGCTTTACCCCCAACCCCACCCAGATTTAGACCTCTCCAGGCCCTCATGCCACATTCGATCAGTCACAGGGCCTTAGATATACAGGCACATACTGGCTGCATGTGTCCTTATATTGGTGACATCCACAAGCTTAAATTTTAACCAAGAATGTCAGAAAGGTAGATGTTTCAGAGTTAAAAATGTGATACGTGTGTTGCGTGGCTCTGACAGAAACCTCAACTATTTCTCAAAAGTGGGAGAAATCTGTGGAATTTTGGCTCTGAAGTTTGTGTGAAGGATTATTCAGCCATGTCTGGAGGAAAAAAAAGAACTCTTAAGGATGTCAGGGTAGATCAGCGCTGGTTTTCCTTTTGTCTGGTGGCTGTAAGAGTGGTGATCTTGCATGTGGCACAGCCCAGGCTTTTTGTAACCCTTTGGCATGCCCTGTTTGACTCTGCAAGGCCATCTGGCTTTGTGTCCTGCCAAAGATCCTGGATCTATTATTTTATTTCCCTCCTCTACCAGAAATCAAATATATAAAAAAAACTATAACTTTGCAAACAAGATCAAGTTTTTATGACTTAAAATAGTTCTAATCAGTTTTGAGAGATCCTCCTACCCCCAAAACCAATGTGGTTTTGCATGGTCAACACCCAGTAATAAAAACATGTTGATCTGACAGCTCACACTCGACCCCACCCATGATCTGAGGGATCACGCCATGTGTTTTTATAACATTAAAAATGCATGCACATCCGTGAGCTGAGCAGTCTGCCCTCATTTCTTAAAAGTTGGCACTTTCCCAAAATGTAATTTGTATTTTGTATTTGTATTTTTATTTGTGTTTTAATTATTAAGAACTTTTAGCTTCATGTATGTTCAGAATAAGCTTGGTTTTTAGATTACTGTTTAACATTACAAAGACCCAATAGTATGGAGTGCATGATCTTACAGAAGCAGAGAATAAGGTAGAGGGAGGCTCCTTTTTTAACACAAACTTCAGGAGTTTGTTTTCTCACCTAGAGTCCCCATTAACTCAGGCCAGTCTTACAAAATCAGCATTTTGGTTCAGCAGTGAAATTGTACGTGAAGTGTATACAATTTTTACATTCTCTGATCAAACGTAGACACATATGCCTGCTCTCAATTAACAAACTGTGAGTCTGATCAGTTTGTACAGCTCTGTTCACTCAGCGTGAATATAACAGTCCCATCCTACAGTAGGGAAACCTCCGAGTCAACAGATAATTATAAAGATGTTGATGGAAAGTGGCGGCCCTGCAGCACTGGAATCCACATTAGTTGCCCATCGCAGCTCTCAATTGGCTGAGCCCTTATGTAAGAGTGAACGAGTGATCCGCTCCAGCAGATGTGGTTAATGTGTTTGCAAATGGATGAAATGCTAAACTCAGAGGGTTTTTTTCTTCTTAAGATCAGAGGAGCAGTTGCCTTATGAACCTTGTATCAAGATGGTGGCGTTGGAGAGGTGTTGAATTAGTTTTGTGAGCAATCTGACACAAAATTAATCAAATTTACAAAAAATATCAGAGCTTTTGGTTGATGATTTTCTCATCGACACCTGGGTTTTAAATCGGAGAATAAAGGTTAAGGCTGTTATTTATCTAGTTTTTCATATTGTCAACAAATCCCATAAAAAGATGAACACCAACAATGTGTTCGTCCATCTCTGACCTTTTTCTCACGTTCACACCTTTGTCTGTGGCTCTCGGCCCCTGATTTATTAGTTCCCATCAAAGGCTTGGTGACATTCTAATTTTAGCTTTCAGTAAATGTCTCTCAGAGTGAATGGTGCATTTGCAGGGCAGTATTTTCAGCTGCAGGTTAATGTATATTTGGTATTTACAGCAGCAGCTCGAGATTAATTCATATTAAACTACAGTGCCCAGGTTCCTCACAAAGAAGAAATATGTCACTTAGTGCAACTGTGTGGCTCAATGATGTGTGGTGGCACAAAGGAATAAACCATACCAGTCCTTGGATTCACAGATAATACTTTTGCAGAGGATCAGTCAGTACGTGTTGGTTTTGATCTTTTCATGGGGTTTCTTGACAATAAGAAAAATGGAGAACTATATACCTTGGACCGATACCTTGTAGCAGGTTAGCAAAGGCTTTCAGAACCAAATTTTCACTCAGATCCTCAAGAAATCTTATATGTGTTACGGAGATGCACAGTTAACTAATTTTCAGTGGCTTGATGGTACAAAACTGTTCACTTTTCAACTTAAATTGCCCTTTTTGTGCTAAAGTAGGAATCATTCATGTCTAAAAAGTTCCAATTGTAATCCAGCTTGGTGTCAACACTTCCTGGATAGCTGTTGAAACTGCTTGCTGTATTCTCAGTGGGACCTCTCCCTAAAGATTTCGACATTATTCTAAAGACGTCCAGCCTTTTGCTGTGCCCTCTCTGTTTCAGCAGTCCCGGCGTGACGAAACGCTGCAACACAATTGAATGACCCAGTTAAACTGGTCCAAATCTAAACCATCACAATCATCAGTTAAGACCACAGAGGGGTGAAAAAGAATGAAAAAAGATAGGGCACAAGAGGAACAACACTGTTCTCCAGAGACCTCCCCTGGCATTGCTAATGCATGCCCTACTTAAATGCTTAACATGAATAATGTTGTGCCCCCCTCCTCTCTTCATGTAACAATACCACGTCTGTTTAGGCTGGAATTCAGCATCCAGTGTTTCATATCTCCTGTAAAGCTGAGGGATTTCCCTTCAGCAGCATCTCCCCGTAGATCTCTGCCTCCTTTTTCCCAGGGATCTTCCCCGAACAATAAGATGTTGTTGGAAGTCAGGCATGCCATTCCCAAAGAACAAGAAAAGCCTTTTCTCTATATAGACATGATGGATAGTCAACCTCATGCAGGGATGTAGTGCTGGCTATGGAAGGGAGACAGGAGAGGGAGGGTAAAAAAATTTTAAAAAGAGAGAGAGGAGAGAGGGCTGCTTACCCAGGGCTTTGAGAAGTTCATCAAAATTCTCACTCTTCTTCATCTTCCAGGTGCCAGCAAAGTTAGGCATGTCTGCTGAGGCTGAGTGCGAGGGCTGCAGAAAGAACCTGTTCCACGCTCTGATGTCTCTCCCTCTGTCTTTCCTCTCTCCTCTGTCTCTCTTTGACTCTTTCTCACCCTCCTCCTTCCTCCCTGTGCTCCTGTGTCCTCTGCTCTGGGCTCAGCCTCTCGTTCACACTGTTACACCCGAGTGTTTCTCTGGGGTTTCTTTTATTTATTTATTCACACAGACGGGCGCTTACACACACATACACACACACTCTTCACTGCTTCTTCGTCTTCGTCCGTGCGTGTCTCAATGTGCCGGCTGCAGTCTTGTCTTTAGCTCCTTTATAGCTACTGTCTTTAATGGGAGTCAGAGGAGGTCCCTCCCCCTGAAAGCTCTGTCCCATTAATGCAGTAGAGCAAGACTGACGTAACTGCTTTCTCTGGGAATCAAAACGGCTGGATTCATTCTTTTAAAGTGTATTTATAGAGCTTCAGTTTCGATCATGAATATTTTTTTTTTTTTTTTAAGCGTGGAGTTTGGCTTTCATTATCACTGACATCCTTTGGCGGGATGATTCAGAAAGACTTTTTTCACATAAAAAAAGGAGCTTTGGTCACAGGCTTTAATTTTGAAAATCAAAACATGATGTTACTTTGTTCAAAATTAGTAGTTCAGAAAAAAGAGTTTGCTAAATGATTCACATATCCTTCTTCTGTAAAAGTAACCAAACTCCACCTGATTTAGATATTAAATATTCAACTATACTCAAAGAGTTTTAACTACTTTTTGAATTTCCTGTTTTCTGCTCTGCCATTCCTGTTTTGTTCCACAGTGTTGACTAAACAAGAGTGAGATATAACCATAAATATGGTTGAAGGAGATAGTTTATTACACTGATAATGACTCATGTAGATGTGTCCTTGTTGATTACTCTTAGACATTGACAGGGAAACGTGTATTTATTCTAAACACAATGTACTGCATTGCATTAATTATGTCTTATTTCGTAAAGTCAGGGAATTTTGCACGTTATTTTTGTAGGTTCTCTGTTGATTTTACTCTTTTTTTTGTCACATACTATATATTAGCCTTAAACCAATCATAAAGATGTTTCCTTGATTTCCCCCCAGGCTTTAACACGAAATCATTTATCTATCATGTACGCATCAAATTGTACTAATTATGTATCAGTCTGTGTTATTATGCAATGTGTAATCAGTGTAATCATTTAGGGTTTTTTGCACGGCTGAGTTTGAATGAGCTTTGGGTTTGCTTTTACACTGTGTAGTTAGCTGTGTAGTGTTGTAAGAAAACTACAGTTGAGGAACTGTTGAGCAAATGTTTTGACCCCAAACTACTTCAAATGAGCTGCTTGACCAAAGATGAAAGTTTATGAATATAAATCGCTGTAAACTGTGAGAGCCCAAGGTGTTGACCTGGCCTCCAAACTTCAGATCCCAATCTGACACAGCACAACACTCTTTGTTGTGTTGCTCGAGACATTTCTGAACAGTTTTTGTAGTGTGGTGGGGCACTGTCCTGCTGGGGTAGGGGTAGGGTTAGGGTTAGGGTTTCCTTGGGTCCTGACATTCATCTGGATGTTATTTTGACATGTACCACCCACCTAAACATTATTATAGACCAAGCATTAACCCTAACCCTAACCCTAACCCTAACAATATTATTGTATTATATACTTCACCTGTCGGTGGTTTTGATGTTATGGCTGATCGGTGTATATCTGGATAATCTCAGATATTTTTGTGTGCTGAGATATTTCACATTTTACTTCTAAAGTAAGTTGTTAGATCAAAAATAGTTTCCAACTGACGGATTTGAATGACTCAAAACCTCTTAGAAAGACACCTCAGCTTAAAAGTTTCTACTTTTTTTTTTTTGGGATTAGTCATTTTTATTTCCATTGACACAGTGTGCCAGGACTAAATCCTATAATCAGGCTAGACTGATAATTTAAACAGGCAAAAGGAGGAAAATGGCAATTACATATGCAGCTGACACTTTTTAAAGACTTCTTGCAGTCATTTTCCATGTTTTTTTTTTTTTTCAGCCTTTTCCTAAATGAGAGTGGAGCTACTGAGACATTTGGCAGATGTAGAGTTCAGCTGATGTCTAAACAACATTAGGAAAGGAGAAAGGAGTCCAAAGGTTAGTTTGCCTGATTTTATTTGCCTAACTACAACTTTTCTTATCTTTATCTCCATGTAGGTACACACAAGTTGCGCCAGGATGTGGAAGTAGTAAGCATGGCTCCTGTCTGGTGCAACATCATCCATGATATAAACCTCCTATTCAAGGGACAAAACCATCAACGCAAAAAAATACAACAGAAACAAAAGTACAAAAACAACCCTTTTATTTGACCATAGTTGGTCAGTGCAAAATAATCCATAACATTTACAGTTTGTCCCTCCCCCTCCCCCCTTCCCTCCTTCCCCCAAATTATAAACTTGAACTCCATGATTTGAGTAAACAGCTCTGAAGGCTCTCTTCTCCTGAAGCCTGTACTGGACTGGATGACCTTCATCACATAGGACAGTCGTAGATGTGGATGGCACGGTCATCCCCAGCAGAGATGATCTTGGAGCCGGTGCTGTTGTACTTGACACTCCACACCTGAAGACAGGAGCAGAACAGATGGGATTTTCAACAACCCCGTGGACTGGTATGCATTACACGCTAAAATTTCTAATTTATACAAAATTCTCCATTTCTGCTTCTCATAGCTGCTTCTCACAGCTGAAGCACACAACTGCACAAACTAAACAGACATAGAAGTTAAAAATGGACTTGCCATGGATGCTAATCTTTTGACCTTTTTACAAAAATTCATCAGAACACCTCGTTTGATCAGAAACTAAGCAGTGCAGAGAGCTAAAAACAAAGCAGACAAGGGCTGAAAAAGTGTTCCAAATAGAAGAACAAAGTGAAGCTAGAACAGCTAATTGGCTGCAAATTGTCCAAGGAGATTTTCTGGTTTTGCAGTCACACAATGATGAGACAGAATAATATGGGAGACTCAACCTCCTCTGAGGAGATGTGCCATTTCAATCGGAGGCTTTGTTGGAGAACAGATCAAACTCCCCACAGGCGATCGCAAACAGAGATCTAATGACAGCTGAGATTATTGGTTTTGCCCAAGCTGCAACATCAGAGAAGGGTTATGTGCAGGGCCAGTCCGTGATATTGGCCATATTGATTTCCCTGACACATCAGCACCTACAGCAGATGGATTTTCTCACTTTGAATTTGATTGTAACACGCTTAGCGAAGAGACACATGGTCGTCTTTGTCACCTGATCTTGATGGTCGAAGAAAGTGTTGATACACGCTCTAGAGCTGGCGTCCCAAACCTTCACACTCTTGTCAGACGAGCTGAAGGTAGCAGAGCAAAAAGACAACATTTTACAGGTTTTATAGTTCATCTTAGAACCAAACTTTGTGTTGTCTGGCTGACCTCCTCAGTTTATCCTGGCACTGTGAGCTGGAAACTTTGCCTGAAAAACAGCTTCAGCTGACAACCGCTTTGCACAACAGGAGTGAAAGCATGGGAAAGGAGGCAGAGTAAAACACTTCTGCTAACTCCCTAATGTACATCCAGGACGGGTTGAATTAAGGGAAACTGGACTTGGTTGTAGACACTTGAAGACATTTCACCCTTCTTGAATAACCACCAACTAACTAATTTCCCCAGCTTGATAAAATTAACTGTAGTGTTGCAGAAATGCAGCTGAATGTCTTTTTATGTATACAACATGAAACATAATATATATATATGTACCTCTCTGTTTCAGCTCCCTCAAGCGGTGTTTTCAAACCATATGAAGCTAAAAATGTTGGTTTACCTCGAGACAAAGTGCGTGTCATCTGGGGAGAAGGCGACATTAAGAACCCAGGATCCATGTCCACTCAGTGTACCGGCCAGGTTGGCATGTTGCCTGCAAAACAATATCAGCAAATTTGTAAGAGCAAACAATATTTCTTTCTTTTTCCCTTTCTTTCTGTGCTTATAATTTGTATTATCTGTAACGTAGGAACACTGATGCACCTTTTTCTTCCCTTCATCTGTGTCTACATATTTTTTCCCCTGTTATTTTACTGTACATAATGAACCTCTCTGGCACAAAATATTGCTTCAGGATGAATAATGTTTGATCTTCTCTTAAAGAACAGATATCAGGAGTTAAAAAAAACAAAAAAACAAGCTGCCAGCTGAACTCACACGTCATATATCTTAATGTAGCCGTCGTCTGAGGCTGTGACCAAGAGCTGGGAGTCTGGGGAGAAGGTGAGGGATCTGATGGGCATGGCGTGACCTGAGGAGAGAGACAGAGTCATTCATTAAGGCTCCTGACAGAGTCTTCAGGTGTGGCTGATCTCTGCCTCTGCTGTTTTTAAAGATGTAACATGGCTGTTTGGCAGCATAAGGCTGAGAGTTTAACAGTTACTCAAACAAAATAAGCAATCTGCAGATGTCATCTCGACCTCTAGGTGGCAGAAATTTTTCACTATTTTGACATTTATCCATCAATCAAAAAAACAGTCAACAGAATGACTGGTAATGAAAATAATCGCTAGTTTCCGCACTTGATCCGTCTATTATTTCCTCAATATTAAATATTAATGATTGAATCTACCTTCCAGCGTGTGGAGTAGCTTTCCAGTGGCAATGTCAAAGATGTTGATGATTCCATCGATGGCTCCGCTGGCCAAATATTTTCCATCAGGGCTCTGAGGAGCAAATCGGATTAAAATCTATGAACTTATTGACTATAATTTTAATTTCCAAATGTGGAGACATGAGACAAGCCTTTAAAAACAACCCTTGGACCTGCAGAGGAAGAGTTAATAGTTAAAACAAGTGGAAACCTTGGTGTAAATGAGGAGAATCACAAATCAAGATGAGTTCTTGTGAAGCCAAGGCAGTGAGGTCTCATCTGAGTGAGCCCTCAGAGACCCTGAGCTCGAGAAGCCACCACCCACCCGAGCAAAATGACAATTTATGGTTCCTTACGTAAGCTATACTGAGGATGAATTTCCCTCGGGTGTCCAGAGAGTATTCCTTCTTGCCACTTTCCACACCAAAGATGTTGACCTTGCCAAGATGGCTTCCTGTGGCAATGTATTTGGAGTCTGGGGAGAAGGCAACTGTCCATGCATCAACTGAAGGGAAGAGCAGAAGGACAAAGGGAGGATTTAACACATTAAACTCTTTCTTTTCCAGGAATTAATTGTGTTACCAGTGTTGTCTACAGCAAATAAAGTTAATTAAAGCTATGTTTCACCTACTTATGATTCCTTTTTAAATGTGCATACTTATATGTGAGCTCATGTGTCTTGTCTAACCGCACATGAAGAAGACACACAACCTACTTTGTGCCCTGTTGACTGAGTTACGCCAAGTATTATAATGTAAATCCAAAAAAAGGAAAACAGGCTGAAGAATCCAAACATAGCAAAGTGCAGTATGTTCAAATTGAGGGAAAAAAAGGTTTGTAATCCACTGACCCAGACCAACCACTGAGTGAGATGGAGTATCACTAATAGAAAGTGACATGGCATTTAGATGAAGTACAGCTCAGGTCAAGATGCACAACGACACACACATTTCTGGGTGTGGGGTTCTTGAAAGGTGAGAGTAAAAAATAAAACGTGCTCTCTGAGCTACACAGCAGATCAGACAGCCTATCATTTTCCTACAGGGTTGTTTTAATACCAGACTGCGTGACACTCAACACAGTGAGACCATATGAACATTTCATAATAAGTATGGGTTTAAGAGCCAAGTTATTCAAAATGAGTTATGCTTTCAGGCATCAAGAATTGTCTATAAAGGGAATTCTTTGTGCCTGTAAGAAAAACAGTCACTGACAAGTCTCATAAATAATAAATAATGTCTGTAAAAATGAAATCTAGCTAAGAGTGTACAATGGGATTGCAACAAATTATTATTGTCTGCGTGGATTATTCTGACAATTTAAAAAAATAATAATACTGAAAAAGTAATCCAAGGGGACGTGATCAAATGTTTTGTTTGGTCCACTTCCAAAATCTAAAGTTTACTACCACATAAGACAGAAAACAGCAGTAAATTCTCCCAACTGAAAAGGGGAAATCATCACGTTTGGTATATTTGCTTTAAAAATGGCTTAAAATGATTACCGTAATTTCCGGACTATTGAGCGCACCTGAATATAAGCCGCACCCACTAAATTTAAAAAGAAATTTTTTTTTACTTATATAGGCCGCAGGTGTCTACGTTGAAACATGAGATATTTACACATTCACTCTGGCCGCCTCCAGCGCCTCACAATTATCGATTCATTGATGCCAAGCCACGGCAAAAGCAGCTCTATTTTTCGACAGCCAGATCGATTGCTCTTAACTTAAAAGCTGCATCATAAGTTACTTTTGTGTATTTTCCATGATGAGTGGGTGTGTGCATTAAGCTAAATGACTGATCTGAAGAATTTAACGCGGAGGCGCTTTTTGATCTAATTCTAACAATTTCATTGGTCCACTGTGACCCTTTTCGGTAATTTCATTGGTCTGATGTGACGAGGTTAAATGTTTTGGCTGCATGAAGTTCGCCATCTGCAGAAAATTCATAAATTCAGTCGCATCACTGTTTAAGCCGCAAGGTTCAAAACGTGAAAAAAGTAGCGGCTCATAGTCCGGACATTACGGTAATCAGATATAATAGCTGCTAATTATTTTTCTGTCCATCAACTAATTGATTAATATTCTAATCATTTCAACTCTAAACATACAGTATCTTACTCCAAAAAACACATATACTAATTATGTGGGAATACTGTAGTTGGTAATCAGTTGGATAAATCAATAGTTAATTTGATGAATCACGTGTAGAAGTTAAAGGTTAAAGGCAAAAACACATGTAATGTGCATTTCAAGGACACAGAGGGCCAAAACTATTTTAATCAAGATCTTGATTGAGAATAACCAAAGAGAAAACATAATATTTACTTGATGTTGATGTTTGCTCTCTCGGGTTAGTCAGCACTCAGTATGATCTCTGGTACTAATTAGTCTATTTAAAAAAAAAACAACATATCAATGATGCTCTGAAGCCCAGTCTTACCTGGTCCTGCGTCCATGGATTTGATCTGTTTACCAGACTCCAGGTCCCAGAGACTGATGTGAGCATCGAGGGAGCTGGAGGCAGCAATGGCTCCATTGTGACTGATGTCCACTGACACTACACCCAGCTGGTGTCCCTCCAGAGTCCACTGCAGCTCCAGCTTCTCGTCTGACCTGCATTAACAGTGCGACACAGAGATCATTTGGTCATGTCAAGTCAAATCAGATTTATTTCTGCAGCATGTCTAACTAGGAAGTGAGGTCAGTTTCACCAGATCTGCAACATGTAGCATGAGATCATTTCCTCTGGTTCATATTTTCAATATATTTTCCTGATCAAAACAAACATTGTTCTTGTGAAGAGCTGAGCAAGACTCACTCATTTTGTTTTCAGATTGTGAACAGCAATAAATTGTGTGAAATGTGCTCACAAGTCAAAAGACATATAGAGACAGAGTATTATTATTTACTTTATAAGAAGTATATAAACAAATGCTCTATATAACACACTGTAATGTAGAGTATGATGTGTATAAACAAATAATGAATCACAACATTTGGAAAAATATAAAGTATGACTTCACAGGAGAAACACTTAAAATGTCCTCATATTTAATTTACAACTACATTACAGTGGGTTAGGAACCATTTACTAAATGTTTATATACTGTGAATAAATGCTAAGTAGGGGGACTGGCAGTGCAGTTTTACCATATGTACTTTTCCTTTGTAAAAGATTGTCTTAAATCCAGCGATAAAAGTCACATCCGTATGTTTAGGACTTCAAATCTGATAATAAATCATCTCTGCCACATTGACATAAAAGTGCAGGCAATGCTGGGAAGGATTCAAATGGAAAGGAGGCAGTGAAGTGTCTGCAACAGTGGTCACAATCAATACCTTCTGTTTACAGTTCAATAAAGATGGAAAACAGTCAAGTTCAGTGAACCAGGATTTGCTGTTGAGGAACGAACACGACACAATACTGTCACCCTGCTCAACAGCTGCATGCACAGGATTGTGATTAAATGACAGTATTATATCTTTACGATTTACATTTATATAGCTTTTTCTTTTAAATCTGATGAAATATACCTACCATTTGACAACACAACAAGACACACAAGGAGATAAGATACTGCAGGTAAAACACACAAACTCACCCATTTCCAGATTCTTGACCATATCATCTAGTGAGCCAGTGACAATGGTTTCTGACCCATCTGCTCACTTTACCCCATGCTGTCAGCCTAGGATATACTCATCGCAGTTGAGAAGAAACAAACGCAGGTTAAACTTGTAAACAGTACAAGAGTACAAGTGATGTTTCATATCAAAACTAGTGGGTGGAAGTCTTGTGAAGTCTGAGATCACCTTAACATTTTTTAAACAAATCCCATGAAAACAAAACCAAAAGAATGTTTAATATGACTATGAATACTTTCATCTTCCCTATCCTGTCTGTGGTTCTCTGCTCATTTCTGCTGGAGGCATAAATCTTTAAAATAAGTCATACACAATAATACTTAGTACTTTAATATTTATCACAGCAGTATTGTGTATGGGACTGCCTCACAATAAGACAAAATTAATTTTATGATTTGTTGAAAATAAGAAAATTCTAGCCCTCGCAAGACTAGTCGTTATTAGATTAGCAGTTCTGAATAACATGACACTCTGTTGTTGTATCTTTTATTTCCTTAGAAAATTGGTGCAGTTATATACAGTGAAGTCTGTTTTTTCCATGATCTTACTCACCATGCTCTTTTGCTTTGAAAAGGATGCTGTACTGGAAACCAAAACACAGGTTCGGTAGTTAAATCTTTATGAATGCGGTCATTCAAGAATCAAAACGAAAGTGCAATTGAATTGAAAATATGGGTCTTATGAATTAGCGTTACTTGGGTGCTCATTATTTTGGTCCAGGAGACAGTCAGCTTAGTTTCAACCCCACAAACAACATGAATGTTCAGTTTGGTTTAGTTCAGAGGGAATGTAGATGCAGGATGATGATGCGTGTTTTTTATGGGACGCTGTTAGCCAGACTGCCAACACAACAGCACACCTTTAAACTTAACGCTTGAAAACAGACACAACCATGAATTTAACTGCAATTTCAATCTTGCACCAATATTGTTGAGAAAAGTGCTGAAACACCGCGGCTAACGGCAGCTAAAGCTCCGATCAGCAAGCGTTGCAAACCAGTTCTCACAATAAAGTGAAGTTTTTGCCGTTTAACATCACATTTCGCTTCCGTCAATCCACCAAACCGTGTTAATGTAGTAAAACACCACTGTGGCATAACATGTTTTTACGTACCTTCAACTCGTAATATTGCGCGTTTAACGAATTTCTGGAGCTCGGCGATTTACATGTGAAACGCCACGGACAACATCCGACGTAACTTCCGGAGTTTCTTCTTCTTCGTTTGTCTTAAAAAGCGTTTAGCGAATAACTGCGATATGCGCACTATCGCCACCTGCGGAAAGTGGCAACAGCATAACAATTACCACTACTACTACTACTAATAAATAATAATAATACGACAGTATGAGAACTCACTCCATTGAGTTCATTACAAGCAATTTTCTTTCCAATTTGTTTTAGGAGGTTTTTCATTAACATACAGTTTAAATTCAGTTACATTAAATTAATCTGATTATACTTTTTTTCACACAAAAACTGATTTTTGGAAGTGCCTCATCTAAGGTGCCTAAAAACACGGAAATATTTGAAAAATATTTGACTCTTCAGGAGCCCTGCCTGTCTTGGACTATAATAATAATGGCTTAAAGTAAAAACCTCATGGTGCACAGAGGGAGTCTGAGGAGTGTTAGAAAAATATATCCTAATATTTTGACAGTTGCTGCAGCAGTGCAGTCTGAGCTGGTGCACTCGGAAAATGGCTGTCAAGATAAAGTTTCAAGAGAATTATTCAAAGTAGAGGTAAGAAATACAGCCGGGTGTGTTTTTAAATAACTCCAGAAGTCAAGCTGAAAATGGCTTTAAGGCCAAAAGACATCATGAATCTCTTGACAGCTCAGGGACCTGAGAAGAAGATGAGATGGCCTATTTAAAAAGTATGTGTTTTTGAGTGTGTGTGTGTGTGTGAAGGGGGGATACAGAGATTAACTGGTGATTCTGATAATTCTGATATTAGCCACAATTATCTCTGCAGCAGATATTCGGTATGATATTCACAGTCCTTAGAATAGATTTCTTGTTCCAAACACTCAGCAACTCACCCAAAGATTTATTCTGTTAGGTGTAAGAGAACAAAGCAGTACAAACCCTATCAGAAACCATTAAACCCCTGTAAAAATAACACTGACTGTATCTAGGCTGGCAGATCTTTGACAAGTGACCTAACACTTATGTTAACATTCAGGGAAATCCAACACATTTAGAAAATTTGAGTTTTTGACAGGAGCTCTGTTAGATCTGAAATGTTGTGGCAGTTTTGTGAAATGTCATGACTGATGCTCAGGTCCATTAGAAGTTGAATGTTTTCCTGCTCACACAGAACTTTGTTTCACCAGTTACACCCTTTTGTCCTCTCATCTGGCAAAGGCAAGGGAAGAAAATGTAAATTCAAAGGAAAGATTCGCAGTGTATAGTACTGATCTATTGCTCCATCCAGTGGTTGAGCAGGGTATACTGCAGCCTCACAATACACTGATGCTGCTGTGTTGCTGTTGTTGCTGAGGTGAAGCGGAGCTGAGCTTAAGTAGCACCCTAAGAACGAGATCATGGATGCAAGCTTTGTGTGACGAGTTTCTCTGTAAGATGTCTGGCTCAGCTTCAGAGGCAGGGGTAAGGAAACTAACATCCACAGGGAGTTTGGAGTACGCTACTGCTCCCCTCATCTCAAAAGGAGCTGAAGGAAGATGGTTTGGGCATCTGATTAGGGAAGCTTCCTGGACACGACCAACTGGTAACCCATCTGCCCCTGGAACACCTTTGGAATTACAAAGATGAGCTGGAAAATGTTGCTAACCTAGAGGGACATCTGGGTTGCCTTTCTTGAGCTAAGCAAGCCATCACGACTTGACCCCCAGCTAAGTGTGGATAGATGACGCACAGATCATGATACTAAATTCCCCAACCATTACATATCTGAATTCTTTATTACTTTTCATCACATGTCCACAAGTTCTCAATATGTTTTAAAACACATCAAACTGCTCTTTACACGCTCTAGATAATAGCAGGTAGTTGGTAAACACAGGTGTGGCACCTCCTCCATACAGGCAATGGTCCATTTGATTTTCTTTTTCAGAAATATGAGAAAATGTTGAGTCCATCATTCTCATTCATGATGTACAACTGAAAAGTGCTGTTCGCAAACACTAAACACTCCTTAAGTTTATAAAAGAAAGGGGCAGCCAGAGTGTCAAACCTCAAGGGAGATGTGTTTTCTGGCAGTAACAGTTAACTAACATGACAGTAGTCTTGATGTACCGGTCACTGAAGGCAACTTGGAGTTCAGTTTTTGCTCCGTTGCGCAGTGCTGCTGCTTCTAATTCTCTCTCAGTTTTGTGTCAATTTAACAGCAAATGACCCAGTGCGATTGGTCTGTAGCAGAGATCTGAAACCCAGTCACCAAACAGCATGAATAATAAGGAATCACCAACATTAGTGGCCCGCTGAGGAAAATACTGATCCCCACCCTCTGATTTAGTCTAAAGCCTGTAATGTTTCATTTATGTACACCTCTGTGTCACTTTGTTTTGTGGCCAATCACTTTACACAGACAGGGAATCTAAAAGAGCCGAGACACCCGCCTGACTGGCCATTTCCCAACTTAGCTATATGTAGAATTTATTACACTCCGCACTACTGGACTTCAATAAAGTCATTACTAAAGAGAGACTTCAGTCAACCACACAAACTTTGTGCCTGGTTCAAGACCCTGTACAGATGAATGTTATATTTGTTGCTCGGTAAGTAAACAGAACAAGCATATTTAAAGCATACTTTTGAAAAATAGCTCATGTTTCACTTTTTTTTATAAGATAAACTAATTTCTTCTTGTACATTTTAATGGTATCGCTGTAATTAAATGACAACAAATCACATTCTTCCTAATTCTACGCCTTAAGAAAGGTGAGACTGAGCAGACAGCTCAAAACCCCTGCACAAAATTTTCTTTAGTTGGAATGCACCAGATATCAACCTCTACCTGTTCTTTTCTTGTGCTCATTAAGGCAGAAACAAGGCATTTGAAGTTCATATTTTGGCACATTGAAACCTAATAGACTGGCCTCACTGCAGATGCTCTTAAAATACAGACTGTAATTTACCGTCGTACCTGAGGCTCCATTTTTAAAACCTGAACGCAGCTGGAAAGTACGCCTAAACGCATCATGTGTTCACGAGCTTAGGGCTGCCAGGGTACAGCAAGTTAAAACTCTGATTTGCTGCATATGAAGAGTTCCTTTTCCATATCAATTCATAAAAAACACTGGGAGAGTCATTACGTGGTGTTAAAACATACAACATAGGAGTAATGACTTTAGTTATCTACTCCCCTTTAACAAGCAGCCTGTAATTTCTCAGTGGATCAATTTTTTTTCTTCATATTTCACAGTAATAGTTTGGCAGAAAGAAAAAAAAAAACAGGCCAGAAGAAACAAGGTAATAACACCTGTAACTCTCAACTGTACCTAAAGACAAACATCACCACTTGCACTCGTCATACATGCATTAAAACAACACAGTCTGAAAGGCTTGTGGCAGCAGCTGACACAGTAGAGGAGTTACCCCCCTGAGACTGGAGACAGATCTGCGTTGTTATCTTCTAAAGTGAAGTCTGGTACGAGGGCTCCATGTGGCCTCTCACCAGTGTCTGGACTCTATCAGCTCAGCTCGCAGGCTCAGTCTCTTCAGAGTCTCGTATCCCACCACAATGAGCACCGACGTGGGCGTGGAGGAAATGATGCGGGCTGACAGCCCCTTGGTCATCCCCCAGATGCGTTCCTCCGCCAGCAGCTGCTTGAACGTCTCAATGACAGATGATCGCCCCTCCACCTTCAATGGAGAGAAGTGTTGATCATCTTCATTTCCTCGACACAAAAAAATGAGACTGAAAGTTCATTCTGACATAAACTCACCAGAAGACGATTTTATTTTGTGATGGAGAACCAGCCTCAGAATAACTACTAAATGGGACCCTGTGGTGAGACTGCTTTGTCAGCTGCTGTTTTCAAGGTCAAGAGTGATTTTTCAATTTGTTCCTAAGCAACCTAAATGACAAGTATTTACAGTGTTGAGAAAATCTTAAAACTTTGTGCATCTACAATTCCTTAACAACTGGGCAAACTCCATCTGCAGAGGAAAATTGCGCTTACGCATCAAAAGCAACAAAATGGACCCTCCTATGGTTAAATTATTTTGTCATCTCATTTATGGTGTATAGTTTGTCTCCAACGCTAGATGCAACATCGTTCTGCTACATAGTCTTTGTTCTGAATGTATAAGCACTAAATGAAATAACATTGCGCAGTTTACTCCTGTCAAGAAAGGAAACATACAAATGCTGCACTACAACCAAGAGCAGATTGAGAAACTATTGAGTAATATTGTGTAAGAGCAGCCACAGAGAAAAGGGAGCTGACTCCAGCTGTATTCGGTAAGCGAGATCGGTGCATGAGTGGGTCTAATGCAAAGTGCCAATTTTTAGAGGAAGGTGACTCATGTATTGAATGATTCTGAAAATTTATCAGGTGAGTTGCTGTACAGTGCCGCCCAGACCCATTGACAAAACAGTAACCAGAGAGTTGCTGGAATACCACTGCCCGACTAGTTAGTTTGTGTTATTGTATGGCAAGTTACGATCTGTCTCTTATACAAAATCAATACCCGTTATGACTTGACTGCAGCTCCATATTTGTGTCACATGATAACAACTGAGCAAACTCCATCCGCTGATATAAGCTAAGAGATACGGCTTTAAAAGCTCTGCACTAAGTGGGACTTTGCAGGTTTGTCCTGAGAAATTTTACCATTTCCACCTTCAGTAATGAACTCACACAAGTGACAAAAGAAAGAAAACCTTCCTGATTAAGACATTAAACATCTACCAGCTCATCTGCTTGTATGTACATAAATACTTAAGGATAGAAGTTACACTCTCCCATGAACACTGTGACAATAATATCTGCACGCCACATTCTTTCTTTCTAATGGCACCTTTAGAAAACCTCCCATAAAAGAAACAAAAATATATTTTAAAAAAAAAAAGAACAAGCAGAGATATGTTTTCGTCTCCCATCAAGGTCTAATATTTCAGCATTCATGTGGTGCACAATAGTGGCTGTCAGCTTTTACCTACTCTTGCTCCAACAACATCCATGGGTTAGTATGGAGGCGTTGCTGCTGCCATTGGTCCTGCCAAAGCCTGCAGAATCAGGTGGGGCATTCACTTGCCAACAAGGACATGCCTGGGAATACAAAAGATATGAAAACAGTGTGAGGCCAAAATATGTACTTAACAGTAGTTTATTTATTGGAGATTCTGCTGAAATTTAGGCTGCAACTTTTCGTCTGTGAAGGTTTTTATATATTTTGGTTTTATTATATTATAACAAAGTGTTGAACCAGATTTCAGTTCACAGTCTCATCATATGCATGTAGCAGCTGAGAAGAGGTGCTGATTTACCTGCATAAAATGATAAAAGGCCACCACAGCGTAATTGTTTGGGATGTAAGTGAGCAGTGATGCCACATAGCCCCCTGTAAACTCTCTGAATCCATCAGCTGCAAATATTCGCACTGTAATTTCATCGCTTGCCCGAAAGTCGTCTGCTTAGGTCGCCACAGCATCATTTGGGTTTGGCCTTGAAGCGAGTTATTAGGTGCTCCCCGTCCTTGCATCATCAGGTGCTGAGACACCACGCCCATGGGGGCAATGTACGGTCTGGCCACCAGAGACGCTGCCCTCCAGCCACCACAGACTTCACTGTGTTACTGGGCGAGGTACTGGGACACACTATGCTAATCTGTGTTCATAGGTGGTGATGTAAGCCTGTCCTGAGATTAGTGAATAGAAAGTTGATCATGGAACCCATGGGTGTTAGAAACGTCAAGACGCCCTCCACCCGCACCCATCTTGGTGAAAGCATCGAAGGTGCCGGAGAGGGCCTTTCCTCTGTACCTGAGGCGGGGTTCGATGAGGCTGGCTGGTAGACCGTGGTCTGGTGGTCAAGGTCAAGGAACACACCCAGGGAGTAAACTTCCTCTGTCCAGGTCCTCCCATTCGATAATTTGATTGCACCTTTCTGCTGCATGGTGCCGGGCAGCGCTTGCACCTAGAGCCACGTGTCCTCAGTCACCAACCCTCCAACTGCCATCATACCTGTAAATTCAAGAACATTAAATTGAACCTAATTGAACAGTAATGATCAGAGCTGAACCAGTCAACAGATTAGCTGAGTGAGAGAATATTACAGTTTTTTTGACATCGGCTAACCTCTAATTTATGATTTACCTATTTTCTTATCATCTTGATTCATCATATGGATTGTAAACTGAGTATCTGGTGCTGTAGAAAATATACTGGCAATCATCTACAAAAACCAAAAGATTTTTATAGGGTCAAAATGATTGTTTGATAAAATCAAGAAAAAAATAGGCAGATTATGAAGACAATGATTAACCAAATTAACTACTAGACAGCAAACTAAACTGAGCGCGACACCTTGAAATCCCTCACATTTACAAAACTGGAACAAGTGTCAACAAATACAAAAAATTATAAATCCATTATCAAAAATTGTTGACAATTAATGTTCTGTCAAATAATCATCCAATTGGATATTAAATCTAACATTTTAGTTCTATGAGAAAACCAAACAACTGACCTGGAAATAATAATGTGAAATTATCTCATATCTATCACCACATTTTTTGTTCTTGCTGTGTCTCATTTACAACAGCGTAACATAATGAACCTAAATGCTGTGAACTGTTAAAATTACCAGGGTCATTTCTCTATCACCCTCTGTTATGCAGTTCAATTGAGAAGCAGTTTTGCAACTGGGGACAATGTGTGTCCTTGTTTTGTAATCCAGATATTATGCATAATGCAAATACACACAAGGATATTTAAACCAACAACTCATCAAGTACCAAAATAAAATAAATAAGAGTCACTGAATTCTCAGATCATAAAATTTGTCAAGAAATCTCTGCAGTTAATTCAGTGACCCACTGCTGCATTAGAATCAAGGAACTGTTGATGTATTTAGTTTGTCTTAGTTATTCAGTGAAGTTGTGTCACAGCCAGTGGTGCAGGAAACATTACACAGGTAGAGGGAGAAATGGATTCCACTAAATACTAGAACACCCGTAGATGCAAAATCCTGCAGTCAGTCAAAACAGTGAAAAGAGACTGGCGATACAAGAGGACGATGATCAAAACTCCACCAAGAACTACTTCAAGGCACATAAGTAAAAGGCATTGTAGAAACTGGGGTTACCAGCATCGACTTATGGTTGCACCAAACCTTGCACATGTCACACCATTGCTTTCTGTTTTTCCTCCAAAGTTCATGACAAATAGAACCATGCATTAACATTTCAAGAAAGGTCTATTTCAATGTCTGCTGGCTGCAAGGTTGTATGTTTTGACGCATTCTCTCTCTTCAAAAGTCAACAAAACATGTAATTTGCCAAACATTTGCACACACATATATATACTGAAGGTACACAGCCTGATAGACCTGACAGACTTGTCAACTGTGAGGAATGACTCCTTGCGTTATCACCAAAAGAGCATTGGGAGCTCCACAGCAGAAAGAGAATGTAGAGGACGTATTCCAGACTGCATTAACACGGAACTGCATGCTACACACAGCAGCCATAAGTGTTTACTATCAGAACGTTATGTTCATGCTATAGACAAAGAAGGAGTAAGCCTGACCGTACAGACCAGCTTTTTGAAAGTGAAATGCACAGTGCACAGAAATGTGCAGCTGGTAATCAAAGCAGAATCCCAGATTCCGACAGCAACGCAAAATTTTATTTGTCCTTGTAATAAAACGCACACACCATAAATCAAGCACGGTTTCACAGCATGCCAAGTCCAATCGACATTTTATTAATTTTGCAGCGGTTGGTGTGGCCAAAACGGGGAAACACGTGCACGTTTCACAGTAATTAATGTTGCTCAGTTAGTTAGCTAGCTAACAATGAGGCTACGTGACTGTGTCTGTAGAAACCAGAGGTTTAACGAAAACACCGGACTGAACTCACCCGTTAGGGGTCGTAGCTCGGGTTCACCTTCCACAGTGACTATCGTAGCTGGGCTGCTTGTTGAACTCATACGGCCTGCTCTTGCTGCAAGGTGGGTCATGTCTTCCGTCCATTACCAGTGAACAAACATTGTCAAAGGTGAAAGGTCACGGGTTGTGTTTAACTGCAGCGTTGTTGTTAATGTCTCTACAAACTTTTCCTGTAGATTAATATCAGAAAATGCACAACAAACGTGGTGTGAAAACAATTTTCTTTTCAGTCGACCCCTGTAACGGTTGTGTTTACCACGAGCGGTTTGTGTAACTTTCGATGATGCATTCATCGCCTGGTGCAAACGTAGTGGAATTTCAATTGCCACGTTTAAACCAACGAAGAAAAAAAATGCTTTTGTATGACACACCTGAGTAGTGGTGGGAGGAAGCGGCAATAATTTCAGCACTATAACAACACTCATTACAAGCAAAGTCTTGACATTCAAGATCTTACTTATGCAGACATGTGAGTACTAAATCAGTATAATTTACTTTAAAGCTGCTCATTATACAGCAGAATGGTCCTCACAGTGTTCATAATATTATTTTAATAGTAACACATACTTTAGCATTACTTTGCAGTATATGAATATTTACTAAATGGCTTATGACATTGCAATGTAGTTATAAGCAGTTACAAGGACATTTTCAGTGTTATTAATGTACAGAATTTGTCAACAATTATTACTTCACCTATGAAGACATGTGTATATAATTTTAACTGTTTTATTATATTGTCATTCATTATCAGTTTACAGATCAGCCCTTGCTTACAGATGGTTTGAAGAAGTTATAGTTGTTGACAAATCAGTACAAAATCTGTGCAAAATGTCCTTATATCTGCTTACAACTACATTATATGCTGGAAGTACAATATTTCCATCTGAACTTTAATGAATTAGAAGTGGAGAGTAGCATAAAATGGAAATACTCAAGTAAAGTACAAGTATGCCAGAAAACAGTGAGAAATATCAATCACAATTTCTTCAAATAATGAAAAAGGAAAAGGCATCAAATTTACATTTGAGAAGCTACAAAGTGTTTAAGCATTTTGCAAGAAAGAAGAATAATTACTAAAATAGACATTTTCTGTCAGTTGATATATTGTCACAGTCATATTTTTATAAATTCTGTATATGATTTGTGTGCAGAAAATTCGTAATTTATAAAATAATTAGTGATTGTGCTGTCATTACTTCTGTGAATTGGAGGAGTAGAAGTTTAATTCTAACTTAGTTTTATCAGAGTTATTTGCAAGGGACCATGGACTAATAATATTAATCTCATAAAATTAAAATTGAAATACAAAAAGATATTTAAGTGCAGTTCCTGACATATAGTTGGGGTAACTTTGCACCTCTGCCTCAGTTTAATGACCTTGTGTTTTAAATATTTCTTTTATTGTTTTTATTTTTATTTTGTTAGTAATCTGTGGGTATGTGGCTTTAGATATCTGCGCTCTGATTGGTCGACCTGGCTTTGCCATGCTGTCGTGAGGACGGGTCGTGTTGATTTCAGAAAGTCGTCATGGCGCTCACTTCCAGTCAAAGGTAAAGAGGTGTCTTCTGCTAACCTTACCTCGCGAGCCGACATCCGACCACACCTTTTATTCCTGACAGGCAGGGATCGAATAAAAGACATCCTCCCCGAGGAGGGCTGTCGTTTGCTTTAGTTAACGTTACACAAAGTGCACCGGCGTTAAATGTTAGAGACAGAAAAGCTAACAGTAGCTAGCCTCGTTAGCCTTACTTCACAACTACAACCGAAAGCTGTTAAATCAGCCCGTTTCGCAAGCTAGAGGCGCCTTGTTCTCCTCAATGACACAGTTACATTTTAACTGAGCTAAAATTGTTCAGTTAATTACCTTGCCTTTTATTATCTTCTCAAGACATTTAGCAGCAGCAATGATAAGTAGCGAGAGTGGTTCGCGATAAGGAGGAGCGCTAGTAGCATGAACCTTAGCTGGTCTTCCACACCTGTCATCAGGACACATGCAGAGCTGATTTCATGGGTGTTCATAGACGGCATTGTCATCATCACCATCTATAATATTTGCCCAGATCCGCTTGTCATTGCAGTGTGTTTCACTGTTATTAATGGCAGGGACAGACGATGTACACAAGGCCAGCTTGGTCTCTCTTTACATTCAAGACCCGTTTGTCTCTCTTTTTTCACAAAGCAAAAATCTCAAATGACAGGCGTAGCACCGAGTCAGTTTTGTAGTACTTTTCCTGACTAATTATAGTGTGGATTTTCTTTCATTTATAACTATAAACCCTGCTTTTTATCAGTGAAAGTGAGTTCCCATAAGGATTTATCTCCACGGGACCTCAAATTGATGTATTTCTTCAAATTAAAGTTGTTGTATTGTATTTTCAAGTAGTAGCTTATATTTTCCACTCTGCCTGCTTTTGCATTAGGTAAGAATTTTAGCTTTTTGCATAGGAGTTATCTAAAGGATGAGCACACTAGCTGTGCATAATAAAGGTGATGCAAGAAAATATGAGGTTAGTTGTAAATATTAGAGTACCAATTTTAGAGCGACATTAAGGCAGGCAAAAGAGGCGAAATGGCACAGTAAATGTTAAATGTATCAAGGTTGAATACAGGAGCATGTTTGTTTTAATGTTCCCATATTTGTATCAGATGACTGTAACATAGGTTTTTAATCTGATTCCTTGGCCTTTCAATTTGGTTAGTGGAGCTGACAAATTGTACTTATATCAATATTTTAACTGTGAAGTTGGGGCAGTGTTTCAAATTTGTTTATTCCTGAGCTAAATTACAGCATTTGTTTATTTATTTGCCTTCATCTTCAGCAGCAGTAAAACATGCTGTTTGCTGCAGTGCCCCACCACTTCAGGACAGTGTTTAGGAATATTGCAGATAAGGAAGACAGGAAGCTTCTGGTACTACTTTGTGTTGATTTATTATCAGATATGTGAGAATTAAACTGAACCAGTTCGTCTTGTGCTGACATTTCTTTTACAAGTAGCAGAGGGCTCTCTGTATCCCCTTGTGATTGACTGTAGGGTTGTGGGATTGTTCATGAGGACAGTCTTCCTTTTTTGTATTTCTTCAGTAACACATTTAGATCTGGGAAACTAAACCACACAGCATGCTTTATATTTAGTATATTATTTGGGGGCCAGTTCAGTGTTTTCTATGCAGATCAGTATCAATAATCACAAAAGCCAGTAACCTGAGAGCCAAAGTTAAGGCACAATGTCCTGGTTGAGAGACCGAGAGTAATGCCAAGAAGATTACTGTGTCCATAGGCTCAGCACTGTATAGCTTAGTTTTTACATCAGGTCTTAAAGGAGAATTTTCTGTCAACATTAAGCAGCTACAGCCTGAATTTACCAATATCCATGTTTTGGGTCCAAACCACCATTTTTGGAGATAGATAATTCAGATTTACATTCAGTCTGACAGTGACAGTTTATTTTATTTCCAGCAGCAATCTTTCCTTTTAACCCTTTTTAGGTAAGGTAACCACATCCTGTATGGTCTAATTTTACTATACATAAAGAAATTTAACGAAACCAGAGAGATGTTTTTCATTTCTCCTTTCTTGTATTCTGCCCTAAAAATGCACTTTCAATAAGTTTTCTTGATTTCTTATCCATGAAAATTATTCATAGTACAGTTAAATCTGAAGTTTATTGTTTTAGCTTAGCGTTCTAGCTATTAACAAGCATTACTACTTTACATGGTATGGGTCAAGTCAGTTATATGGATGATGTACACCAGCATGAATATGTAGGCCACCCTCAGTTATAGAGGTGATTAAAGCCATATCCTTGCCTGAACTGCCTTTTTGTTTTTTAGAGGTCCCTGCTGGGTAAATGTCAGTAAGGTGGTTTGGTTGTCCACAAGCACCAAAAGCTGATTTGAGCTCCATTATATCTAGAAATGTTCGATCTTTGTTAACACATAGGTTTGACTTGTGGGAGTTGTTTTTGATAAAATGTTTGTTTGCCCTCTGCAGAGCACCCATAGTCATCTAATCGACACGCTGAAAGATGGTAGGATCAAGTTCTTCAATCCACAGAAATTAAATGATCCAAGATATGGTGAGTTCAGGGATTTTCTTCAGAGATTTTTTAAACATGCTTTCCTCTTTTCAGATTGTTTGCATGTGGTATTTATTTGACTACAATCTGGCAGTGATGGGATTTTAAGGACATCTCTTCACTTAAAATATTCCTGTGACCAACCAGTACCCGATATACTGGCTGTGCATGGGGAGCTCTGCCATCGTTAAACTGTACTAACCTTTAAGAACATTAATTTGTTGTAGCAAAGGAAAGTGAACTTTAATGAACAGTTACATTTAACCGTTACTTTGTTTTCACTTAGGAAATTAAGTATCAGCACCTCTTTTGTTCATGGTAGACAAGCTGCCTCTGTCCATCCGTGTCTTACTGAGGCAGCAGTTCAACTGTGATGGCTTTTGTTAATAAAAAGAAGACGCCCAGAATCTTCTTGGACTGGCAACAGCAGAATAAAGCCGAGGGGTGCCGCTCTTCCAGCACGAATTTTCCTCCAGGACTTTCACGTGAGAGTTTTATAGGTTCACGTGGAACGCCAGTCCTCTATGCTGTAAAACATTTTCAGACAAAAATGAAGCAGAGTTTAATTATTTTTCTTCTTCTTGGTTTCCTTTGACAGGGTGGTATTCTTGCCATGGTGGACCCAAAGTCATGAGGGATGTTGTCAAACACGGCGTGACCCCAGCCTTGTCAACCCTAAATGTCCCACCAGACCTTATTGTAGGACCACACTCATTACAGATTGATTATAGCAATGGTGTTTCTGTTTGTATTTTCTCCTAGACATTATGAGTTTTATTTTTTGAAGTCAAGCAACACACTGATCTTCTTTTCTTAACGTTGTCCACAGTGCCATACAGAATGCTCCAAACCCTGGTGGAGGAGGACGCCCAAACCAGAGTCAGGTCCCTCTCGCTCCAAGCACCCTCCAGGCCTCCGTCCAGAGGAGGCTCACAGTGTGAGCATGGGGCTCATGTAGTAAAGCTGCCTGCAGCGACCTCCAGCTCCCTTCGGTCGGGCTCCACCTCTGTCCAGCAGATCGGAGAACACGCCTCCTTTGCCCTTTTCCACCTGAAGCCGTGTCTGAGGTTATGAGGACAGGACCGCTGATGTACAGCATGAGGGTATTTTAATGCAACAAAGTAAAAAGGACAGATTTTAACTTTCTGTGAGGGAGTGTTAGATGTAACCAGTTCTGTATTTGTTTCATCTTGTTTGCTTATTAATTTGAATCACATGGTAGTCAATGCCACAACTGTGATTTAGCACCTTCAAAAGAAGACATGTTCAGGTCAGAGGATGACTCGACATATTATCACTGATTGACACTGAGTTCCTCTTTTGGCATGTTTACTGTTGATTTGCTCTTTTTTCTGCAGAACTGAAACAGCTTTGAAGAATCAGGAAATGGAACTGATCAGGAACAAAGAGAGGCTTCAGTTCTTTAAGGTACAAAAAAGAGCAAATATGTTTTATTACGTCATGTCCAACAATAAGAGGGAAAGAAATGTGTTTGTGGAAACAAGTGGACTTTTTTGGTATTGTTGTATCCTTCGACACTTTTTTTTGTTACAGAAGTGGGAACTGGTTTATAGTTTGTTTTAGTCAGATGCTTTTACAACAATGACTCATGGAAATATTTTATAGCGCCTCAGTCAAGTTCTCAGTCAAGCACAAAACCATAAGAGATGAATGGAGAGTTGAATGTTTTCACTTGTTGCCGTTTTCCTCCCGTCCACCGAGCAGTGGTGTTCCAAAGCATTCAAGAACGTGAACGTGGTTCCTCCGGATGTTGGGACTGTCCACCAGGTGAATATGGAGTATCTGTCCAGAGTGGTCCAGGTCAGCGATGGTTTCATCTACCCCGACAGTGTGGTGGGAACTGACTCTCACACAACCATGATCAACGGCCTGGGCATCCTGGGCTGGGGTAAAACATTTTGTTATCTCTTTTTTTAATGTATCTTGAGGCAACTTGCTCTTGCTTCTACTTATATTTGAGACGTGGAAATAATTTATTTCATGTAGGTGCGTGTTAATGTTCTGTTTGTATTTGTATCTGATAGTTAATACCTTTCTGATGTGTGATGAGAAACAACAGTATAGTTCAGATATTTGAAAAACAGAGGATAAAGAGTAAAGGGAAAGCAGAACTCATCCTAAACATCTAAATCTAAATAAGTGGTAAAAGAGCTGCTATGCAAGCACTTTCATGCTGATTCATTCTCCAGTGTTTATACTATTTCTGCTTTCCTCCACCAGGTGTTGGGGGAATTGAGTCAGAGGCTGTGATGCTGGGCCAGCCCGTGTCTCTGACTCTTCCTCAGGTGGTGGGCTGTAAACTAGTGGGCAACATCAACCCCCTAACCACCTCCATAGACATCGTCCTCGGCATCACCAAGGTAACACTGCTCTGTTGCCCTGAATGTGTCATAAGAAATGAACCTGTTAAACTACCTATGCCTGTAAAAATATGCACAGGACTGTGGTGGGAGGCAAAAAAGTAACTTGGCAAGAAAGTTTTTTTTTTTACAGTAACATTTACAGATATAGTTGAGATATAGTTAAGATGTAACATCACTGTTTACAGGCAAAACATTTATCTTTTCCTTATGTGAGTAGTAATGCCTTATTTGCTTTGATTTTTCAGCACTTGCGGCAAGCTGGCATCGCTGGAAAGTTTGTAGAGTTTTTCGGACCTGGTGTCTCTCAGCTATCAGCCCCCGACCGAACCACCATCGCCAACATGTGCCCAGAGTACAATGCCACTGTCAGCTTCTTCCCCGTAGACCAAGTCACACTCAAGCACTTTAAAAAGACAAGTGAGTGCTACTTCACAGCTACAAAACAGTACACTGCAATAACTGTCAAAGTTATCCGCAGAGTTAAGACCTAACCTGAAATACGTTTCTTTTCAGATTTTACCCAGGAAAAACTTGAATTGTTGGAGTCCTACATGAAGGCTGTAAAACTTTTCCGAAGCTATGAAGACCCCTCAGAGGACCCAGAGTATTCTGAGGTAATTTTTACTTGTGAACCTGAGCTGCACTGCCTGACAATTGGTATAATAGTATTTCTGAGGCCATGTAATGTTTATGTACAACAGTGAATTGTGGTCAAAGTCATCGCCTACTTAATGGGGCATTTTACCTTTTTGTTTGATTAGAAATGGAGAAGAGGCGATGCTTCAGCTGCAGTAGAGGGCCTGATTTGCATAATGAAGTGGCATAAAAAGTCTTGCTCTTTGTGCAGGTGATTGAAATCAACCTAAGCTCCATGGTGCCGTATGTGAGTGGACCGAAGAGGCCTCAGGATAGAGTAGCAGTCAGCAACATGAAAGAAGATTTCCAGAGTTGTCTTGATGAGAAGGTAACAAACAAAAACACACAATAAAACTTTCAGTATGATGGTATGCTGGTGTGATGCACTGTTGACGTCTTTTTGTTACCTGATAGCTGAGAGTCATTTATTTTCTTCCGTCTCCCTGCAGGTGGGTTTTAAAGGCTTCCACATCTCCAAGGAGAAGCAAGAGACACGCATCCCTTTCCTGCACTGTGGTCAGGAGTACCAGCTGGCCCACGGCTCGGTGGTCATCGCTGCTGTCATCAGCTGCACTAACAACTGCAACCCATCCGTCATGTTGACTGCAGGTAAAAGGACAGAGACAAAAAAATGAGGATTTGATCACATTTCCTCATGTAATCTGTGTATCAGTTAGAAATCTCATAAAAACAAATATGTCGCTCTGTAACACTTAACACTTGTGTGGCTACTTAATACATCCACATTTGCATAATTTATTTGTGACCTTCTTCCTCTTCTTCTTCAGGTCTACTGGCCAAAAAGGCTGTGGAGGCTGGGCTTGTTGTGAAGCCTTACATCCGGACCAGCCTCGCTCCTGGAAGTGGCATGGTCACTCACTACCTCAGCACCAGTGGAGTCCTGCCTTACTTTAGCCAGCTGGGGTAAGCATGCATACACAGCGTTAGCACACAGACACACACAAATACACCTGTAACACAAAGACAATTATCTTATCACACAATTATCTTGTGTCATAAAACGTTGAAAATGTTGTCACACACAGACACAAAAGAAGTCTGAATCATTTAATCCCTCTACACAACACTGTTTTCCCTTTACATGACAGGTTTGAGGTGATAGGTTATGGTTGTGCCACCTGTGTAGGAAACACAGCACCGTTACCAGAAGGTGTGGTGGATGCAATCAAACAGGTGAGATTCTCACAAACCTCCATTTTGCTTTTGATCTGGAAATAAAAATGAATCAAATCCTGACAATATGCTTTGTTTTAGGGGGACCTGGTGGCCTGCGGTGTTTTATCTGGCAACAGGCACTTCGAAGGCCGCCTATGTGACTGCGTGCGTGCCAACTACCTGGCCTCCCCTCCCTTGGTGGTGGCCTATGCTATTGCGGGCACTGTGGGAATCAACTTCGAGAAAGAGCCTTTAGGTAAAGAAGACACACGTCAGGAGCTGCCTTAAGCTGCGGCTCTAAAACCTGAGGTTCATCAGGGGATTTTAGGGAATTTGGCTGATTACAGTGAGTTGAGCGTGTAATGATTCAGTGTCTTGTGCAGACATGTGTGAGCTTTAGAGCAGGTCAAAAAAGAATAGTGCAGATTAGCAATGGTTTAAGGTCTGAACTACTGCATTACCTTACTTACTAGTGATAAGGTTCTTTGAAAAATTTATGTCCTCTGAAAATGTGAAGCTGTTCTAACTTCCTGTTGTTGATGCAGGTGTGACATCGGAGGGGAAGGAGGTGTATCTTCATGATATCTGGCCGTCCAGGGAAGAGGTCCAACAGATCGAGGAGGACAAAGTCATCTCCTCCATTTTTAAAGATCTCAGGGGGAGGATGGAGGTGAGAAGACAATCTACACTTCACTGTTGTTGGTCTTGTGTTTTCCTCAAGTCAAGTAAATTATTGTTAACAAGTGTTGTTGCTCTCTCTTCCAGAAAGGGAACACATTTTGGAACAACATTGATTGTCCAGATTCTGTACTTTTCCCCTGGGATCACAAGTCCACATATATCCGCTCGCCATGTTTTTTCAGCAAATTGGTAAGTTTCACAGAGGGTCTCCAGTTCAACAATAAAAACATCAGCAGTTTAGTCAGTAAGCACCTCCTCTGCTTGTCTTCTCTCTCAGAGTAAAGAGGTTCCTCCTCCTCAGTCGATAGAGAGTGCTCATGCCTTACTGTTCCTTGGGGACAAAGTGACCACGGACCACATCTCGCCAGCGGGAAGCATCGCCAGGGTCAGCGCCGCTGCCAAGTACCTGCTGAGCAAACGGTCAGCTTCCCTCTAAGATACAAGGAGGACTAGATTTACTAACTTCACCAGTGCCACTGGCTAATCTGTGACTGCTGCTGACCTTAAACAGCTTGTGGAAATGTGACAACAGTTGCTAAAAATTTGAGATTTATATGTGTGTGGATTGTTTGTTTCACTCTGCACATGTTCACAACAATTCTGAATTGTTTGGTAGTGAGAGGATGTGAGAAGTCCAGACTAAAAAATTCAAATGTGGGACAGCTTTGTGATCTCACTGTCACACTGTTGCCGTTTCTTTATCACAGGACATATTCAAATGTATTTACGTCTCACTTTGCATATTTTCCCTTAGTCTGACACCACGGGAGTTCAACTCCTATGGCGCTCGCAGAGGGAACGACGCGGTGATGACCAGAGGCACGTTCGCCAGCATCAAGCTACAAAATCGCTTCATAGGCAAATCAGGCCCCAAGACTTTGCACATTCCTTCAGGCCAGACAGTAAGTAAACACATCAGAGGTCAATATAAGCACCATCCCTGCACATCTAACTTGTGACCTTCGAGCGGTAGCATCGTGTGTGTGTCTAGCACTGCCAGCTGCTACACGTTCGGCCCAGACTAGCCAGCTTGTTGTTTTTGCAAAGTCAGACCTGCTGCTGACGACCTGTCCTCTTCCTGTCTGTCTGATCAGCTGGATGTCTTTGAGGCAGCTGAACGCTATCAGAGAGATGGCATTCCCCTCATCATCCTGGCAGGCAAAGACTATGGCTCTGGAAACTCCAGGGACTGGGTAGCCAAAGGACCATACCTGCTGGTAAACTACACACAATCAACAACCACGAACAGATTTTCTCATTTTACTCCCTTTCACCTGTTCATGGTCTCCAGTTTTCAAGAATTTGACTGAATATAAACCCCCAAAACTATATTTCTATAACCTATTTGTAATATAGAAGAGCAGTTACTTTTACAACCCTGATTGGCACATTCACATATTTGTGGAGTTTTCAGTTACTCCACACCTTTGCTCATGTTTTGCGATTCACCTGATTCTCTGTGGTCGACAGGGGGTACGTGCGGTCATCGCTGAGAGCTTCGAGAAGTTGCACAAGAACCAGCTGGTGGGAATGGGCATCATGCCGCTCGAGTTCCTGCCCGGGCAGAACGCTGACTCGCTGGAGCTCAGTGGGAAGGAGAGGTTCACCATCGCCCTGCCAGAGACCCTGAGTCCGAGGCAGCAGCTCACTGTCAAGGTAGGGCAACAGGCAGTCGACACTGAGCTGAGAGGACAGTCACACACAGCTTAGACATCTTCAAACTGTCAGAAAGGCAGGATTTGACATTAGCGAGGTAACTTCAGGTTTAACTCTGGGTTTTCAGTCTTGCGACAGTGGTTCACTTCTTAGTGGGGTACATTGCCACGGTAACTGATGCTGAACAACTTTTTTTGGACATCACTATCTGAATTAACCTACAGGTTTCAGCGTTTCATCTGATACCACCATTGTATGACTGCTTAGCGAAACTGCGGTTGTTGGGTTTAGTGAAGCCAGATAACGAAAAGATATCCTGGGTATGTTGAACTTGATTCGTAGTACAGGTCTCTGGTTGGTTTTTTTTTTGTGTAGAATTTACAATTGGAAAAGGATAGATAATGTGAAATACTGTAAATCAACTGCATCTGCAGGTTTATGAAGGCACCATGGTGTGAAGGATTTGTCTCTGTTTTCTTGCAGACCAGTCAAGGAAAGTCCTTCCTCGTCACCGCAATGTTCGACACTGACATGGACGTTATCTTTTTCCAGCATGGAGGGCTTCTTAGATACGTTGCTCGGACTTTACTGTGAAACAGCCTGTAGCCTGGTGTCCCCCCCGAAGCCGACTGAGTGTGCACCAGGCTCATGAACTGCAGCACTCTGTCGTTTTGTCTTCAGCATGGATTTAAAAACAAAAACAAAACAAAAACAGCTCGTTGGAGTGACATTAAGACTGATGGATGGTCTGATTAAGCTGGATGAAATATTGGAGTCATGAGATGACAGTTTTTGCTGCTTCTCCATCACTACACGTGGCTGTTTCTGCTTTTGCAGCAGCCATGTTTCTCCTCACATGACCGTCAAACCGAGCAAGAAGTGCTGAATTAAAGAGATAATACCCCAGACTACTCCTCAGAGTACTGAGGAGACATTTCTTTCATCATTAGAGCCAAGATGAAATGAACACTGTCTGCTTCTGTTGTCATTTATTAAAAAAAAAAAAAGAGGGAAAAAAACAGTCCTGCCTACAAAGGCTAAGATGGTGCTAGGTACTATGGCATGGATACATTGGTGCAGTACAGCCAGTTTTTCCCAACGTCCAAGTAAAATTAATTTCAGAAAGTTGCAGAATTGATGTCAGTTGCCCATATTTCTAATTGGGGCCAAACAATCTTATGTAAATGAAAGTTCTGTTGATATTTCTTTAACCAAACCTTTTTTCAAAAAGTACATCTGTCTCTACTCAATTTTTATTATGTCGAAAATGTGAAATTATCCTTTTTGCTGTTACCTGTATCACTAAGCTCCCTGCATTGCCATGACGGCTCTGAATACAACTGACAGTCCTCTGCATCACATTAAAGGTAAATTATAAATGCTTTTTTTTTGCTTAGAGAATCCATTAATACCAATGCACACAGCAGCAGATGCGTCTAAAGGTTTGACTTATTTTGAGCAAAACAAGCACCTATTTAAAACACAAATAGTATCTTTACCCAAAGTGTCATCTAAGTGAAATAGTTTGAATTTTTATATTGTGAACTTGTGCTGAGGTGAAAGGCAGTTATTGTAATAGTGATGGCTACACTTACATTTGTCACTTTGATTTTTGAACCTGGGGCTTATTTTCTCATGGTTTTGGGTGTAAATGACTGATCGGGACAAAAATCTTCAGAATCGATGCAGTGTGGAGCAGGAATGGTGTACCCAGCAATAACACAAACAAACTAACCGATCAAGGCAGTGGTATTCCAGCAACTCCTACATATATATATAAAACAAGGACTTTAATGGACTTAAATTGAGTTGGACAAAGCACTGTTACTCAATGCTGCATCGATTCCAAAGATTTTCTGTCCCTATCAATCATTTACACCCAAAAACATGGGAAACATGGTTCAAAAACACCAGAATTATCCTTTAATGGCTTTTGCTCATGTGTATCCAATGACTGTGTCCAGTTTCTTTCTGCAGCCTGAGCCCGACAACCTCCAGCAGTATTCAGCATCAGTAGCATGACTATTATTTAAAGGAGAACTCTACCGATTTTACATATTAAAAGTTGTTTACAAGTCTTGGAGAATACTACAGCATATGTGAAACAAAGTTGTACAAAGCCTTTTGTCTTTATGGTCTGATAAATGGCCTCGAGCGATGTCACTTCTTTTTCTTAAAGCTAAAAAGAATCCATCTGACAATGCCTCTAAAGCTCGGAGCCTGGCTAGCTGTTTCCCCCTGTTCCCAGTCTTTGTCCTAAGCTAAGCCAACATGTCCTGGCTGTAGCTATATTTATCATATAGTCTCATCTAACTCTCAAACTCCTCCTGGTCCTGTTGCTTCACATGATTTGGCGAGATGTGAACAAATGGTCAAAGCTGCCTCAAAGTGACAAGTGTAATCTACCACCTCATCTCTGTGTGTGTTCATGAATGGGAATAAGTTCAGTTTCCAAACATCACTTTTCACCTCTTTTATTAAATATAGCAAGAGCTCCTTACATGAGGAGATTTTCAATCCAACCTAGTGACTGATAATCAATGCTTTATCATTTACCAGCTGAATTTTAAGTGGACACCAGCCCTGCCTAAAGTACAGACATTCTTTACTTCATAATCCATCACAAATTACATGTATTGAGGTACTGGATTTGTCATTAAGACTCATTTTTTTCCTTTTTGTGTCAGCTCTGTATGATTTAATAGTTGTGCATGAAACCATTTTCACTCAGTAAAGAGTACTTTGGTAGATAATGGCACTACTGAAATCATCCATCCAGTGCAACAGGTCACATTATCTAAAATGTGGATTTGGAGCCTTTATGCATTTAAATCTATACTTTTCTTTTTTTAGAGAGCATGGTAGTGTGTCAGCTGTGTTTATGAGAACTTATTTATTGATACCCACACTATTTCTGTGATGTGTTGAACCATTAACTGCCTGAAGCTGTTGCAAAAACCGTGTCGTTTTCGTCATTGAAGAGTGAACAAAGACGGTGTTTTGCTTTGTCCAAATGCCAAAATGAGCTGAATTAAGTAGCAAACTGTCATGTGATGTTGTTTGGGTGCCTCATGTGTGAAGATTATAGTTTCTACACTGCTCCATACTACAGGAGATGGAGGGTTTGTTTGTTTTAGTTCCTCAGCCAGGCCAGTCATCATCTTCACAGTTTGCCTTCTTTAGTTTGAGCAGGTTGTGTTAGTTTTTGTCAGAAATGTGTGTTAGCAGAATGGAGCAACGTTGTGGACTGAAGCGTACAGCAGTGCAAGTGTGAAATCTTACCTGTGACATGTGTAGCAGTGAGCTGGTCCGCCGCTGCTTCTCGCCATCTCAGTGTAGGGAAGTGAAGTATGCAAAACCAAGTCTCTCGCTGCACATGAGAAAAGGTGTCATACAATCATATTGTAAATAGTTTTTAATAAATGGTAAAGCAAAGCTGGTGCTGTAGCGGTCTATGAGGCGTCAGAGTGCTGTGTTAAAGGGTAACTTCACTTATTTTACACAGGAAAATTTACTAATCGTGGGCAGTATTATTCATCATATGAAAATAATATTTTCTGATGGAGCTTCAAGAATGTAATTATTGTCATCAAGGGTTGGAAGCAGGGACTCTGAAGGAGTGTGTAACAAAAGATGCACCTGAGTTAACAGGTGCAAAATGTGGGGCTTGGCTTTTCTGCAACTTGAACCAGAAACTAAAAGCCAGCATGCTTAAAGTTTAACTTTCTGGTTAGTTCATCAATTTAAACTTAAAGAACAAAATATAATTTCAGCACATACTTACTCAAAAGGTGCATGTTTTGGTCAGACGATCCTCTCTCAAGACAAATCAACCACAAAGTGACATAGTGCTTAACTATAGTCCCTAATTATGTGATAAGACACAGCTGTGTTGGAGGTGTGTCCACGAGCACATGCAAATCCATGGTATGTATATATATATAATTGTACCATGAACGTGAGAAAAAATGTTAATCTAGTGGTTGTTGTTACTTAATAATAGATTTTGTCCTCAACAGCAACATTAACAGTAGATACATCACCCTGATTCAAAAGCTTGTTCTAGCCCCAAGTGCTAACTCTAGATTATTTTAAGGACCCAATGTGAGAAGTGGAGAAATAAGACACTGAAGTCTGAAGTTCTTAATGAAATCTCCAAGTGTAAACAGTGCAACTTTTATTGATTTTTTTTCAAAGGAATTTCTATGACAGTGCACGTTGCTGACATTGCTCTGCACGTTGACAAGTGATGACAGTATGAGGACGCACTAACAGCCAGGTTTTAGTAAGTGTTGTTTAATCTAACAACAGTTGAAAACAGGCATGTATCTGTCAGAAAAAACAAACAAAAAAACAACAGTGCAAAGAAATGTCTGCAAGTTTAGTGATGCCTTAGTGACGACAAATGATGAGAGTTGTGTTGCCGCTTTAAGTGTGTGCAAATGTGAAATTAAAGCTGTAATCATAAGACGGCAACCCTGCCACATGAGGCTGTGACGCAGGTGTGTTACTGTTTGATGTTAAAACTCAGTCATCAAGCTGCAGACTGAGGTGTTGGGGAAGCATCAGGTTCACTATGACATCAGTACGTTTAGTATTTCACATCAACATCATCAGGTGCTTTCTGACTGGCTTTTCAAAGGGACTATTCCAGTGTTTTTACGTGCTGTTGCCCATTTAATAGAAATCAGACAGTATTGATGGTTCAGTAACAAAACATTTTAAAAAATCAAGTGGAAAAAACAAATGTTTGCTGGTACCACTTTCTCAAATGTGCAGATTTAATTCTTTTCTTCTCTGGTTTATCTCCCTTTAAATTAAAGATACCCTGTGGATTTTTTAAAGTCATGTCTACATTTACTGTTTCTCACCAAAACACTTTGTATATTAGGGGTTTAACAAACATTTTGAATGTGTGTTGAACTTTCCGCATAAAACATTTGCAGAGCCATTTTTGAAGAGAGCTAAATTGTTTAGAACCAAGTTGGCTAGCTAACAGTCTTCTTCCTGGCCTATGTTGGCACGCTGTGTTTCTTGACAGCTTTCCATGAGAGAAAGTGTAAAACCGTCACATTAACTGTGTGAGTTACTAACAAAAAGGCAGACGCACTTAAAAACACTGCTCCATAGTGCTATTACTGGTCAAAAACTCCACAGGGTACCTTTAAATATCTTTAGGTTTTGGACTGATGCTGATAAAACAATTTCAATATGTCACCTTGGGCTCTGGGATATTGTGTATTTTTCATGATTGAAAATATAATCAACAGATTAATCAATAATCAAATTAGTCTTAGTTGCAGCCCTGATATTCTAGGACATAACTGTCCTAACCGTCCAGGTTTTAGTTTCCATTAATACTACATTATACTGCTCTATTTGTGAGACTTGAAACTTGCTTAAAACAGCTAATCCATACAGTGAGAACACGTCTGCAGTTTTTCTCAGTCATCATTGCTTGGTAATGCCTTAAAAAGGTGTCAACTGACACTTACTGTACAGTATTACCACACAACAATGATGCAGCTTTGACAAAAACAGACTCAGACGTGACGTTCGCTGTGAGGATCACCTGAGTCAAGTCTCTGCAGGCTGATTTTCATACAGCAGAGAATCCAAAGGCTGACTAGAAAGTAGAAAAAATCAATTACAAAAATTGCAGCATTATAGGCAACAATGTAGAGAAAGAAAAAAATGTAATTTGTTGTAAATGGACCTAAATGTGAAAACACCAGTACTGTTCTTTAATCTTAGCATTGACACTCATTATATCATTATGGCTGTTGTGGAAGTAACTGTTAGGTAACGAGTCTCCGCGCTGCCCACAACTGTGTACGACTTTTCTCCCAAAACAAACAGATTTGACTCGGTGTCTGGAGGCAAAACACCACTCTTACTTAAAAAGGCACAGACATGTGTAGTTACAAGAGTAAATTTTGCACAATGATTGAAATCAAATCTAAAACATTAAACCCGCAAGCTTCACCTACAGTACAATGCAACCCTTGACCACAGCTGTAGAGTTTGCTAATTTAATGCCTCTCTTTACCCTGCACCCCGTCCCCTCAGCATCGATAGTATTTTAAATCTGAAAGAAAACATGGCTGGTACTTAAGTACTTTATCCACCTGGTGGAAGTGCTCATAATTCGTTTAATGTAATTTTATCCCTTTAAGTCATTTAAAAGAAAAAGAAAAAAAGAGAGAGACTCTTGGCCACTTTCTTCATCTGGGTCCCCAGAAATATTTGATGATAGAGCAGCCACGCTGTAAACAATTAACCACTGCTGATGTGAAGGAGATCCTGATCACACGAGGGAGAAAATCCTGAGAACAACGGACTCGGTTCATTTTCCCTTCTCTTGTGGAAATCAATGGAATAATTCATCTATACTTTCTCTCTTTTCATGTGTCCATATCTTTGTATATGCAAACTCTTTTCATCTAATAAGAAAATATTTGTGGAAAGGTTAAATGAAAATATACAATTATTAATACAATAGAATACAGAGCTATTATGTTAAAGGTGATTAAAAAAAAACAGGTTGATTGTATCTCCCTTTACAATGCACGCATTTTCCTTGGTTTAAAGGCAAAAGAGGTAAAGTGTATAAGAAAAAAGGCAGCCTGTTTTGTCATCCAAAAGGCTGGTGCTCGAGGATTAGGCAATTGCTTTTGCTTCTGGTAAGAAAGCCTCCCAATACTTTATCAGCTGGAGAGACAAAAAAATAAAGAGTCAAGAGTCAGGTTTATTCATAAATGACGTGGTAGTGGCAGGAAGTGGTTAATATTTATGATTTACAATCACTTGAATCACCAAATCACATCACCCGAGATGTATGTAAGTACCAGGTCTGAACAGGCCATTTCCACTTTTTCAAACATGAGTATTTGCTGCTTTTCTCAGTTTTACATTATTGAATATATTGTGGGTCATTACGCCTCTGTAGTTTTCCCACACTCTTTTTCATCTGTCACTTTACATTTAGAAAATTACTTCAAACTTCTTAAAATGGACAGAAGATAATCAGCTTAATTGTTAAAATGTAAAACAGGAAATATAAATTAAATATAATCTTGTGACATGGTAATGAGTCAAAACACATTCTCTCTCAAACTAAATGTGCAGACTCATTTCACAAGAAGAATATCTTATTATGGAAATATAAAGTATTCATGTTTGACTAGAGAAACACTCACCTGTTGCTGAGACTGAAGCAGAGACTCCAAGTACTTTATTATCTGTCTTCTGAAATTCTTTGCTTTTTCTTTCTGTAACAGAAAATTTTTAAAAAGTGTTAATCAGTAATGACAAACATTTTCAGCTGTTCTGTGACATCGAGGGAATAGAAAAAGGGTAAACATCAGTACCTCGAAGCGAACGACCTCCTTGCGGACGGTGGCAGATACTCTTTCAAAGTCTCTCTCATACTGCGTCACTTTGGCTTCCCACTGTTTACAAGAAGAAAGGAAAAGTTTGATGGAAGCCACACCAATGGAAACGATAAAAATATTAAAACAGATCAGTCAAAATCGACTTGCTAAGTCAAATTCTAAATTAAAAGTCAAAATTATGTGATTTAATGTAATGGATTTTTGACTCATTATCTGTTTTTGTCTTTGAACATCCATGTCCTGTGTTAAAATGAATCTTTAGTTGTGTTGCACATATGTTGTTTGCAACAGCATCAAATCAAATCTTCACTTTTCAGCTTTTTACGTGACCTGATTGGGCCTCTATAGAATTAATTAGATCTAAAAGGAAGAACATTCATGAAAATTATAATCATTTCTTTTGCAAGTAAAATACCCATGCTTGGTTAAAGAGAGACTTTTCAGTCAGGATCCTAAATATATGGCAAACTGATGTATCTTTGTATGAAAGAAAATGTATAAATATATCAAGTGTATTTGGCTTTATTGTGTATGAATGTTTATAGATTTTTTGTTAACTCTATTTGTTTTACTTGTTTCTGATAAATAACAGTGATTACATGAACAATGGAAGCCCTCTGAAGTGGCTCTTTCATTACTCAAACATTGTCCCCAATCTTGAAAAGACCACATCAGACTCCAGAACTTCCAGGCATAAGCCTCATCGGAGTTATTTTCACCGTGTTGATTTTGGCCTGTGTTGTACCTCAGCGATCTCCTCCTTGGCCAGCTGCAGTTTGTCTGGCTTGTTGGCCCACAGCAGTTTGGCCTCAGTCTCCCTCTTCTTCTGCAGCATGGCCTGAGCGTCTTGCCAACGCTGCCACGCCTTCATCCGGTGATCAAACGACCCCTGCGGGGCGGCAAACACACAGAGGATCATTTCATGTTTACATTAGGTTGTTTACTTTAGCCCTGTAGCCGATTCCGACTCTTATTCAGGAAAGCTTTCAAAATAAATGTCATGTCTTCATTTGCCTTCAACAGAAATGTTTCTTATGTTAAATATAATCCAAGTTTATTTAACTTATTTAGCTTTTGAGTATAACATGGCAGGCATTAAAAGTACTGTGACAGTCTGCATCTCTTTGCTGATATTCAAGTAAAACTAGGTTGCTATGCTTATCTGCTGTTCTTCTTGATTTATAATTTTAGTGTCATTTCATCTTATCACTGAAATTACCTCTCATAGTAACATTTCACCAGCAAGGATACAGCACTAAATTAAGTAGCAGTGACGGATGGAAGGCTGATTTTGAGAGTGTAATGAGTGGAGCAACCAGCATAGAAATTAAACTTAACTGCTCCAAAACTCTACATATCTCATCTGATGTCTTCATTTCACTCTCACCTAACACCTCACTAATCTTTGGAAACTGAAAGCACTTGTGTCACTTTAACAATGTGGGTGTTTCTGTTTTTTTTAATTAAACTATTTGAGGAATTAGTACTTCACTATGCAGAATAAGTTTGGATTAGTTTTAAATAAAAATCTTCTCAGTACCCTCACGGCTCCAAGCAGGCGGATGAAATCTGCGATGAGCTCAGCGAAAGGCTGAAAGTGTCGTTTACAGCCACCGTCTGGTGCTGTCCCATCTTATCCTCCACCTCTGCCAGCTGGGGAGGCTCAGGCCAGAAGCGATTATTTGTCCTCTGCGCTGCTGCCCAGCATGGCATGCTCTTAGCAAAGCTTCGCGTGTTCAACGACAGCTCTAGAGAGGAAAGAACCGGGCAAGCGATTGAGCATGTTCATTTACATGGAAGCTTCACGCTTATGTGAAATAGATTTCATATGATCTCTTGTGAGCTTGGATTTAAGGAAAAAAAATATGACCCATGACTTTTAAAAGAGCGAGGCATTACTTAAGTTTATAAGGTTTTTAATAAGACAAGAACGTTCTGAGATTAAAGCACAGTAAGAACTCTGTGGCAGACTCAAATCACCACACATTTTCTCATTTTCTGCAACAAAACTTATACTTTCAAATATAGAATCACTAATTTTTTTCATGCTTAGGTGCTTTAGCATCTAGTTTCTGACAACAAGGGTATGTTGTGGTGTCTACCGTAATCCAATGAATAGATAATCGAGGTGGATGTTTGGTGATGGAGTATCAGTTGGGGCGACTGACCTTTCCTGTGGGCGACCAGGGATTCAACCAGAAGTGGAGCTTCCTGAACTGCTGGTCACAGACTCTCCACCTCCTGCAGCTTCTCCTCAAAACCACTGCAGCAAAACATACTGTTAGTACATCTCAACTCAAGGCGCCCACGTATTTAAATATTCCTGTTAATTCAACACGTAACCCTGACATTTAAAAGCCAAACTCCCTGAGAGTAGCTTGTTACATTTGGGTTTGAACTGACCCTGTAATATCTTTTCTATTTTTCTGGTTAGGTGAAAATAATTTAATATTTGTAAGTATACAAATAGGTCATATGAATCTAATTAAGATTTAGATTTAGATTTATACAAGAACCTTTAACCCACCATGTGTACAAATCATGATTTTTGTTTAGCACTTGAATTTACTAGGGAAGAGTTTAGTCTTAAAACAAACTTTGGAAATCAGTGCAGTTTAATGCCCCTGATGTTCTTTGGCATTTATTCAGCTAGAGTACATATTTGCTTTAACATGTGAATAAGTTCGGTGTATGTATGTGTGGTGCTTTCAGCTCCAGATCAGAGGAAATCAGAGTACAGCTCAGGTTACTATTTTATACACTATCCTTTCACCAATAGGATGTAGATCTGCATGACTGATTACCTCACCTTCATTATTAATACATTAAATATACAGTTTGCTTTGCTACAGTTTGTTAACACTGTCGTGGACAGAGTGCCCGTGGGTCCAGATAACAAAAGAACTATGTTTACAGATTAGGCCCCTTGTTCAAGCAGATCCATAAATACTGCACCATAACAAAAGAAATGAAAACACATTTTCTGGCTCTGTACAAAATTCTTTTCAGAAAACAAATCAGATAAATCATGAAAAACCAAAACAAGTTAACAGCTCTGTTCTCTTACTGTCAAGCCTACGATTTAAAAGGGAACTAATATGTTTTGGTACAGTGCAGTTTGGTGCCTTTTAACCATAAGATTGAAATGTTCTGGTTTTGAAACACATAGATTTCCTCATTACAAAAATTATCTGCTAGTGTGTTTTCCGTGGAACAGGAAACCGTTGTAGACAACATGGAGTGTGTTTACAACAGAACTCACCATCCTGACTCGACCATCTTCCAGTGGTCATTTGTTAGCATCCTGTTGCTTTGTTAATCATTTTCGAAACCGGCGCCGCTCGGAGACCTGGTGCCCTGCTCTGGGTAACTGAGGGACACACACACCTTGCTTCAAACAGTTAAGACTGTACTTATAATATGTACTAAAACTTAGATATACAAAAGGCAAGAATTTAATGCTTGGAAAAACAAGTCCCTCCTCCAGTCTTTGCCAAATATAATTTCAATCAGCAGTTTAATTTGGTGCTTTGGCGCATGTGCCAGGCAGTTCATGTCTTAAAGAACACGATATTTCAAATGAACAAAAAAAAAACCCTACATAGTATTTGTCTTTAAAAAGGTATGAAACCTGAGGCTCTTCAAACTCAATTTAGTTTACTCTTCTCTCCAGGAACTCTCTGACGTCTGGATCTTGAAGAAGCGATGGGTGATGCTTCCCTCTGGAGATACCTGTCCAGTGGAAATGGTGAAAAGAAAACTCACTTTGCTGTTTATACAGACACAGCAATGCGTTTTAAAAAAAGCCTTTGCAGGATTTGTTTACTCTCACCTCTCCAAAGCACTCTTCTTCTCTCAACAAAGTCTGCAGATGAGGAATCTTCCCTTTCCCCACCCTTCACCTTTGTCATACATAACACCCCAAGAAAAATGTACTGTTTTCATAGCTGGAGATTAGACTTACTTTTACAACGAAAGATAATAAGAGGAAAAGAAAGTCTACCCAGGATGCTCTTCTCTCTCTGGCGGTGGAGGCACAATGAATCCACATTTGGTCCATGTTTTCAGAAAGCTTCTCATAGAGTCCAAGGAAGTGGCTGAGCGTCGCCTCACTGTGAATGTCTTGTTGCAGACATGGGTGATGTGGTCTGAAAAAGGACCATCATTTAGATCTTTATATTGTGTATGTTATGTTCCTAACAGGCCAAAGAGGCTAGTTTTAAATTCTCTCTGCCACCAAAACATGGTTTCTTGCTGGAAAAGCAGGTGGTGGTGATGATTCTTTATAAAACTTCAATGACTATTAATACTAACATTTGCTACAAATAGGTTTTGAAGTTTGGTGAATTACTACTCTAAACTACAGCGTAATCTATGTTTGCCTTCCAAGAACAGTGCATGGGCGTTTCTCTTACAATACACTGACCAGTGGTTCTCTTTTCTGCTGTTGCCACACTTCAGCGAAGACTGCTAGCACACTGGATTAAGTGGGCATCAGAGTGAAATCGGTAACAACACTAACAGAGTTTTACCTGTGTGGTTACTTTACTAAACCCATGTAAGCGTTCATCCCGTCCCTGAAAAACATGGAAGACATTTATCGAGTTGGTGCAGAGCTGTGCCTCAGCTGCGTGGATTAAATAAACCCCAGATATGTTATTTATTAAAAAGCAGAATAAAATAACGAGTCTCACCTATTTTCAGGGTCTTTGACAAGTTTCAGATGTCAGAAATTTGTCTTCTGCTCCTCCTCTTCCCTCTTCTTCAACTGAAGCAAAGTATGGAACAGAAGTGAAATATTTCCAGCAGCAATTAAGCAGAAATTTCGGTTTACTTAGCTAGGAACAAATTTTCTTGAGGAGATGGTTTAACCAACA
Organism: Lates japonicus; assembly: GCA_033238685.1. Taxonomy (NCBI): domain Eukaryota; kingdom Metazoa; phylum Chordata; class Actinopteri; family Centropomidae; genus Lates; species Lates japonicus. The sequence continues at coordinate 7,941,436 of BRZM01000035.1, forward strand.
AGAAGTGGTAAAACTCTTTGCTAAATTCTGATATTTCAGGGCACCTTACAATAGTGTTGAAATAGCAACTCTGACCTCAAACAGTTTTCAGTCATTGCTTTGTGACTAGTGACCCTAGAATTTCTCTGGGATTAGATATCTACAGTATGTACCTCCTCTCCAAGGGCAGCAGACTGTGGCTTGGCCAGGCTGGCAGCTGCTGACATTGTGGGGGCAAGCATGAAGCAGTTTAGCCTGCCTCCTTCTTTCTCTCGTTCCTTGGGACTGTCAAGAAAAGCTCCACTGTAGCTTCTGTTACACAGGAAAAAAGTAAAACAGATGTAGGTCATTGCACGCTGAATGGAAAGAAATGTGTAGAGATGTCCTTTTGTTTAGCATCCTATAACTGTCCTGATTATAAGGCTACAACTATGAATTTATTAATAACATGTTACTTACATATCTTATACAGTTATCAAAACTGCAGACTAACCTTCATGCCATCTTGTTTTTTTTATTTTTTATTCTATTCTAGTCACATTTATCAGTCATCATTTGTTTTAACCTTCATTGGGCTATTTAGCATGTTTTCTTTACATTACACAATTTAATTTGGGATTTAGTGTCTTTGCTCAGAACATTTTCGACATGTGGACCTGGAGTTCAAACCACTGCCATCTTGACTGGGATAAATGGCTGATATTTCTTTTCTTTGTTTAAATGTGCTGACCCAGTGCTTGGGGTTTCTAGCTATCTCTGGGTGTGTATTGATTATATGCTCTTGCATCAATCCTGACTCTGTATAGAAGGGAGCAACCAAACTAAGAGCTTTACTGTAAGTGCAACTTGTTTCTCCTAGCGTGTGATAATAAAGCTTTTTCATCTTTATGACATAAATAAACATGCAAGTTTGTGCAGGCATGATGTTTGTTAACAGTCACAAGAGTTTCAGTGACTTGACATCCAGTAAATGTTGGATTTTTGCTGTGAGGAGAACAAACATTCCAGCCTTTAATGAACATGACAATGCTTCCTGTTTTCTCTTCCTCCTCCATCCAATCGTAGACCTTTGTTCCATGTCCTTTGCCCTGCCTGTGTCCCCTCATTTCTGTCAGCACTCTACTATCCACTATCTAATAATGACCAACATATGCAATAAAGGCACTGAGGAAAAAAGAAAAAAACAGGAAGAAATATCTCCAATATGGCTGTCTATTGTTATAGATATAAGAACATAATCTGAACCAACTACAATTCCCATACTAAGGCAAAAAAAGTAGTGAATCAACACACTGTTTCTCTAGTTTATTTTTCCTTCATATTTCCTGTATGATCATGCATCCGTTTTTCTGTATGTGCATACCTCTCTCCTTCAACAAATAACAAAACTAAGAGCAGACTGACCACCACATTTTTATCCAAAACCAGTGCAGATATCTGTTGCGCACACGTCTTTGGATGGATTATTGAGCAAGCCAGGAGCACCAACTCCAGTGAAATGAAATCAGTGGCTTTGATAATGACCCCATTGGGGTCAAATACCTGGATCTCCCCACCGGTCAGTCAGATCTAAAGAAGCCTCTTGGTCCAGTTGTCCTTAATTTAACTTTTCTTGAAGAGAGCATATTCAATTTTCAATGTTAAACAGAGAGGAAAGAAGCAAAACCTCAGACTGCACCAATGCATGTGGGGCATTTTGAATGGTAAATGACATTTTGATGATTATGATTGGCTGATAATAACAATAGCTTTAGTCAGTCATCAACTAAGGGATTAATCAATCAACCAAAACATGTTTCAATTATGAATCCATTACTTAACACCCAAAGCCAAACAAAAAGGACTGTACTCTCATTGTATTACAAGGATCCAATCTGCTAAAGTTAGTTCCTCATACCGTACAGGTCAAATATATTAAATTGTCCACAACAAACTGTTCCTCCATTATAATCCAAGTCTCTCATATTCAGTTGCATCATTTTTACATCCCAAACAAACACAAACACAAACACATGTAATATTGATAAAAACTTCCACAAACTCATCAGCCATGACCCCATTCTCCCTCGTTATGATTAAAAAGAGAGTTTAATGGTTTCCTGACAGGTATTAAGAGTTTTTAATGGATTTTAGGGGAATAAAACAGGATTGAACAAGTAAATTGTGTGAGTAGTGTGAGCTACAATAGATACTGAAAGTGGTGAATGTGGCTGCCTGTTTAATGTCCCTCTAGATTTATGAGTGAATAGGCTTATGTTTGCCTTTTACTCATTTGCATGGTAATATTCAACTCGATTCTTTTGGAAGCTCCAGAAGGACAACAAGGACAAGTCATTTCAGGCCACTGGGTGTGCAGCTGAAAATGTCCCTTTAAAATCAAAAAGTAAGCTGCTTGTAACTGAAGAAAAGCAATGACTTGCTGAAAAATGTTATCATGCTAAGGCAGTGTCAATGCAGCAGTCCAGTAACAAATCCTACTTTTCCTACAGGTTGTAATGTTCAATTTTTCTTGAAACAAGTATTTTTGGAGTCTGTAGTTTGTGTTTTTGTGTTTCTCAGCTCAGGTGCACCTACTAACCCCGATAGGTCTAATAATAGGTTTTGGGTGCAATTGCCAGTAATCCTGTTGAGTAATACTAAGTAAATAGACTCTTAAGGCAGTGCATCTGTAAAGTTTAATCAAATGATCAACTGTACAGTTACAGGCCAGAGTGAACTGAACAGGCTCTGTTAAATGTAACACCCACAACTGCTGACTTATGTTTTCCATGCAGCAGCAGCAGTGAGTCCAGCTCTCAAAAAATCAAAGGCAGCAACTTTCCACTGTGTCCTCTGAACTTTGACTGTAAGAAAACATCCGGGTTCTGGCCATGTGACCACAGCTGACTCACATGACAGGAGGCTGCCTGAGCCAACTTTAAATCCTCATTCAAAAGGAGTTTTAAACCACTGATAAACATGAAATGACAGAATCACTGCCCTGATCATGCAGATTGCTGAGATTTGACTGCTGTTTGCTTTACCTACTGTATGCATGGACTGTTAGTCTGCACACCCAAATGCTGTGGATTTCAGATTTTGGATCGCTTACACAGACAACAGCCATATATCATTAACCAAACAGGAACTATATAGAGTAGGGCTGCAAATAAGGACTCCTTTTTATTATTATCAATTACTCTGCCAGTTGTTTTCATGGTTAATTTATCAGAAAATAGGGAAAAGCACCCATCACAAAATCCTGGAGTCCTCAAACTTCCTCAGATCTCTTAAGTTGTCAATCTGAAACCCCAATACATTGAATTTACAGAAGTCTAAAACCAAGAAAAGCAATAAATCCTCACAGTCAAAAATGCACATTGTGACTTTGCAGAGCTGAGCATGACAGCTTCAAATGTCTTGTTCAAATAATTTACTGACCAACAGTTCTAAATTACAAATATTCAGTTTACTACCATGCATGACAAAGAACAGCATCAAATCATCACATTTGAGAAAATCTAAAAGCAAATATTGGGCTTTTTCTTATAAAATGACTAAAAGTATTACTCAATTATCAGAATAGTTGTCAAATAATTCCCTGTGGATTGATAAATCGATGAATCAACTTATCTTTGAAGCTCTAAAAATGACTGAAACAATTAACAGATTACCTGTCATACAATTTTCTGTCCATTGACTAATTGTTGCAGACATAAACAGTTTATGGATGATCAAAATAGCAGTCAAATAATTTCCTGTTGATCACCTGATCGACTAATGTTTGCTGCTCTAAAACTAACTGAAACATTTAATCAGTTATCAAAATAGCTGTCTAATAACTGTCTGCCGATCAGATAATCGATTAATAGACGTATCGTTCAGCTCTAGCTAGTAATATGCTTACCTATTAGACCTGATCAAATCACAGCTACACAGTACTCTAGGGAACAAGCCAGAAACGGGTCCGATTTTCTGCATTAAAACCTCCGCACTGCTTCGATACTTTAAGCTGCAGTAAATAACTTACGTGTAGCATTAGGTAACATGACAGTTGCACATGTCAACATTATTTTTGGAGTGTTTTCTATGCGGGAAAAATAGCCAAATGTTGGTGAAAACCTCCAACAACTAAACCCAAACTTGCTGAAAGTGGCTCATTAGCTTTCTCCGCTGACGTTAGCTAAACTACCTTGGCAGTTAATGTCAGTTAGCCACATCGGAGGCTAGTTAGCTACCGTGAAATTAACATTCAGACATACTGCGCTCATGAAGAGGTCGTCCCCGTCGTCTTCATCACTGTCTCGGCCTCCGACCTCTTCGGTGTCCAGCACATCTTGGTCCTCGGAGTCGGGGAACGGAGGAGGACTGCGCTCCGAGCTGGTCGCCATCTTTCAATCTTTTTAAAAAACACAAGGGGAGGTAACGTCAACCGCTCGCGCTCACACACTCGCACTCAGACAGACAGGCAGGCAGAGGCGCCGTGAGGCCGAAGCACTGCGGCAACACACCGAAGTAGTAGTTTACCTCAAGATTGGTGAACTAAAAAGACCAGGCTGCAAAACCGGAGGCTCGGGACGTGCTAACCCGCCGCTGTCTTCTTACTTCCTGATCCTCCTCCTCCCTCTTCTAGTCAGGTTAGCTTCAGTTGGTGTTAGCTAGCAGGGCAGTCATGGGACAGATGCAGCGGTGGAAGCGGTAAATATGGACCAGGACAAGGGTGCAGCAGTTGAAGTTAGGTAATCCAGACACAGCTCAGTGCCCATATTAGAGACATCCGACTTTTTTAGGGGATGGCTCGTCACATGCGTACCGGAGATGTGGAGGCGCGACGGCCGCTTCTTCTCACCGAAGATCACCTGGAGCCAGACGAGCTGGACTCAGACGAAGGTAAGAGCTGTGTTACTCCATCACTTCAGCGCTAACTGTGCTGGGAGAAGTATCCAGGTACTTTAAGTCAGTTAAAGTACCACTACATTAATGTAAACATACTCTATTACAATCAAAAGCCTCGCATTTAAAATCCCGCTTAAATAAAAGTATTAAAGGTATGTGCAGCAAAAAGGTACAAATGTATAAGTACTGTACACAACTGTATGCTTTCCTTGAGTATTTTCATTTAATTTCACTTCGTTACAGCTGCAGTGATCAGTTGAGTAATCAATGACTTGACAGGAAATTACTATTACCGCAACTATAATTATACATGCATAATTTTTGCAGTCATTTTTAAAAACAAAAACACTAAATATGTGATGGTTGCAGCTGCTCAAATGCGAGAATTTGACACTCTGTTGCACATGAAACACATGGGTTGTTGCACATGGGGTTTTTGTGTTGTTGGTCAGACAAAATAAGACATCTGAGACAATAACAAGCAGAAAAGACATAAAGAATCATTAATTAATCCAGAAAATAATCAGCAGATGAATTAGTAATGAAAATATAGGTTAGTTGCAGCTCTATACTTTACATTTCCATACTTTGGAGTCAAATATTTTACCTGGTACTGCACTAGATGTAATTAACAGCTGTTACTTTTCAGATTCAGACTTTACATAAACTAAACAATAAGCTAATAAAATGCCTTTATGTTTCAGATGTGTGTGAGAGAGTTATTTTCTCTCTTTTCAGATGCTTTCATTTAAATATTTGTTCAAGTCCCAAAGAGACCAAATTATCCAGTATTTCACAACAAAACCAAACACTAGAAAAAGTCTCACAACCCTTGAGGTTATCTTTTGAAGACTGCACTAAACTGTCTGCTTATAAAGCAACTCCACCTCAACCAACTATGCCTCCGACAAATAAGATAAGACAAATTAAACAGTAGAATAAAAATTACAGTGCAGCTACAGTGCAGTGCAAGATATGAATGAATATTCCCACATTCCTGGCTCCAGGTGTTTCTCTGTGTGGGTTAGTTTATGTTAATTTGGTGAAACACAACTTTATTTAGGAATATGCACCATGTGAACCAACCTGTTTAAGGCTAGAGGTTGACACAGGGACTCTCTACAGGTCAGATTGTCATGTCTGCAATATCTCTTGTATCTTGAGCTTACATTTTACCTGACCTGTTTGTGTGTATGTTGTGCTGCTTCACAGGTGAAGTCATTTTTGACAGGAGCACATCAAACCTCAAACGCGAGGCCGGGGGGAACGCACAAAGAAGATTAACATATGAGGAAGCAGTAGAGGAATCAGGTAATCTATCCTTCAGTGGTGGTGTATTTACCTTTGTCTGTTTTGTCGTGCTCTTGAACATGCTATGTAAATAAAATGTGATGGGGAAACAAGTTTGGAAAGCTAACAAACTGTGTTGTTGGTGTATTTAAATATTATTATTTTTGCTGAAAAATACATCATCCACAAGCTATTTTGTGTAGAATAAGAAAACGAAGATTTATAGACATACAAGGATTTGACCCAGTGGAGAGCAACGAGAATAAAGCTTATTTATAATAAAATATAGGTACATTATTGTGCCACATTAGATTTAACTGTATCTTTAAAACTTATTCATCTTAACATATTTTTTTCAGCAATATTTATACAATTTAATACCAGGTGCTACTTTGGCGCGTAATCGAGAGGTTTCAGGTCATCATAATGGGAAGGGCTGTTGATTTTATGCAAAGTAGGCCTACAAAGACTTAAAAGGAGCCTTTGATAGATTACTTCTCTCTCTGTTTGTTTTACTTTGTTCTGCTTTTACTGTCAGGGTTTGGTTTGTTTCACTGGCTGCTGTTGGTGGCTTGTGGTTGGGCCAACGCCAGCGATGCCGTGGAGATTCTGTGTGTGTCCTTTCTCCTGCCAACGGCGCGCTGCGATCTGCTGCTGAGCTCCTCAGACATGGGCCTGCTGACTGCCAGCATCTTCCTCGGTGAGTCTCAGTCATCTAATAGACCAGTTATTGTACCTGAGCACCTACAGCATTTTTCTCATACCTTTTTTTTTTTTTTTTTAAGGAATGATGGTGGGTGGCTACATGTGGGGATACTTGGCCGACCAGAGGGGGCGTCGCAGAGTCTTGGTTGTGTCCCTGACAATAAACGGGGTGTTTGGAGGTCTGGCCAGCGCGGCTCCGTGGTTCTGGCTCTTCTTGCTGCTGCGGTTCATCAGCGGCATCGGGTGAGCGCATGACTTGAATCTTGAATTTGTAGTCGTTAACTGACAGACACACACTGAATCAAGTCTATTGTGTTGGTTAGAGAGACTGTCCTGCAAACAACACGTCATTTTAATCCTTGACTGACAGAAAATTTACAAAAAAAGAATCACAGGAGTGGTTTAAATTACTTTGGGTGAATTGGGTGCGACTAACAATTATTGTTTTACAAAAAGTAATTGACTAAAGGGTGAATGCAAAATACAGCAAGTCAAACAAATAAGCAAATTAACAGTTAATATATCCTCCAAAATGAATCAGTTTCAGGGATAAAAGTTCAAGGATACATGTTGATTTCTTTTCCCTCCCTCTGTAGGGTCGGTGGGTCGATCCCTGTTATCTTCTCATACTTTTCAGAGTTCATGCCCCGACTGAGGAGAGGTGCAATGATCAGCTCTCTGGCCACCTTCTGGATGGGAGGAAACATCTTGGCAGCAGGTGGGAAGACGCTTAAATAACAAAAACAATCAACCAATGAGTCCTGGCCCTAAAAAATTCAAACACAAAGATTTAGACGTAGAAACTTTCAGGTGAAAAGAATAGCTTCCTCGTCAGGCACTATCAAAATAAGACAAAAATCTACAGCAGCCTGTGTTTGACGGTGAGTGACTATGTGTGTTTCTGTCTGCAGGTCTGGCCTGGCTGGTGATTCCCAGAACCTGGGCACATTTTTCTCTGGGAACACTAGACTTCCAGAGCTGGAGACTGTTTGTGGTGCTGTGCTCCGTTCCCAGCCTCACCTCAGCCATCATCTTCAGGCTGCTCCTGCCTGAAAGCCCCAAGTTCCTCATGGAGGTATTCAAAGGCCAGACGAGCGCTTGTGTCCGCAGGATACTTTCTGCCCTGATCTGTCCTTGATATTTTCACCCTGTCTTTGCCAGGTTGGTCGGGAGAAAGAGGCGATCCAGGTCTTCAAACTGATGTTTAAGCTGAACATGCATGGAAAAGGAAAAACTTTCCCGGTATGAAATATAATGTCTAAAATTGATTCATCATCATTGTTTGGTGTACACATTTGGTTTGCAAATCTTATAAAACAAGGGGACTACAAAAATATGAACATCAAAGACACAATTGACATCATGACAGAGACAAAAAGGTGAAATCAGAAGTTTCTCTTAACACTTCCTTTACTTCTATAATACTGTAAACTGCTGGTCTGTCATCTAATCCTTCTTGTGCAGGAGTTTGGTTTGTGTACGAGCTCCAAGCCAAAAGGAGAACGGGAAGAAACCAGGACCTGGGGCTCATGTAGTGAGCGACTTGCCAGTATTTTAAAAAAGGTAAGCCATGACTTGCTGTCCAAAGAGATGATTTAGAGTTTGTCTGAGTCAAACAGCAGCTGCAGACGAGTATAAAAGCACAGCGCGCTTTTATTCCCCCTGATGTTAATGTTATCTTGTTTGAACAATATGTTACCCTGTGTTTATTCGTGGTACCTGAGGCAGCAGGGCCAGATTAATATCCTCCTCACTGTGCAGAGTATACAGTTTCTCTGCTGTAAAATTACCTGGCTTCAGGTTTAGGGCCTTATTCTAAAACAAAAATGTATTGGTTATTCCTTCAATGATTAGAGCTGATAAATTATTTCCTTCTCAGTGTCATTTTAAATCATTTCCTTGGTTTAACTTGCAGGCCTTGGTGCCCATTAAACAGATGTTTAATGGTTCACTCAAATCCAGAAGCATCGCTCTGCTCATCGTCTTCTACTGCATCTCTTTCGGGTGAGAAATCCCATCTCTCCGTCTACACACAAACTCATCAGCGTCACCACGGTTCTCCTTTATACTTCTGTTGTCTGGATTGCGCCTTGAAGCTTGAGACATATTGTTGAGACTTGTTTTATCATGTGTGTTTCAAGGCTGCTAATGTGACAAATCTACAGCAAGCCAGCAGGAGATAACCGTTGGAAATATTTTAGCGTCAACAAACAGAAATCATGTTGCTTAACTGCAAAAACTGCTCACAAAGATCTTTAATAACTTGTCTGTGAGGTTTTATACCAAAGGATAGTGAACAGTCTAATACCAGTGAGTCAGTTTCATTTTCTGGACTGCTGACTCACGGCTGTTTGGGAGACTGTTTTTGTGTTTTGTGGATGTTGCAGCCCTAGTGTGGGACGTAGATAAGGATAGGTATATTTTGAGAATGAAATAGAAACTACTGTACCTTTAAATCTCTTTTAATGTGTGTATTTGTAGTTACTACGGGCTGTGGATGTGGTTCCCAGAGCTATTTAAGAGAGTTGAGGCCGGTGGTTCACCCTGTGCCAACGTGTCGCTCCCGTCTCAACTCCTCAACCAAAGCTGCTACCCGGTCAAGACAGCAGGTGTGCCTCTGGGATAATGGAGATATTTATATTTATTTTACTGCCTCTTCCTATCAATGAACTCAGAACTGAACACAAATTTAAAGCTTGTCCTCAGAGGATAAGCCAAATAACAAAGAAAAATTGAGAATTAGATTAAAATAAATAACCGTTACATTATCCTTACCATGCATATGACTACAATTTTGTCATCTAAAAAATTCCTTTTCATATAGTAATATCAGCTAAAATAGTGTTAAAGAGTGACAAGATAAAACCATGAACCCTCACAGTCCAAACACAGCTCAGGTGAATTAGAGACTCTAAACTGCCCTCAGGTTTGAATGTGTTGATTTTATCCTCACTTTTCTTCCCGTATCTGTTCCTGTATCTGACAGTGTACATGGAGGGCTTCTTCATCGCTGCATCAAACCTTCCAGGCAACATCTTCACCATCCTGATGATGGACAGCACCGGAGGAAAGGCCCTGCTCTGTGAGTCTCTCTGTGGTTGTAAAATGATTTCATAATTTAATTTGGGAGATATGTCTTCTATCTTGCCTCTCCCGACTCTCAGTTGTATTGTTGAGGTTAGGGCAGAGTGTGTTTTCTTCACTTTCCCTGTCTAGATCCTGTCAGCCTAGAATTAAGACAGTTACCACCTCTTCTGGGATTAAAAGAGTAATGAATAATAACACACAATACATACCTCATTTTTTAGTAAGGTTTGCAGCTCTCTACTTAATCAATAAATGCTTCAATCTCAAGCTGAAGCTGCCACACTATGAGTACTTACTGTCTGATCTTAAATCTCTCCATCCTTGCTGTGTCTCCAGCTTTCAGCCTGGTGGTGTCCAGTCTGAGTGTCTTCCTCATCTATGTGGTCCAAACCAAAGCCCAGAGTCTGATCCTCTCCTGCGTCTTCAGCGGTGTGTCTGTGATCGCCTGGAATGCCCTGGACGTGTTGGGAGCGGAGCTCTACCCAACGAAGCTACGGTACCTCGTCTTAAAACTCAAAGTTTAGCTAAGACGACTGTCTGTGGGTCTCGAGATAAATCTACAGGCTCAGATTTATGCTGTTTCTCTTGTTAAATACTGAAAACTCTCACCTCCTCAGGCCTCCAAAAATAGGTTGGTAACAGGTTGGAGCAAATTAAATGTTCTCAAGGTTTCAGGCACATTTTTGATACTTCTATCGGGTACTACTGAAAGGATTTTTACTTTCGTCCTTTCAGAATAAATTTCTGCTATTCAGTTTTGCAGTTTGCAATATAAAGCAACAGTAGTCATCACAGTTTTGTACAAAATGTGAGGTAACATAGATATAAAAATCAGTAAATAAAGCACAGGTGCTCTCATGTCCTCACCTACTGTGTCTCTCATTTCTTTCAGGTCCTCTGCTCTTGGTTTCTTCACAGGCGTGGGCCGAGTGGCAGCGATCACAGGTAACATAGTCTTTGGGAAGTTGGTGGACACGAACTGTGCCGTACCGGTCCTGCTGGTCTCTGCTCTGCTGCTGACCGGAGGACTGGTGGCTCTCTTGCTTCCACAGACCAGGCAGACTGAGCTGACCTGATGACTCAGACATTTCAGATTAATAAATTATAAGCAAATATCCTCTTAATGTCCTTAAGGAGGGAGACTGGAGGATTTCTGATTGTATATATCTCCTGTTTCTGCTCCCAGAGGATGTCTGAATCCTGTGCCTTCTGTCATCTCTCTGTGCCTTTTATGGTGCCTCAGTTAAAATGCCAACTATGAAATATTATTCAGGAAAAGTGAGTAAGAAGAAAAAGACATGCTGTTGTACCACAGTATATACTGTGAGCTAGCGAGAACTGAAATCCTTACCAAACATAAATCAGGCTGTAAACCATCAAGGACACCTTTAGAAAGTTAGTCTCTAAAGTTTACAAAAGTCACAGCCACTGAGTCAAAAAAGTAGTTTTGACTGAATGGCTGATGTTGACCTAATTTATAAAAATGTCTCTGAATGTTTTTGTCACCTTGGACTGAAAAGGTTTTTGTGTGTTATATTGAATTATTTGGTTCCTCAAGAGTTTTGAATGTGTTCAAAGTTAAAGACATGTCTGAAATGATTGCACATTCCACATCTTTACAACAGCAGCTGTAAAAAAGTGTTTTTCAACATGTCAGTTAAAAAACACTACAGAGACTCCAGGTAAACTTTTAGGTCTTAAAAAATAATAAGTGTCCTTTTCTAAACTCCAAATCATGTTTACATGTTTACATCTATGCATATAGTAGAATTAGTTTTGCTTCAGAAGTGTCATTCTGTACCAAATCTGTCATTTGCTGCACAAACTGGACCAGTTAATCATTCCACTGCTGAACCAAAGATTGATTATTTCAGGACTTGAACAGACCACATTGACTATCAGCTTATATTCCCATCACTGACTTTGTAAAGGTCTATTTTCTTTTTACGATGGCATATTAGGACTGCTGTAGGTTTAAAAAAAAAATTACGAATCCAGGAGGTTATATAATGTAATATCATTTGAATGATAAATTTCCAAGAAGTTGTAAATTTCCAAGACATGAGCTCAGGTATTCCCTGAGACTAAAATCAGAGGAAAAACTCATAAATTTCCATGAAAAGGTTAAATATTCTTTGAGATCATAATTTTATCAAGTAAATTTTTGATTTTTTTTTCTCTTAAATTTACAACTTTAAATTCTTTTACCTATAAAGGCCCTAATATGCTGTTGTAACTTTGTGATAACTGAAACGTTTTAAATAAACGAAACTTTTGTTTATTTCAGTTGTGTCTATTTTGGTGTCTTATCTCCTGTACATGTACTATCATGCGTAAAAGTACAAATACCTCAGTATAAAAATACTTCATTACAAGTGAAAGTCCTGCATTCAGAAACATAATTAAGTAAAAATACATTAGTATTATCAGCTAATTTTAACCATTATTTCCCTCTGAAATGTTGTGGAGTAGAAGAATAAAGTGGCATAAAATAGCAAAACTCAGCAGTGCAGTACTTGAGTAAATGTATTTAGTTTCTTTCCAGTACTGTTGAAATGAGGACATCCCTTGAAATGTTTTGGCGTTTTCAAGGAAGCACCATTTTCCAAATTTTAGAAAACTACCCTTCAGACACGCCACACTTAACAGTCCAAACTGAGCAGATGGATGAGTGTTGTAACCTGTGGAGAAAAGACAGCAGACTGTTTACAACTTCCTCTTTTTCTGTCGTAACTCAAACTGCAGCTTTTTATCTCTCACGTTTACTGATCATTCACTCGTTTTAATATAACTGTCAGTTGAGATTAAACAGCACTGCAGTCTGAGGGTTTTCCTTTGTTTGGCCAGGCCGGAGGACAAAAGACACAAACATTGTATCTGTATTTTTTATTTGTATAATAAATAAACTTGTAATACTTCAGGACCACATTTCACAACCACACACAGGGTATGATAAACCTTACTTTGGATATTTGAGAGCCGATGCAGATAAAACAAATTGCCAGATGTGAATTATGATTTGGAGAGTCGTTTTTATCCAGCTGTTTGTGTGAAAACTGACTTTTTTCATTGGATTTTTTACATTAAAAGTAGAATTTCTTACTCTTTACATTCTTCATGACTGTGCTGCAGCGACTGGAAATTTCAGGTCTGAGTGGTTGAATGGTAAAACAACACAACAGGTACAAAAAAAAGGCCAAAATAAAACCATCCACCACTGCTGCTCAATTTTCTATAACAAGACTTAATGTTTTGCTGTGCTGTATTCGTTTGGTAAAACACAACAGTAGAGAAACAATAAATTAAAAAAAAAGATAAGTAAAAATGTGCAGCAACTGGACACCTGAGGGTCCACAACAAAAAGAGAGAGAAGCCAAATGACCTCTGACCTGAAATCAAAATGTAATGAAAGGCATGAAAACAACATCACCTGACAAATGAGATGGAGGTAACACTCAAAATGTTTGACATTATCATGAGCACATATTCAAACATAATCTAAAGGTTTTTTAATTAACTGACTATCTCTTCATAGTGACGACGGGAAGTTGTGTTTCAGTGGTGGAGGAGTGAGTGTATTTCCCAAAATGTGAAACTATTCCTTTAAAAATCCCTTGATGTTTGCCCTGAAGGAAAAGGTTTAATAGTGAATCGCTGTAATGATAGTCAGTTGTTTAAATCACACCTCCGCTGAACCGATTTCACCAAACTTAGTGGAGAGACGGGACATGAGCCAGAGAAGAATCCATTAAAGTTTGGGGCAGATCAGATTCATTTACTATAAATAGCATCTTTTTTTCTCTGAAGTCTGGCGTATGTTGTTGACGCTCTCTGAGTGCACTCCTAGTTTTCAGTAGTATTACAGTGACTATCTTTGGATTTTAGATTAAATAAGACATCTTGAAGATGTCTTATTTAATCATTATTTTTTAACTATTTTGTGACATTTTAGGACCAAACGATGCATCACTTACTCAATAAAACAACCAGCAGTTAATCTGATAATGAAAATAAGCACTGACTGAATGACGAGCGACTTTTGTTGAGTGAATTTCCGTCATTTTTAAGGTTTTCTACAACCTACATTTCCTCTGTAATTTGTGAGAAACTGATAAAAAGATTAGTTTTTGTTTGTCAGGTAATAAATGTATAAATAAATGAAACATGGGGAAATAATTTTTGATTATTCCTACATATTGTAAAGAATCAATATCATTGTTTGGACTGATGATTATAATGTGCTTCATGATGATTTCAAGTCAAGTGTTACGAGTCATGTTTGAAAACAGCTGGTCAGTGTTGTCAATATTCAGTATCATCATGCCCACAAACACACACTCGTACACACTCTCACACACCACACCTTATAGCAGTACTGTATTACATGTCGCAGTACGTACAATAACATTTATACATCTTCAGTTATTATAAATGCCCCCCTTACTGTAATGAACATGTGCACTATGACAGCTACTGTAGGCAAACGCTAAAGTCGCAGAGTCTGACATGAAAATCTTTCTTTGCTCCCAGAAGTGCGGTGACTTATTACTGATTAACGACATTTATTGTGCCAAAATGGATTCAGTTATAGGTAGTTGTTGTCTCAGTTGAGCCTTCATGCTACATTCAAGTAATGACAGAATGAGTACTGATTAAGCAGAGTGTGTGTTTTTCCTGGTGACCTGTTGTTGGGGAAGTTGTACCTACAGTATATCTTCTCTTACCTATAATATCTACATCTTAAAATATCCTGACAGCTGGTAACTAACAAGATAAAAATGAAAACTGGTGTGATAGATTTTGTGCATCCACTTGTCGAAGAAGAATAAAAACTTACTTGGCCGGCTTGTTTCTAAATAATTACATTTTCATTTTTTTTAATTTGTTCGCTCAGAATTGGACTTCTCTAACGATCCAGCAAATTCTGACCCATATTAAACTCTCAGATGCGTTTGGATGGGAGTTATTTTTCATCTAAAGTAAATTTTAAGTTTAAAAGATGCACACACATCTATGTGTTAATTACTTACTTATTTACTATGTCCAATTGGGGCCTCAAGGAAGAAAAATGTGTTGCAAAATATGTATTTTTGAATAATAAAATGTAAGAAACTTTAGAAGGGAGCGAGGGATCAGTCATGTCTGATTGTCATGAATATTGCGTACAGCTGTGGCATTTGCCGTTTCTAGGAGTAATTTCTAAAAGGGCTCTTTAACAAAACAATCTAGACTTAAACATTCTGGAAATGTCCTCATTGACACTGCTTACAGGAGAATGGAGGAGATGCTACACGTGTGACGAGTCTTGGACGACATGTGAGAGGCAGGTGGGCGGAGCGAGGTGGGGCAGAGGGTGAAGGTCGAGCGCAGACACACAGGTCACTGTGTCAAAGCCAGGAGGATGTCTTTCACCAGCATGGTGCCGATCACCATTTTCTCGCAGTTGACCGTCAGCTGGGCGGCTCCTTCCTCTTTGGTCGCCACGGTGACCAACACCAGGCTGCCGCTGGTCACCGTCTTGCCGGCGAACCTGTGGATAGGGTGATCAGGAGGAGGAACAGGAGGACTGAGCGTCAAAGCAGCAAAGATCAGAAGTAAAGATGAAGCCACAGAATAAAGGAGGGACACACAGAAGGTTTTAGACTCCAACAATGACACAACATGAACAACAGTCTGGTCAATAATAATTGAACTCTGAGTAATTACTACTGATGCCTTTTAAACATTGACACAATTTGTCTTTACTAAATGGCCAAATTGACCCTGACTGGCCTCATACTGGCACTAAAACTAAACTGAAGTGGATAAATGATTAAAAGATACTGTATTTATACTTTGTTCTGGTGTTGAAATCAGTATCATAGATTAACTTCATGAGTAAGTAAAGATATGACTTTCTAACCTGCTTCACCACAGATTCAGTTTCAACAAATGTATCTTCAATTAGAGGTGTGAAATTTTGACAAAATGAATATTGTAATAGTAAGTTAAACACTATCTTCGTTTTGATGTTGACAAAAATATTTATCATCATTTGGTAAAATATTAAAATTGGATAAATAAGTGATGATTCTAGACAAAACCGGTCTAATACTTTTTTGTTGTAATGAGAACTGTGAGCCACAATATCTCAATAAAATTCAACATGAACATTAAAATCTAACTACCATCCAGTTCTGTTCACCAGCTGTGCACCTGTGTTTAAAACAGTTATTTCATGTTAACTGGTGGTCAAATGGGTTTAGTGTGAAATACAAGACAACTACAACAACACTTAAGAGAAATTACACATTTTGACTTTGTGTTTGAAACCACTGCAGTGATTAACCAGATGGGGGCACTATACTGTAACTGAAAAGCCACAGCTGCAGCCAACAAAGTGACATAAAACTGGTGCACAGTTCATAAGGGCTCTTTAGTTAAAAGGTTGGTTGTTAAAAATTACAAAATACACACAGTTGCATTATTCTTTTATGGTTTTAGCCATGTGTCACCGAACAGCTTTTTGCAGTTTAGGTTTCGATTTTCTAACCAGACTAAAATAAAAGTGAGTAAAAAAAGTTTTTTTTTTTTTTTTTTTGGATGAAACAACTGTTGAGAGAGCTCCAATCTCAGACTGTGTGCTAGTTTTCATGTTTGTATGATACATTAACCTGAAATGTGTAACTTCTGTATACAGCATTCCAACTTTTTGTTGGTGTTGCTGATTCTTTCTCACCTGCATTCTTTATCTGAGCCACAGGGGACTCTGCTGAGGTTGGCGGCCGTGGTCACCCTCTGGACGATGGCGTGTTCGTTCCGGCACTTCACGTCCAGAGTCAGCCTCTCTGTGATTTCATTCATACCCATCAGCTGACCTGCAGGTTGGGGGGGTGTGAGCAGAGCGCTGGTCAGACTGGAAAGCTCTGAAGGTAAAGCTGCTGCTCATTTTCTCTCTCCCAGTAGCAAAACAAAAGCAAAGCAGTTATTATTAATACAACAATACATAACAGGGTGCTGCTTGTATCAGTGTGGGGATTCTGTATGGTGCTGCTTTATACAGGAAATAAATAAAACCAATTATTTTCCAGGACATCTACCAGCTACAAACATATACAGTATTATATTCAGATACTGTATATTTGTCCTAAAACTACAGTGATTTCTGTACAAGCATCTCCGACAGTGCTGCTAAAATTTAAACTGGAATGTACCGATGCTTTCCACTGAACACAGTAGAGGAGTGGTTCAGTTTTTCTCAGTGAATGCACAGCACAAAAGAGGCTAATGTGTGCACTTCCAGCCTAGTTAAATGCCTAATGAATTTTCACTGTAGTACTATGAAATGCACCAAAGCATTTTTCCCTCCAAGAACCACTGGAACACTCGCACATGGAAGTGGATGCCTCCCTGTAAGCACTGACTCAGGTGATTTGCAGGTCAAACAGACATCAGAACGTCCGGTTGAAAACCTGGTTAAATGTTTTGATCACATATAATTGTTATATCAATGATATTTGTGGATCTATAATTCATTGTGAAGCATGTATTAACTGGTGCTGAAACAATTGGACAGAAAATTCGTCAACAACTGTTTGATCAAGTGATTGAATGTTTGCCAAACATTTGCTTAATTTGATTCTGTGTACTATGTGTTGTGTGTGTTTAGGCTTTGGACTGTTTGTTGGACAAAACAAGCTGAACACATCATCTCAGGCTCCCGAACAACAACGTATCCCCCTTTTTCCTGACTTGAATTCACAATTTTTTGTATATGAATTTCTCTATAATTTTTCATATTCAGGCCTCTTGAGTAGTATTCAAATAAAACACTTTGAATCTGAACTGAGCTGAGAGAGAATTATAACAGCAGACTCTCAGCAGATCGTCTCTGTGGAGAATCAGCCTCCTTTTTATTCATTCATTATGTCCAACTCGCACATCAGAGCCACGCAAGAGAAAATACTGGGAAAATGCTCAGAAACGGCTTTTAATTCTTGGTTTAGCTCCTCTGGTTTTATAATTCCTGGGACTTTTTTTGGTTGAAAAAGGACTAAAGAGGCAAATTATCAGTTAATCAAAAAATAATCAGCAGGCTTACTAAGAACTGCATATTTAAATATAGCCACTGCAACTAAAAGCTCTTACCCTTTGAAGTGGCTATAATCAACATCTTTAAACCAATATTTTATCAAAATAATGAAAAAGTGACAATGTGCCTCATAATGATGAGCCTACAGAGGATTATAACCTAAATTCCCTCGGCTTGATGGAGTTTCAGCTCATTGTTTAGCTGTTGGAGCCACAACTGTACTGTTTTGTTCCACTCTCACCTCTATCATAGCTTCGTTTTTAGATGGGGCGGGCAGCTTTTTTCAGTGAATACGCTCTAAAAACCTACTGTACTTGGACAGGACTTGGTACAGACCAAAAACCGAGCTAAAAGAGAGGGAATATTCATCTTATATTCCTCAGGTGGCCAGAAACACAACAGCTGAATGGTAATGTTGCTAAGTAGTTTGCCATATCGACCTAAGAAGGGATGATATGTCAGTGTTCACAGCTTGTTTCTGCTGCCCCCAGTGGCCAAAACAGTTTAATCAAATGCAGCCTGGTTTTAACATTGACTTCAAGATGCTTTTTGACCCGCAAGTCACAAAAAATCTGTGCTTACAAGGTTTGAATAAACAACAAACCATTCAGACAAAAAAAAGTGCATTGTGACATTGCAGTACTTCAGATTCAGCAGTTCATTTCAGCAGTTTGAAAGCTCAGATGAACAAAAAGATGATGAACAATGGTGCACATGATCGAGAGCTGCTCTGAGCCTGATGTTATTATTATTATCGTTATTATTTTTGTTGTTGTTGTTCACATGATGCCCAAAGAAGAGTGAAATCAGGATCAGTGGATGAGCATTTCCAGTCATTCCCGGTGTAGCAGAGTGTGAGCGGCCTTTTATAAGATGCAAGTTAGCACAGGTGAGTGTGTCTGCAGCTACAGACCTGGAGATGCAGTTAAGTGTTGATTACCAAGGCGGGAAGGAGGGGAGTCAGCAGGGGAGGTGTTAGAGGAGGAGGGAGGAGGAGGAAGGGAATAAGGGTCTGTGTGAGGTTGGCTAAAAAGGCAGGTGGGCACACAGACGGCTGGGAAGAACAATCTATCAAAGCCAACTTACCGATATTCTGTAATAGCTTCTCTATTGGGGGACAGTACGAAGAGGGAGGAACCGTGGATATGACACATGTTTAAAGAGTCACTATGGGTTTGTTAGACCTCAAAACTCGCTCAGTGTCAGTCAGGATGGAAAATGAACACCAGACACTAGAAACATGCTGGTTACTACCAAACACTTTGGTCACATTGGATCAACTTCAGTTTTTTATTTATATTTTTAGTGATTTCACATAAAATGTGTCTATAGCTTCTATTATAAGGACAAAATCTTAAAAATAAATACTGCTGTGACAATATCTATGTGTATGAGAAGACTGCTTTAGAAATAATGAGAATCTTTGGAATAGAAGTTGTTCTTTTGTCATGTTAAACCTCGACAAAATCCCCAGAAGAAGAAATATTTCTGGCTGCTAGAGAGAAGGCTATCACACAGAAATGGCTGCTGGGAATCCTCCAACAAAGGACAACTGGACTACAATTGTCAATATGGAGAAATTGACCTTTAACTTATGTGTGAAATTTGATATATAAAATAATGGAAAGAAAGGACTACATATACAGTATGTACCTAATAGGTTTGTAACCCATTATAGGTGAAAAAATAAAAATAAAAATGTTTGTGAAGAGTAGTAAAAACGGAAATCAGCTGTTTATAAACCCCCATATAGTACAAGCAAAGTAGTGAACTCCCCTCTCTCATTTCTATAGATTTTATTTTAATGTGACGGTGGTAAAGTCATGCTAATGTTTATTAATAGAATTATTTCATTTCCTTTTGTCACGCACCTTGCTCCTTCTTAAACTCATTCTCTGTCAGGAAGACGGGCCTCATCAGCTCCCCGACCGGCGGCTGGATCGATACGAAGAATTTCCTGGTGTGAGTGCTGAAAATGAAGAGAGACGTTGGGAAAAAAAAGTGTGAGAATTTCTGAACTTGTGTGATCTAAACTTCACTGCTCAATATTGTTTTATATATTTCACTTGGCCTGCAGATACACGCAAAAGATAACAAGTCAAACGAAGTTCAAAACTCAGCAGATTTATGAGGGGTTTGTTTCTGTTTTCACCCAGCAGCACAGGAGCACTGCACGGTAATGAAACACATAGAATCCATCTCACCACAGCTGGAAGTTCGCCGCTTGTGTTGAGTCACAGAAATCGATGCCCATCACAGCTGTGGCCGTCTCACCAGCTGGCAGCAGCTCTGTCAACATAGAGGAAAACTAGAATTACCACCTTGCGGTTGTATGCCTCCACCAACCAGTCAGGGAACTGATTTGACTTGACTTTGTTGTTGTCTGTTGTCCTGCTATATGTCTACTGTATTAGTGTGTAAGGTCATTGAGAGAAAGAATGAATTGTATGTGCATGAAAAACAAAGCTGATCACAAAGTTGTGGCCATGACAGTAGACAAGGATTCAAATATGGGTGTTGCTGCAAGGAAGCAACAAATCCTAAAATGGGGATATTACACACACACACACACACACACATACATATCTTTAACCCAGTGTCACCAACCATATGTGAACTATGATCGCAATCTGACCTTCTGCTCTTGAGTTATGGCGTTGAATAATGGTGTTTCTGCAGCGTTATGATGTTAAAGAGAAGCTGACCTTTGACCTTTTGGTCTAACAGAGGTATTCAAAAGACACTGTTTAATTCAGATCCATAGTTTCCTGTTTGTACTTTTTGATTAGGTACTTTGATTACTTTTTTAGTGAGAAGCAGAATATTCTACTTTTATTTTGAAAAACTTCACAACAGTAACTTAAAGCTTTACATTTACATTTTTATTATGTAAACCCCTTTAGTTGAATCACTATTTTTGACGATAGCAATGATTTTGATCTGGAAATGAAAGACTGTGGTTTACAGAAAAATACCTTAACAAATATTGGACAGAATTTGTTTGTCAAAGAATGGCCGTGATCCCCTGACCTGTGGTCTTGCTCCAGCATCTTCCACTTGTACAAAAAAATTATATTTTCAGTTGACTTTCATGCTCCCAAGAGGATAAACCCCTTTTATATTAATGAACCTCAAACCTAACGTTTCCAATCATCAGCATGGTCTTTATTCAATCCCCGTCACTCACCGATCTCTGGGAATTCCTTGACCCTCATCCCAGACTGCAGCTTCACGTCCTCCATGTGCAGGTTCTTGGTGTCGGACGTGGCGTTGTTGGTGAACTGCATCTGCACCGCAACCATGTTCCCGTCGGGGCTGAACGGCTGCCGGCTGAAGCAGTACTCCACCGACAGACCCTCCCCCGTGATCCGGTGCAGCAGCTCGTAGTTCTTCAAAGCGCTGGAGGGAGCGATGGCCTGTGGGCAGAGGAGGAGATGAAGAATCAATAACCATTAGGGACTTAACAGTGTTTTTATGCTTTGCTAAAAGGGCAAAGAGAGAGAGAATTTTCTCTAGAAAAGATTCGTTTTCTCTCTTGTTCGCTTTAGGAAGTAAACTGTGTGGATTTAAAGACAAAGCCGCAGCAAACGCGCTCAGTGTTGAGGTTGTTTTTGAATATGCTAAAAGAGATGTGTGGTCCCCAACACGTGATTGGCTCAAGCTGCTTAAGGCGTTGCCCGTCCGCATGCGTGTCTGAACCAAGGATTCTGATTGGTGTGACACCCGGACAGGCCCTCCAATCAAGGTGAAGCAATTTGGGACCGCGACTATATGAGTTTTGCTAGCTAGTATAGCATGCATCTTGTTCTTTTGAGATGATGATTGTAATTGTCAAATTTACTCTAAACTTTGTTAAAGTGAGAAACTGAGGTACTCCTTAAGTTACCTGGGGAATGGACCAGGTATAGGTCTAAAAGAAACTGATCTAACACACTTTTCCAATTAAGACAGCTAACTTCCTAAAACAAAAACCTTACAAATTAGTAAGGTTTTGTTTTAGGAAGTTAGCTAAAGCTCTTATTTTCGAGAGTCCTCTTTTGGTTCTAAGTTAGCCCTGTTACCTCATTTGTTTGTTTGTACACACTTTCCAAACTCCTTAAAAACACAATTGTCATAAAACACAATCATATGGCATATTGACAATTGTTTTATGATTGACTTGAAAAAACACAATTCCATCATTTAATATGTTTAACTGACTTTGCTGTTGATGTGGTTGGGGTGGAGGGAAAAATTGTAAATCAGGGCTGCACTAATTTCAGAACTGATTATAACTGGAAGACATTTTCTTGCTCACACAAATTCAAAACGATTCTTTAAATCATGGCCTGAGCGTTTAGGTCAAATGTTTATTAAAAAGCCACAGAGAGCCATATCAAGATATTATTTTTCTGGCTTTCCTGTGTGTGTGCAGCCAACCCCACAGTGCCATAGAAAGACACAAACGTGCATGTTTTGGGCTCTAAAGTAGGAAACACAATTGTTTAATACACCCATTCTCTGCACAGCTTTGCAGCTGGACTTTGTAAGAAGGGTTCTGTTTTGATGTCAGAGTCCAGAGTGGCATGTGACTCCACAGTGGACCACTAGTTTAGGCAACTTGAAAATGGTGGTAAAGAATAAGTGGTAAAATTTGGACACCAACGTCTGGTTAAAAGTAAAAGCAAGCCAGATGTCAGGATGATATGTTCTACAGAGCAAGTAAAAACATCTGTCAGCATCAGCATGTTGCTACAGCAATATTGTATAATTTGTTAAATAGAAAACAATGATGCTAACCAGGAAGACGAGAGACATAAGAAGTACTTACAGCCGGGGAGAGGACACTGTCGGACAAAGACAAACCCTCCAGGTCGGTCACAAGGCTGTTGGACAGGAAGGTGTTGACGGGTGTGACTTGAGGAGAGGGAGCAGGTTCAACTGGGAAGAGAGAGATGCAGAGACATTCAGCAGGAATGTTACCAAATCAAGATCTGACTGTATTCATCTATTTGTTATATTATCTCCTGTTAGGCTAATTGATCTTATTAGTAGTTCCCTAATAACCAGAAGAGTTGCCATGGGAACCCGTCAAGTGCTTCTACTATGATTTTTAGAAATATTCGTGTCCTTGTTCACTGACTTTGCCTCACTGATGTGAACGCGTCTTTCAGAAGAGAAACTTAACACAGGGATGAAAAAAACTCACAGTCGTCGAGGTCGAGTAGAGACATCTCTTTCTTCTCCTTCTTGCTCTCTGTCTTGACAGGCTTGGAGGGAGGTTTAGATTCAGCTGCCTGGAAGGAGATGAAAGAAAAGCCACATGAATAGATGAAGATTTGTACGTGACAGTGAGCATATGTGGCGGTTTAAATGCTGAGTTCATCCAAGTCAGTGAGAATACAGTTTCAGTCTATTTTAAATGTAGATTTTCCAAAAGAAGAAACCCCATAGGGTTCTGTTTTTTTCTGTATCTGTTTCTTTTTCTGTGTATCATCACCTTCTTTTTCTTTTTGACTTCTGCCTCAGATTCAGAGTCTTCAGACTCTGACTGGCTGCTTTCGGACTCACTCTCCTCCTCCTCGTCAGATTCAGACTCTGAGTCGCTCTTACGTGGTTTACTCTTCCTCTCGTGCTTCCTCTCTTCTTCCTCACTGCTTTGCTCACTGGAAAAAGGAAAGCAAAGGTCAAAGGTCCCACTACGATTTCAGTTATATCTATAACAGATTCTACTGTTGTGCTTACAGTCAAAAAATGGAACGATCCAGCAAACTAAACTAGATCTGTTAAAATGGCTTCAAAAGGACAGCCAGAAGAGATTAAAGAGACCAAAATCAACCATAAATTGAACATGAGAAATACAGTATTAACAGATATTACTGCAAAAGGATGGAGTCACATGTTCTCTTTTTAGTTGGAGCAGTGTCCATAAAAAACACCATGATTAAACAGAAAACAGAAGAGTCTGCTACCTTTCACTTTCTTGCACTGGCTTCTTTATTTCTTTCTTTTTCTTCTTCTTGTCTTTCTCCTCCTCTTCCTCCTCTTCCTCTTCCTCAGACTCAGAGCCTTCCTCGCTCTCCTCGCTCTCTGATCCTGACCCGCTCTCCTCGCTGCCGCTGGCACTCTCCGAGCCGCTGGCAGAGTCCGACTCTGAAGAGGAAAAAGAGTCAAATGATGAAAAGGTCAGTTATTTTACACAGAGAACAGGGACATGAATGTCTGCCTGGCACATTATAGTATATACACTATATCCACTGATAAACAAATACTGAACACATTTAAGGGATTTTTATATGAACCATGAGACAACCGAGTTTTAAACAATTCCTCATTAAAAAAGATTCAAGATACAAATATTACAGTCAAATGTAGAATAACTCAAGTTTTTGCATGACATTCACAGACGAAGAGGACCATTTTCTAAAATATCACCTGTGCCCCTGGCAGATTTTTTCCAGGGGCAAGCTGTAATAAAAAAGATTAAGCAGCACCAATAACTACTAAATTTCATCAGCTACAGTAAATTCTTGTTTGAATTTGAATATTTAACGCACCAGAGGGCTAGGGAAACATCCAAATGACCCAAATAAATCCATTCCCAATTAGGATAGCATGACACAAATTATGTGAGTCTTCTCACTCACATAAACATAATACTTAAGTACTAAATTATCACCACTACCAGCTGCACTCTTTCAGTAGATAATATTAAAATGCATATTTGTTCTATAAATCTGTAAAATTAACAGTGTCCACTAAAGGATAAATCTGATGACATTTCACATTTTTCTTATTCTCAGTAAATTCCATGGAAAGATTAAAAGCAACAATACATTGATCCAAATAACAAGTGTTGCCTGTGTAGTAGTTTTTCAGTCCACCAAAACACATAAAAATCCAGTGCTGGAAATAGGACCCAACAAATAACATGTCTCCTCCTGTTTGAGTAATGTTTACTAAGAACATCAGTGTCCAGCTGAGACATTATTGAGCCTTTTTAAAAACTCAATCTCATGACTCACTTTTTGAAGATTTACACTTGCAGTAGGAACAAATGAGCTTCAAGCTTTCAGCTACTGACAGGGTAGGGAAGTCAGAAAATGCTGGTTTTGATCTTTTCATGTGGTTTGCTGACAATAAAGACAAGTTCTGCCATGATCTCCATGACCAAAGGACGAGTATCCTCACAATACTGGTAGTTTGTCATCAAGAAACGCTAACAAATGTTCAAAAAAATCCCTTTTACATCATTAATATTCACATTTATGCAGGTCTAAGTATTACATTTCTACTATGTATTGTTCTTGAATTAGCCAGCATGACGACTTAATGGGCCACAAACCATGTACCATGGTGGCAGGACCTATCCTTTCAAGGACAATGTCTCAACTTTCACCATCCCTTAAACACCTCAACTCACACTGACTCTCAGCAAAAATCACATGCTCACACACAAACACATCTCAGGTGGACACTCATTTGACTACAGGATGTGATGGCTCTAACGGAGCGAGCGACCCCTCTAAAGTTACCACTATCAGCTGACTCCGTCGGCCCAGACTCTCCCTCTGAGTCCGAGTAGAACGGCTTCTCCACTTTCTTCTCCTTCCTCTTCTCTCGGCTGCTGCATTTGGTCCATTCGGGCACCTGGCAGAGGAAGAGGCAGAGATCAAACAGTAAGCCGTCAGCTCTGCCTCAGTGAAAAAGAAAAAACCACCCTCAGACAGAAGCAGAGACGTGGGCAGATTACAGTACAGTAGCATGGCCATGAATGCCTCTGCCTGGGCGTGATGTAGCCAAATGAAGCCAGCCATCCCTGCTGCAGATCTGCGATTAGATCTGACAGTCAGACACCAAAGTCAGAACAGACCAGACAACGATGCTTGCATGGAGTAGTTTCTCTTTTTTTCATTATTCTACACAGATAGATGTTAGCACCAGAAGATGCCTTCATGACCAGTTGCAGAAATGGTTTTCTTTTAATAAAGGGAGCAGTTCCATTAAGAGAAGTGATGTCTTTCAGAGGAGTGGTGACTATCCTCCCACACTTATAAGAGAGGCCATCTGTCTTTCTGTGACCAAACTCATTAACCAGTGCCATCGGCTAATGAGTGTGGACGTCTGCAAACCCCATTTAAAACCCACACAACTGCTAATGCATCTCGACGTGTCGGAGGAGCGCACGTCCTGCTAAAAGAATCACTTCTTTAATGGTAAAGACCGAGGAAGAGGCTGTGTTTCAGATAGCTTTGGCTGAGCTAAGCACAGAACAGCAACTACGTTAGGCGCGGGGTGGGGGTGGGGGTGAGGGGACAGGTGGTGTCAAAAAAGCACTTGGGTTTTTGCAGCTTTATGGGTTGAGGCTCAAGGAAGTGTGGCTCTGTGCCGCTAACTGACTCACACTCGTTAATGTTGTGACTCTTTCAAGCAGCGTAAAAACCTGGCAGACGTAGAAAAGAAAAAGATTGGGATGGAGGTGAGATGAGGAAAAAGGAAGGAGAACTTGTTTTTTTTTTTTTTTAAATAAAAAAAGTCAGGAAAGTACGAGAAACAGGCACAGGAGGGTTTCTGGGTCTAAAAAGAAAAATGTGTGAGAACAGATATCACAGAGACAAAAATTAACCCCAAATTTCATCACAGCATACTTATTTACCACAATGTCTTGTAGCTATTATGTACACTAAATGTTTTCTGGTAAAAAAAAACACTCCAATATAACTTCATTATAATGTACATACTTAAATATATAATCAAATACTGCAGAAATAAAAAGTCAACATTAACATTTGCTACTTACTGATATGTTGACATGACAGTGCATTTAGTATGAATGTCTTTCTCAGTAACAAAGCATGATGTTGTACTAGCATGGGTTAAAATGAACTAAATGAAGAGGTGGAGGTGAGGGGAAGCTGTCGTGGGTGGAGCACGGGAGAAACCGGAGAGAATCACATCACTCAGCATCACACAACAACATTTGTGACACATTCACAAACTGCCACAAATTTCACATGAGACCAGTTAGGTGCAGAAGAAGAAACAGTGGCCTGGGGTAACTAATCAGCCGGCATAACAATCTTCACTCAAGGTCCACTTACTTCTGGAGTTTTTGATCATATCATATAGTCTTCATCCTCATCATCAGCACATGAAGTTTGCTTGTTGTCATGAAACTACAGATGTTAAAACTTTCTCTTATTCTGAACAGTTTCAGTGGAGGACCTCTTGTCATTGTTGGCTTAAAAGTAAGTGTAAAAAAAGTGAGTAAGTGGACCTTTAACTCTATTATTCAACAGCTTCAGTTCTATAGTTTACATCTCTCGTAAGAGGATAAAGAATTATTTACATCCTCTCAAGTTCATCCTCTTCCATTTTGGACAAAGACGGCTGTCAAATTTATCCTGCGCTGATCAGGGATTTATCTCTGAGAAATTAACTCCTACTAATTGTATGTTGCCGACATCACCGTCAGCCAGAGAGAGACTACAGGAGGAAAGAGAGAGCAGGCATTAAAACAAACACCACCGCACTCCCAAACTGAAACAGGGTGGGGGTGGGGCACCTCTCGCCAGTCCCCTAACAAGCCGATCCGCCCCTCGCCGGTGGTTATGACCTCCTCTGTCTGTGGAGATGTACAACGAGCAGAGGGAGAGTCTGTCAGAGAGGTCGAGGTTTCAGAGCATCCACTGACCCTCCGAGCATTTACAGCCACAACATGAGCGAACGTAATGGGACGCTTAGTTTGATAATGACCCAGGGAGGTTTTTGAGCAGATGAACTGCTACTTCAAGGACCACATTGGTGGTTTTACTTGTTTGTGCTTTCTAACCACAAATCATGTATATTTGACATTACTGCTGACCATTTTTTCAAAGCATATCATCATTTTTTAGACTGGTTTCCTCATTTTCAGACATTTTAATAAATTTTGAAAATCCACTTTGTATATTCAAGGTGTTTGGGACTACCCTGTGGCATCTGCTGTGCAGAAAAACACCCAGAGAATTTCCAGGGGCTAATGTGGCATTGATCTACAATTATTCATGATTTATCACATCTAATATGTTCAGCTCCCACAAAGGTGATGACAGCACCTGTGATTTTAGTGTACTATATCTCAATTTTAGTGGCAAGATTTAAGCATGTAAAACACTCACAGGGAATTGAGTGAGCCTGACTAGAAATGTACCAAACCAATTAGCAATGACATGAATCAAACCTGATGAATATTAAAACAAGGAAATGTGGCAGATCTTAGTGACTGAGAGGCTAGACCCAAAGAATATTTAGCTTTTTGGCTTGAAATGTGACAGTGTTGTTATTTTTTCGGTGGACTAATGGAATACTAATCGCCTGATTGTTTCAGCTCTAATATATGGTTGTTTGTATTTAAGATCAAACGCCTTCTGTCTATTTTTTGCTCATTAGAATTTGTTCAGATGTGTATTTTGTCATATTAGACTGCATTAGTTTTACCTGGGTGACCCTAATAAACTGGTGTGCATCTATGTGTAAACCTAATGAATATCTATTAACCTATTACAACTGGATTATCGTAAAACTGCATGTCCTAAAATTAATAATTAATAATTAATTAATTAGGTGAGTAATTTAGAGGAAATGGGTCATGGTTTCCCAATGTGAAAACTGTGACCAGTGAGAAGCCCAGCCAGTTGTGAGTTGGTCTAGTTGGGTACAGAAAGGGTTCATCTTAATGCATTAGTTGTAAATTATCACTTGCAAGACGAAGACGTCACGGGCTAATGTCATTTGATTCTTGCCAGACCACAATTAGAGAAGTAAATTAGGGGCTTAGATTGCAAACCTAGTTGCAGTTATGACGTATGTTGTCAGAAAATCAATCAGATCTCTGAGCCTCTTTGAAGGCAGCAACAGGGAGATTTATCCAAAGTCACTTTGATAACAAAATAAAAGCAGGAAAATATCAACTGTGATAGACTGGCTATCTAAAGCAAGCACACAGGGAGGCAATATCTGCTTGAAAGGCAGGGAATCAAATTAGAAGTGAATTAAATGCTTTGGATGATGGTCAACAGTAATGTAATTATATTTATCTAAAACATACAAATCTCCTGGTGTGGTCTTTTATGACCCTGTCTCTCTTATTATACAAGTCAAATTAAAATAAAATGCACCTGTGGCCTCATCTTGAAATCTGCATCACAAGTAAACAGCAAGTTAATACTGGGTATGAAACATTGATCAGTGAGGAAGAATCTACACTATTATACCGATAATTAACAATTATGACGACAAAATCAGGTCTTGAGGTCACTCCTGTAATTTAAAATCAAGTACTTTTTTTTTTTTTAAGTCTTGATTTTGACACAAAGTGACACATTCAAGTTCTTGATTTTATGTCTTCATTTTGAAAACACATTGTTGGTTATGAACCGATGGCACATGGAGTGAATGGGATGGAGAAAGAGAGGAGGCAATTTGGTGAGTTGGGATGATGCTATACAGAAGAACTTATGTTGTATTTTTTAAAACACTCAATGGGAGTTTGTTTCTTGGTCTATAGTCCAGTAGAGCTTAGAAGTATTGGACCAAAATTAAATATATTTATCACATTTGTGCAATGTATGAAACACTGGCTGCATCTGTGCAAAAACACCTCCAGCAGAGACTACAGGAGATGTGGTTTACTGCTGAGAACTTAGGCTGTTGCTCCCGTCTGCATCACATGTGCTATTGGCTCAAACAACGGTGAGAAATCACCAGGACGGGGGCGAGTGAACTGCTGCTGCCAAACAGATGCAAGTGCAGCAGAGAGGGCAAGGAGTTCAGTACCTCTGACTGTTTTCACAGTGAATCAGGAGTTTTTTAAAGAGAGACTCTCTGTCTAACTTTTGCTCTAATCAGAAAATAATCCTCTTTTCTCCTTTGTGAGTCATTTTCCTCCATGGAGAGGGGGGGTGGGGGGGTTGTTAAGCAGCATCCATTTGGAGGTAGATGGAGGCCAAAAAGGATGCATGTTACTGATGAGTTGTTAATGCTAATGAGCTGTAAGTGAATGAAAGATGGCTAGTGAAAGAGGAATCAATGTTATATTGGAGTCAATGTTATATTGGATGGGAGGCTCTGGTGACTCTGTCCGACCCCTCTGAGGCACTGCTCTGGGGCAGGAGCAACCCCTGCTCCCCTCCATCTTTTGGGGCCCCTGGAGACCCCAGAGGGCCCCTGTGTCTCTGTATGTTACTGTTCCCACTGCACGCACAGACTCCTTCACCTCCACGTTGCGCACGGAGGGGTCTGGGGCGGCTTCGGGCCAGTCGGGCAACTCCTGGTAGCCCCCAGCCTTGGCATTTAGCAGGTGGGACAATGAACCCAACTGGAAGTGGTCTCGATCTGCAACAACACAAAATAAAGGAATGCAAATCTGCAGGGACACACAGAGGTGAAGTGCAACGCATAAAGAAGAAAAAGTGTTAGCTTTAAATTTGTGGCTACAATCAAGTAAAGACTCTTTACCTTTAAATGGAGACTCGAGGACTGGTGCAGGTTTCAAAGCAAGGAAAAGTTTCTTAGCGTACTTGCTAAGAGCCCCACTCTTCTCGGTGGGCACGATGAGCTGGCGAATAAAGCGCGCCCGATCACGGATGTCATAGTTCTGGTCGTACTTGGCCAAGTTGAGAACATACTGCGTCAACAGTTTGGTCTGTGAGGAGAAGGAAAGGGTTAAGGGTTAAGGGTTGCTAAGTGAATAAGTCATAACAAATGACACGGTCTGGTATAATGACAGTAACGTTAATGAAAAGTAACAAATGCTACATTGGGTAATTAGTTGATAAAGTACCTGATAGGTTACTAGTTGTTTCATAGGGTGAATTAGAGGGTTGCAGTACAGAACCCAAGTACTATACTTAAGTACAATTTTGAGGTACTTGCTCTTAACTTGAGTATTTAAACATTCTGAATATCAGACATTTGAGCACATTTAGATGGAGTAAAATCCTATGATAACTGTTTTACTAAATGTTTGATACACTTGAGTTGACTCTCATTAATTCGTACCTGTTTAGAGTTGGTGAGATACAGCTTGGCAGCCAAATTGATGATTTGTAGCTTGACGATGTCCTCCTCATTAGTGAAAGACTTGGCCATCTTCCTCAGGACATCCGGGGCAATCTTAGGTACATGCTCACAGTACTCTCCAATCAGCCACAAGATACTGGCACGTGCCATCGGCACCTGACAAGACAAGGTTAAATTACATGGATACAGTGTTTACACATCTACCATTTCTTCTGGTAGCAGTCTTTTCCAGTTTTTGGTAAGGTAAAGAAACTTTGTCAGGTTTGTTTTCACACAGCAACCCTTTATCTTTTCCACGCAAATTAAAGCAGGTTGTGAATGAGACTCTTACCTGGATGTTGTCTGTTAGTTTTGCCATGTGTTTTATGATATCACTATGCTTCTCTGGTTGCATCTGCAGCAACTTCTTGATGACAACCACAGACTCGGCTACAACCAGCTCTGTACAGCAGGACAAATACAGTCATTGAAATCATGCATGAACATTAAATAAATATTCCTTAATCTGCTGCTCATCCTCATTTTCACCAGGTGTGTTTCTCACTAATGTCTGACCCCCATTTTATATTCACTGTGCAAAAAAATTTGATTCTACAATTCTACATGCTAAATTAAACTTTTGACCTAATATCTGGTACTGATATCTACATCATTTCATTCCAATTATATCATATGCACCATTTAAAAAACATCTAGAGTATGACAGACTCACCATCTCTGTTGGACAGCAGCTGCACCAGGCCGTTCAGACACGTGTCCCTCACCTCTCCGATGTTGGTGGCACAGCGGCCTATGGCTTGGATCGTAGCAGCCACAAAGTCTTTATCCATGCTTTTAATGTATGTCTACAAGAGAAAATATTCACTTAGTACAGTAATAACATAAAGGAGGCCCACTGCTGGCAAATCCCTGACTGAAGACAAGATTCAGTCACTTCACTGTACCTGAAACTCTCTGAGGATGGTGGAAATGTTTGTCTCGTTGGCCAAATTGGTGAGAACCTCCAACTGTGAGAGACAAAACAAAACATGCCTTATTTAAAATACTGCACAGTAAAACCTTAATTAAAAGGGAAACCAAACTGTATGTTGATTACTTACTAGGACTTTTGCCAAAGACTTTCACTCGAATTTTTTACTTTTGTCACATTGTAAAAACTCTGGTTCATGGGGATTGATTTGGTGTGGCAAGGTAACAATATCCTTTGGCTGAGTGAGTTCAAATTCAATATTGTTTTCACCTTTCACAATGACAGAAATAAATTACATCTCCACAAAAGGCACTTTTTGACAGTTTAATGTTCCTTACTTTGTTTGTTTTTTTCAAAAATTTAACATGTTATTTCTCCACTCGCTCTGGGAAAATAAGTCAGTGTAACAGGGTTTAAAATAATTAGTTACTGCACAGGCCCTGCATTGATTCAGTATTAAGATAAAAGAGAAAAGGCTCGCAGCACAATTCAGACTGGAGGAACAATAGAGTAGGATAGAATAGAGAAGAAACCTTGAGGACTTTGATCTGGGTCGGGTCTGTGGAGCGGATGTAGAAACTCTTCAAGTACGGCTCAAACATCCCCTGTGAAAGATAAAGATGGGAAAATAAATAACTAAACTGAGTGAACCTGCAGCTCCATCAGCATCTGATTTCAAGTGCTGCACATAAACTGGCAGCAGGTGTAGCTCACCCTTCTCTTGATCGTCATTGTTGCCACGTTCTGCAGAACAACATACTGGACTTCACTGGAGGAAGAGACAGAAACAGGAGAGATTGGTGGAAAGTAGGAGTAGTAAAAAAAAAAAGCTAAAAGGCTAACAGACAGTATCTGGGCTCTAAATCTAAAGTGCTTTGACTTATTCCACCTGATTACACCTCCTCTCCTGACTGTGTACTGTGTATAGACTGTGTTTGACTGACATCAACCTCACTCTTCTTAGTTTTGCAGCACTGCTAGAGGGCAAAAAAGAGGTAACTATTGATCTTCATAAATAAAATATCAGTTTTTCTGGAATCTTGACTTCCCTGATAAAATTCTGCTTTACATCTGTGTTTCTGTGCATCTGTATGTGGGTAATAAGAACAATACAACTTGTTTTAGAAAAGTTGTGTAGCTTTCTTGTTAAATATCTTTGTATTTATTAATCAAAGTAAAAAAAACAATTTAGATGAGACACCACTGACTCCATACAAATAATTAAGTCTAATGAAGCATACTGTACGGTACGATGGATTTCTGACAAATCCCCCATGGAGAGACGCTGCTGTTTGGTCATATCTGAATGATGATCCCATTACAGCACACCAGGAGCCACTTGTTCAATAAAAGGCTGACAGTCTGCAGGACTTACAGCCGAGAGGCCACCTGTGTGCCTTCATCACTCCTTATGCTTTATGCCTTCATGTTTACCTCAGCCTCACTGAGCTCCCTGTTTAATTCCACTTTCTCCATCAGGGCTATAAAGATTTGTTTTACTATCCTCACTTGTCATTTTCTTGTTGTCAGACTGTTTTCCACATTGCTGAGTTTCATGGTCATTACAGCTTTCTCTTATCACATTCAGCTGTGTATTTTTTTGGCAGCTTGGCTGGTTTTCTGTTCTTTTTCAAGTGAGACTCACAGATGCAGCTCTCATTATTTCTCAGCCTTAGCTCCATTCTCGGCTACAGTACAGTAAAGTTGTGAGACGGCTTGACTACTTTTGGAATACACTGCTGCCAAAATATATACGGTATATCTGTTTATTTCAAATTCTAGCCAATAAAGCTCACCTGTGGCTCCTCAGGAGACGGACCAGGGCCTTGGCGATCACCCCAACCTCTGCTTTAGGGGCGAGATGGAAATACAGCTGAGCCACAGCCATCACCACCTGAGATGTGCAGGGAATCAGAAAAGAGAAGTCAGGATAAATCTTATTGAGTGATATATTCTCACATTATAAAATACAGTAAAATGCTGAGCACACTGTGCCAACACTGTCCCTCTGGGTAATGTGTCCATAGCTTTGTTCTAACAGCCCTGTTACCAATGCATCACTTCTTCACACCGCCTCATGTTGCAGTGCAGTGCTGATGTCTTGGATTTATCCTGTCAGTGTGCTGAATATGTTTTGCAGCCTTTTTTTTTTTTTTTTTTTTACAGCTCTAAGCTAAAAGCGAGAAGATTAAAAGTTATTTCAAGTTCAAGAAATGATGTGGCAGTAAGTCCTTCAAGGTTGTGTTTTTTAGGACTCTGAAGGGCTCAGGAGTCAGCATGTTGCATGAAGTTTAAACCTGCATTAAGTGATTTTTTTGGCCACTTGGCAGCAGCACAACAAGCTGTGTAGAAATACTGACCTTATAAAGATGTTGTAGTGAATGTGTTAGCAAATGGATCAACATTAGAATTCATTTGGAGTCATGTTTCCGGCCAACTGGTGAATATAAGTCCAAATATACACTCTCCTTATTGGCTGTGTTTTGTTCTCCACCATCTCCTGAGGGGAATATCTGTCTCTTTAGCTGCTAAATGCTCAACTATGTTCATCATATAGTTGCTAACTTTGTGTGTCTGCTGAAACTCACAACAAAACTGAGCGGAGCTGCAGCTTCAGGTGGTAACTCTCAGGAGGAGGATGTTAATATAAAAATATTGGCCATTCTCGTTTCCAATGCCCCGTGGGGAAGAATATGCATGTGGGATTTTACCACAGGTATTTACTCATGAGCAAAACAAGGGCTTTGAACAGGCTCACAACAAATTAAACTCTTTGAAGTGACATCAGGGTAAAGGGGAGCCATTTATTAATTGCTTAATGAGTGCAAGACAATAAGCTGCATCAATAGCAAATACAGAGCACAGTGACAGGGGTCTCTACAACATGCAAGATAAGGAAACACATTTGTTGCCTGAGGAGCAGGGTTGATCTTGAGCTAAGCAACTCATGCTTAGTTTTTATGCAGCGGCAAGAAGGCAGAATAACACATGACAGGTGGATTTCGTAACATCTAACATGGGACGAAACAGGCCACCTAAGGTGACCACAGCAGCACTAATGTAGTGCGATGCTTTAAGAATTTCCTTCAGGAAATTGTCACTTGTCCTCATTTCAGAGCACGAGGTCAGCTCTGATTAAGGACACTTCAGCTGGACGGATGCTTGTTAGCATGAACCAAGGCTGTGATTATCAAGATCTCAAGTAATCACGACACCAACCTACTGCTCAATAACATGGAGGAGGAAACAATTACGATCTCTACCATGCAAACTGACTCAGAAGGAGAGTTAATGGGCTGTGCTGTGTGTTATAATGATGCAAGGTGTGTGTATAATTTAAAAGCTCTCACAGCTGCGTTGCGGCTCTGCAGAAGCGGCTTCGTGTTCCTTAGCAGCAGCCGGTGATCTGGATCCATCACGTACGGCTTCCTCTTGGCCATGGCAGCAGCCTCGGCTTTCTTCTCTTTATCCTCCTCGTCTTCGTCCTCCTCTTCGTCTGAGCCGTAGAAGGTCTTCTCCCCACCGCCTCCCTCCTCCAGCAGAGACTCCTGCAGAGACAGTGGGGATTAGACAGGCTGTTGGGGGACAAACATACCAGAACAGGAACCTCCCTTGCATGGAAAGTAGTTTTTGGCAGCTTAAAAAGTCAACAGAAGTCACCAGATGGTAATTTTCTCTTGAATATATTTGTTAAAAAGCAGCAACACTATTACGCATTATCATTAGACCTCCTGACGTTAGACAAATTTGTCACGCAAAATGTTAGTACCAATTTGTCACTGCATGCATCGGGGATTACAACGACAACAATGTTCAACACAGTATGAAAAATGCCTCAATTTGCCACTAGTTGCCTGTGAGAAAATAAGTCGACAGGTGGGTCTGAAAAACTGATAAACACAGAGAAGAGAATTACCAAGTTGGCAACGGAGAAAGAGGGAAATAATGAGAGGATGATTTCAATTTATAACTCTGCACAGGCACAATGGAGAAGCTGGAAGAATATAATTAATCCAATAAAACAACAGCTGTGTTGCTAAAAAAATGCACCTATAGTAATCTCCTAAAATCCCATTCCTATGCAAATTAGTCGTTGGTGACACACGATGAGTAAATGTAGTTTTCAGTCTTATATGTAATCAAATTAACTGATATGCAGCATTATACTATGAGCAGTGTCTCTGTACAGTTAGTACTAATTTAGATTTAGATTCAGAAAAACTTAATTGTCCCTCAGAAAATGATGAAAATATGCCTTTGGTGTGACTCATAAATTGATTAAAAAAGTAAATATGGCTGTGTTGTTGTGTTCTAAAATAATTTTTAAGTTGGTTACTTGATTAGTCAATTGACAGAGTTAATCGACTAACAATTTGATAATCAATTTATAATTTAAGTAATTTATCAATCAGAAATATCAAACATTTGCTTGTTCCAGTTTCACAAATGTGTTTGCTCCTTCTCTGTGTTTTAGTTCTCTAACAAATCAAATATTTTTTGGTTTTTAGACTGTTGGTTGGACAAAACAGGCAATGTGAAGACATCACATTGGTTTTAACAAATAGCGAAGGGATATTTTCACTATTTTCTATCATTTTTTATACTCATCACCACAGAAGAGATAAGTACAGCTGATCAACTAGCGAGCTAGCGTGTATGCTTCTTGCTCACGTTGATGTTTGGGTTGAGGAACTGGGTCCTGGCGTAGCGGGTCAGCATGTTGATGATGACGACCTGCCCCCACTCCTCCACGTCGATCAGGAGGTTACACAGCTTCCTGTAGTTCTTGTGGATCAGGTCAATTCGCTCCGGACACACCTCCTCGAAGGCCATGACGACGCTTCCCGCCACCAACTGCAGCACATGAACGACAACTGTAATTCTACAGTCACATCTTAAAGACGACCAAGAAACCAAGAATTGGTGGCTGAAATGTACAGCCTGTTTCTGTTTTTGATATATTTCGGTGAGAAATTACAACAGCTCATGCAAAAACTGAAATGTGGAGAGGGAGGCTGGTTAAACAAACGATAAGCCCTGAAACAACTGAGGCACTGAATGCAATCTGGTGCCGTGCACAGAAGCTGGTTCTGATGTTTTCTGCACTCTGTGTTTTTCAAACTTTTATTTGCATTTGTTGAGTAAAATCTAGAGAGGAAAACAAATCTGCAAAGTTATATAAACCCACCGTGGTTTTGTCAGCGAGGAGTTTCTCTATGACTTCAATCAACTGGTCCTTCTGTTCTGGATCCAAACTGAGAGCAGAGGAGGATAAATCACTTAAATGCATGAAAGAGGGAACGTTGGAGAAAGGGCAAGAAATCAGTTGTGCTTAAAAATTATACCCAGGTGGATAAAACAAATAGATTTTACCACTAGAGCAGTAATGGATTTCTGACTGATATACCTCTTACTGCCATAAAGAGCTTTAATTACACAGTGGCAGTAAGTCATCACATTTGATCTTAGCCTGGTGGTTCTCAAACAGGGGATCGGGGTTCTCTAGCAAGCTGCAAAGTGAATAATGAATTCTCAAAAACAGATTTCTAAAACACAAATTCATTATTAGTGATTCTTTTAATCATTGTTTAATAAGTAGGCATCTCCACTGAGTACTTAAGTGAAATAATCTAAGAGGGATAAATAAACATCAGCCTCTGAGTTCACCACAGTGAGTAAACTCAGTAAACAGTGAGTCATAACTATCTTGTTTTTCTGGCCTGTGAGCTAAAAATGTCCATGTAGGTCACCTGTAGAGTTTGGGAATTGCGTGAGCAGCAGTCTTCCTGACGTATGGAGACATATCCGAGGCAGCTTCTTTGATGGCCAGCATCATTATGGGGACGATGATGGTGACTCGGATGCTGGAGAGGACTCGCAAGGCGCTGGCTCTGATCAGCTGGTTTGGATCCTGCAAAAGCAGAGAGCACAGATTTTATGTGGCTCTGCTTTGAGACCACTTGTGCACAATGTGAATTAAAAAAAGAACATTGAGTAAATCTTTATTCTTGTGTTTCTCTGTCACATGTCAAAACTGCTGCACCTTTAAGCCTCGCTGAAACGTGGAGATGGAGAGCAGAGCGAGATCCTGCTGCTCCTCAGCATAACGCACCAAATACACATAGACCAGCTTCTTCACCTGTGGAGAGGAGCAGTAAGAGGGAGGAAAAAAAACTGATTTAATCCAAATTATGTAGATAAGTTCGATTATTTTTACTGAGATAAAGCAAAGTGATAAAAATCTTAAAAAGAGGAGTGGAAAATTGCAATTTTGTACAGGTGAGATAAAGCAAGACCCCATGGGGCTTTTAAAAAATGTGATAAGATGATGCATGAATTATAAGCACAGAAAAATAAAATAAAATAAAAAAGCCTTAATAGAGAAACTTTTTTTTTTTTGCAAATATTGCATGAAGCAACATGAAACTGAGCTGATTACGAACCTCTATGTTTTTACAGGCCACATTTTTCACCACAGCAGGGAAGAGATCTGATGCGTTTTTACCTCGAGCGATCATCTGCAGAGATAACACACACCAGAAAACACAAGGTGGATTTCATAAGGTGACATTTTTGAAGAGTTTGAGCAATTTGTAAGAGAAGCTGCAACTTTTTAAGATTCTATTCCAGTCCCTTAAAATGCTTTCCCTCCTCTTTCGCCTTCTCTGTCCTGCAGGGATAATGAATGAAGAGATGGGTGTGGAGCTTCAGAAGCAGGAATCTGTCACAGATAATGAATATTTAACAGCTGACTGCGCAGTTTGCATCTCTTACCACTGTAGTTATGTCATCTAAAAGTGCCTTTGTCTTATAGCTGAGGGACATTAAGTCTCTTAAAGCTTCAGCATCTTAACTGCAGTACAGTTTTATCATCATTACACCTCTCATTACAACATCATTACACAGATATAATGAAATCAATTTTGGTACCGAGAACAAGCTTTGGGTCGTTTCCTGTTAAAGTAAATTAATAATGAAGGATGCTTCTGTTTTGAACTTAACAGTTTTACTCTAAAACTTTCCGTGCCTTCGCCCTTCACTCGACATGCGGCCCTATTTGCTGCTCAGTGAAATCCCAAAGTAAACATTATTTATACTCACAGCCACGATCCGCTTCATTGCCTCCAGCTTCAGGGAGTCTTTGTTGCTGTCCAGCATCTCCTTCAAGTCGTCATGTCTGAGGGAAGAAAACATAGAAAATTTAGCTCACAGTGTGGTAATTGAACCGTAAAAGACTCTGATTACCGAGGCCGCAAACAAGAAATGCAGGACCTGTTTTACAATTTCCATTCAATGCTCAAAATTTATCAAAGTCTGCAAGTGTGCCCCAGAAATTATTCTCTTTGAAGTGGGAAATCCAGCTTGCAATATATGGCAACCTTTGAAACAGCAGCTCATAAAAGCAAAGTAATTGGAAAGTGACATAATCCCTGAAACATGCTGGCTTCTCACAGACAGATTATATGAAGATATTTTGGCAGGAACAAGAGAAGCAATTTCATGATCAGAAATGTTTTGCTTAAGATGTGACCCAATACAAACTCACTCCTTTAACATTTCATTAACTGGGTAAACAATCATTATGTAAAGAAAGATTCTTGTCCTGAAAAGATTAGTCAATCAGCCCTCACCTTGCTCTTTAGAAACTTGTGATAGACATTTTTCACTACTTTCTGACACTCTGTAAACCAACCGATTAATCAATAATGCAAATAACTGTTAGTTGCAGCCCTAATTCTCATATTTTCCAACTTATTTACTGCGACTGCACTGTAATTATCACTGATGCTTTATGTTTACAGTTGAGATGTGGAGAAAAACATGTTTAGAAATTCAAAGAAAATGGCAGCGGGTGAGACGAGGGCTTGATGTATAATACATAAAGTGAAATTAACTAATATCTAAAAGCCCATAAAAACCTTTTTCCTCTATGCAAATTAGGGCTGTGTCTGGCACCTCAACACTTTTTTGGCACAAACTGAAATGTGTCTGTAGCACAGGGAATCAAAAACTGTCACATATGAAAAGCTAAAAGTACTGCATGTCTGCTCAATTCAAGTTCTAATGTAGTTGCTTATGTTTAGATTTAACATTTGATAAGTTTGGATTCTTTGGTGTAAAACTGTATCAGAACCAACACACCAACCTTTAACTTCTACCTACAATGTATTTTATTCATGCATGCGACTATAAACATAGTTAACATGTGATACTGTGTGTTCATCTATCACACCTGTCAGCAACAACATCAGATCACACATTAGAAGCAGGATCCATGTGTGAGTGGATCTAAACTGACATCTCCACCCTGCTGCAATGCAAACACACATAAACAATACTGACAGAAGCTACCAAACCTGCCAGGAGGAACCTAGTTAGACAGAGGCGACAGATCAGTGCAGACAGGATCACTGCTGAAGCTCCCGGGGATTTAAAAAAAACAACAGAAAAACAGGCTAATTGAACGCTGAAATACTGACCGATGACATTTTCAGATTTCACATTGGCTTTTCTGCTCCCTATTGTTAAGTAACAGAAGACAATAATTACTTCACCTTTTTCCAGTTATGAAAACTTTTGAATTTACTGCTGCAAACCATTGATGTCTGGTAGCTGGAGGTAATACATTTTAGATTTAGATTTAGATTTAGAGAGCTCAAGCATCCTGACTTTAAAGAAACAAGTATTAGTTTTGATTAGAACTGTCCGTTTTTGGTATATCACAACCATATAGGTCTAATTAACATTCAACTGTCACTTGAGGGCAGCAGAAACAAATGGTGAACACAACACTGACATGTCATAACATTATCATTCAGTCCAATAGCATTAAGTCCAGTATTTGCCGTCTTTTATCTCTGATTTTGGTCTCTACCAACTCCTGAGGGAAATATCTGGCTCTGTAGCAGCTAAATGCTCCACTGTGTTCACCAGTTCTCGGAGTCTGTCTGTCTGCTGTATAGCTGCTTTAATGTACATTGACTGCACACAGCACATGCATAGAAATTGTACTTTTATTTTGAAAATTGTAACACCTAAGTTAGCATCTAAACACTGCTCTTAACCTACAATATCCTGCAATGTGAATCAGCTGAAATTCTGAGAAGTGTTTGCTAAGATTTTGTTTTATTTAGTTTTTACAGAAACAATGTGTAAACATGCCGGTGTTAGACAAGTGGGTTCATGTCTATTGCTGCCTCTTAGCCAGATGCTAAATTGCCCATCACAATAAC
The DNA here is from genome assembly GCA_033238685.1 of Lates japonicus. Lineage (NCBI taxonomy): Eukaryota > Metazoa > Chordata > Actinopteri > Centropomidae > Lates > Lates japonicus. Next base: position 7,982,687 of record BRZM01000035.1, read on the forward strand.
AAACAAAACAACCGAATCAAAACAACAGCAGGCGGACGTAACATAAAACTGGAATGAAAGAAAGAATCAAATGCTAGATAACAGAGCGTGTCCATCTGTTTGTAAACAGTTTGTGGAAAGTTTTTAAAATTAAATTCACTATTAATTTCAGACTGACAGCAACAGTGTTTTTAACCGATAAGAACTCTAATATTTTAAATGTTTTTATTCCACGTGTCTGTGTTGGTGCCAGTTTGCCGGCCTATATTCATAAACAAAACTTTAAACTACCAGACAAGATGAATCCATCAACAGAGAGAGTTTTTGAGTTGTGGATATTGAAAGGTGGGGTTTGATTGGCGGTGGGCGAGGTGACTAAATAGCTGCAGAGCTGCACATTTCCCCACCCAAACTAGTTGCCAAGGCAACAATGGATGCAATAAATTGAAGTTAAGTGATTTTCTGCCTTCCTGCAGAGGCTTTGTTGGATCTGACAGTGTTTCCACGAGGGACTGAAACACAGGGATCTACTCCTGGGACTATAGGCTCCTGTGAACACTGTATCAGTCAGTCTGCTGTTTGTATGAGTACCGATCTTTGTAGTTTGTACTCTACTACTAGGTCGGCTTTGAACCTATTTAAAGCATCAGTGAAACCAACACTACAAATGACTTTCCCAGCTATTTAATCCAAATGTGGTCAGATGTTTTACATCCTTCCTCAGTATGAGTGAGGGTCCGTTAGGGTGCACTATAAGATATATTTCATCTGTTTTGGTCGTGTGACAGCAGTAAATGGAGGCTTTGCAGCCTGTAAGGAGACGGCTGCTGCAGAACAAAGTTGATTTAACACGACTCTGCGTCAAGTTTAATGTGCTAGTGCATGCGCGAGTGTTTTTTTGAGTGTTTGAGAGATTTCTGCTTTCGTCTCCATCAAAGTGTTAATAATTGCATTGCATGAATAGCATAGTTCACTCTGTCACACACTTCAAAACCTAAATTCATCAAAGAGTGTCAGATTAAACCTGACAGTATCTATAAAATGCTGTTTGTGAAGGATTATTTTTGGACGTGAGCAAGCGGTGAACCAACGCTGGTTTCTCGGTTACAAATAAGTGGCTGTGTCCCAAAACAAACTGAAAAAAAATAAATACTCCCAGAGAAAATGAGAAGATAACTTGCCCACAGCGCTGAGTGCCCAGACATGAGGATGAGTAATGCTAATTCTGATTTTGAGCAGAAAATGAAGGTCCCACTGGTTCATTTCTTCCTGTGAAATCATGATGATGGGTCGCAGCCTCTGGCCATGACTCCAGAAATGTGAGCATTTCTATCATCTGGTCTTTTTTATTGCAGCCTGAAACCTCCTCCGTCCACTGCCTTTGATGTCAACTTCTAACTCTTATTTTGTTCCATTTCTACAACTTGAAGACAAGACTGAAATAAAAGTTGAACTGAAAACCATAAAATAGTATCGAATGGTGACACAGCTTGGATTTCTATGTTAAACTTGTTATTTGGTTGTGTATTTTTCTTACACCTTGAGGCTATAGTTTATCATATCAGTCATTAAAGCTAAATGCTAACATCAGCATGCTACCATGCTCACAACGACAAAGCTAACGTGTTAACTTTTAGCAGGGATAATGTTTACCAAGGTTGCTGTCATAGTTTAGTTTGGCCTGGGAATGTAGTTAGTTTAGCAGATAATTTGGTCATGAACCCAAACGCTGGACAAGTTAATATTTAATTCGTGAGTCCACTAAATCTGGTTCAGCTCAGTTTTATTTGTGTTGTACCAAATCACAGCATAAATAATCTCAAGACAGATAAAGGCTGAGACCTTGCAATACTTTAGAGAGAAACTCAACATCAATGAACAAGCATTTGGCGACAGTGGAGAAGCAAAACAGGAAGAAACCTCTAGCAGGACTGGACTCAGGGTGGGCGGCCATCTGCCTTGACCAGTACAGAAGAGAAAAAAGGGGGAGAGACAAGCAAGAGAGGGGAAGGAGGGGGAGGATAAATGATGTATGCCAAATCTGGTTGGTGAGACATTTCACGCAAAACTGAAGTATCAGCCTCATGGTGGCACTACAGAACCAATCAGAGGAGCACCAAAGTCTTCAGGATTCATCCTCTGGGGACCATGAATGTCTGTGCAAAATCTCATTACAATTCATTCAACAGTTGTTGAGATATATTTCAGTCTGGCCAGCCTTAGATTCCCCACAATCATTCAGTTAAGAATATGATGTTAAAAAAAACAGATTTCCGTTGACATCAGCCTCATTAAACCACACAGCTGCTACACCACGTTGCTTGTTCCTTGTAAAACCCACAGTTCAATGCAAAAAGCTCAGACCCTGGATGTTGTCAAAAAAACATACTCGGAAACAGGAAATCCCAAGGGTTAATTTGTTTCACAGCTTGTGTTAATTAACCACCTTGATCAGCCTCACTAATTGATAAAGTGACAGGGATTCGTGTGGCTTGTTTGATTAAAACTAGACCTGAAAACAGTGATTACATTTGCTGTAGCAGAGGGGAGCCAACCTGTCTAAGTGGAATTATCAGCCATTGGATAAGTTATCCATGAATTATTAAGAGTAGCAGGAGGAGAGGTAGTAGTAGCATATAACTGTCTTAAAAAAGTGACATTAAAATTTTAGAAAATAATATTTTATGCACCATTTTATACTGTGAAAGTTGTCTTTGCCACAGTGTTTGGTCTGTTAACGCTACAGCAGCCTAATGGATACAATGACTCAGTAAATGAGACCCAGAAGTTATGAATGGAGCAAAGACAAAATACTCCAAAGCAGTTCCAGGAAAATGATGACAGCCCCAGGTACTTCACAGTCTACCTGCTCGACCATGATGTATTATTACAAACTGTAAATCTACCTCAGTGAATTATTACAGAAATAAAGCCTGAGAACCTGGAGGAAAAACGACCCTCTGACTGAGTTTATACTTCTCTGCTCCTGCCCAAAGGGCCCACAGTAATTCTACACCAACGCCGGTTCTCTCATTTCTTTGGATTTTGTCCCGTCCTGCCGAACAACAGCTGAATTTACAAACAGCTCTGAATTATTTAACCCGCTGTGGTACGACAGACTCCACCGGCGGTCAGGTTACCTGGCACCAAAGCCAAGAGATCAGCAGGACTCTCCAGCTGGAAAGTCTCCATGGAAGTAGGACAGTGTTCAATGATAAAGCTTCAGATTCAATGTCATTTCGCTCACCAAGAACACAACACTGCACAACTGCAACAGCATGAGAAGAAGTAGATATGAAAGTGTATTTGCATGAATCAGAGGCGAGAGAAAGACTGAAGAGTTGCAGCTTGCATTTATAAGCAGCTGGTGAGGCTGTTTTACATAAACTGACTCTTTCAGCAGTAGACTTTAAAGGTTTCTTGTTTTTTTCCATGGTAACAGATTTAAAATATGCATCCTTAAACCAACCAGAACTGTACTTTAGCAGAGCTCTCATCCTGTAAAATTAAAATACACGACTGCAGTTTGTAGGTACGACCCAATAAAGTCCAAATGTATAATTATATGTCACTTGAAGCAAATCTATTTCTGAAGCGCCCCACTTTTTATGTCCAATTTAAAGGTTTGCAGTCTAATTAATTAAAGACGACTGCAGCTCCGGCAGCCTTTGCATGACAAACATACTGTAGGGCTGATTCCTGATACAGTATGTAAAGACCTTTTAACAGCAACAATAAAAAGAAGTTACAGATATTTAGATATCATAACAAATCTGTTCTTCTTGGCTCCAACTTTTTCATGGTATTATGGAATTTTATACCAGTGATTTCCATCTTTATTTTGGTTTATGACCCTTAAAAGTGAAGCCATGTCTTCTCTAAAGTGCATTTCACATGTTGCATCTATGATTTGTGAGCAGTTCAACTGATGAACGACATTCCCCGAAGCAATCCTCAGACCAGAGCTGAGACGATTAACACAAGTTAAATGATAGAATCGACAGAAATAAAGCAGAACTGTTTTGCTAATCAATTGTCATGAGCAGCTTCTCCAATGTCAGAATTTTCTGCTTGTCTCTGGTTTATGTCATTGTAAACTGAATATTATTAGGTTTTAGACAAAAAAGGACACCTGAAAACATCTGTGACCTGGGAAACTATGAGGGGCATTTTCAACATTTTCTGACATTTTATGCACCAAACAAGAAGTCGATTAATCAAGTAAATAATCAGCACTTTAAATGATTATTAATATAATCTCTTCAGCCTATTTACTTTGCTCCTGTTTACACTTTTTATTTGTGCACAATAAGGTTTTATACTTGTGTTCCCCAACCTTTTTGGCTGTGTACCTTCACTACCAAGTACAGTCTACTTGCTGCCTTTTGTCATATATCTATGAGTTGCATGCAATTCACCTATCACCTACCATTATTTCATTGTTTTAGAAGCCTGGAGAAGCACAAAAAAAATCCAATATTTCACGATACAAAAGCAAAAACTGTGTTGAAGAAATGGATTTTTCCTTATTCTCTCTCTTATGACACATAAGACTTTGGGGGCTACCAACTCTCAGGCTGGGATCAATTGACTTACTCTCTAATTATTGTTTTTCCAGCATTTTAAGTTCAACATCCAGTTGTAGTCATTGTAATCTGCACTGTAAGCAAAGCAGCTAAATGCCCCTTAGTATAAGTGTAGCATGAAAGAGTTGAACAGGTCTGGAATCTCCTGGATCATCCTACCGCAAAGGTTGACTTTGGAAACTGCCACCACCGCTGCCGCCGCTACCTTCCTCCAGTGTTGCTCGTTCCTCCTGATCTCCACCTCCTCCTCCACCACCACCTCCACCTGTACCTCCAGATCGGAGGTGGCGCAGCTCATCGGGCTGCAGGGCGCTGTACCAGGCCTGCTGCCCGCTGTCAGGGGTCAGCACCGGACTCTTGTCCTCCTCCTGGCCCTGGACCTGACTCTGCACCGTCTTCACGATGTTCACCGCGTTCACCGGCAGCTGCAGCAGCTTTTGCATAGTGGTCATGTTTGAAACTTAGTCTGGACCAAAAGCGTGAGAGAGCAACCTGTAGGATCCTGGGCAGATGAAGTGGAAAGGTGTTTCAGCGTGTGAAATTCTCCAGATCCTCCTCTGACAGTTTCCACAGAGCAAGCAGCAGCTTCAGTCAGATTTTGTTGTTATAAATACTCGAGGTTAAAGATATCCACTGTGGACATTTCTGGCAAGAATGATGCAACAAACCTCTTCAGAAATGCTCCAGCGCCTGCTCAAAGACTACTCCACGGTGCTGTAATCCAGATCCACCAGACCTCCACAGCACATCAACTGTAGGGTTTTTTTTCTCTCTCCCCCCTCCACTTCTGTTACTGATGAGTCTGTACGCATCCAGTGAAGCAGCAGACATCAGCCTCTCAGTAAATGGATGCTCGGCAGAGAGAGGGGCGTGGAGTTTTATTCGCCGTGAAGCCTCTCCTCTCGCGACTCCTCCCACTGCTCATGTGGTTCCTGTTGCTGCACCAGTCTTTCTCTGCCTCTGTGTGTGTGCGCGCGCGCGCGTGTGTGTACACAGTGTGTCCCACATATACGTATCCGAGCTCTTCTGACAATGACACAGCCTCTCCCCATCTTTTGCCACGTTATCATCCCCACCCCTCTCCTCCACCGACTCGTCACGCTTGTCATCTCTCCTCCGCCTCCTCACATTAACCGGCAGAGATCCTGCTTCGTTCATTCGTATGTTAAACCTCGCTCTATCACAGCTTTCTTTATCTGCCTTCATCTAAAGTCACTGCCAACAAACCTTCGCTGATACCCGACAGATGCTTTTAGATATTCCTCACTCCTCTCGCTCATTATGTTTAAAAATCATCCTTATTCATTTTTAATATTTAGTGTGGTGCCTTTTTTTCTTACATGACTCAGCTTTCTTGGCAGTGTCGTGATGAGGACATCTCTCTCTCTCTCTCTCTCTTTCCCACTCATTTCTGTTAGGCTCAAACCAAAATAACTGCCGAGAAGCACAATTCATCTATGCTCTTCCTGTGATCTGTAGCAGCTCAGTTAGAGTTTGTTGACATTTACTAAAGGACTAATAAGATTTTTAACCTGTGATGTCCAACAGGAAACACACCCCAGGGCTGCAACATTTACAGTGATACTTTACTGACAGTGACAGTCCAGCATGGAGCTTTTATAATGCTGTAAACAAAAAAGCAACGCCAGACAGAAAACAGAATAATTTCTTCCTGCAGCTGCTTCAAAGCTGATTTTTGATGGTATAAGAAACTGGAATCTTTGATCTCTTAATTCTCAATTTAGGGAAAATGTTTCTCTCAGAAAACAATCTGCTCCATCTAACAGCACGGAAAAATGAAAAACACCACAGACATTATTCGCGTCCCTGAGAGATCCAGTTCTGTAAATCTCTTATCATGCTGACTACAAAAGACTGCTGCTGCCAAGTATGACTTAAAAGACTTGGTTTCTCCTTTTCTTCTCAAGACTTTGAATTTCTGATTTCAGATGCAGTGCGTGGTATCTTATTCTCTAAATAAAAGGAGCTTATAGGAAGAGGCATGTCAAGAAATATGAAGGCTTTCATGAATTAATAAAGTTCTATCGTCCTAAGGATGGATAATTCATATTCATCCCTTACTGAGACCATAATGGAAAGATGATTTTAGCTTCATAACGATATCCCTTATCCAGTTGCATGTATTTCTTTAAAGGATTAGTTTGGTATTTTGGAAATACATTTGTTGCCTTTCTTGCCACAAATTAGAGATGACAACACTAAACTAAAAACAACAAAACTGTTCGGCTGTAGAGGTGGAGTTTGTTACCTCTGGACAGAGTTAGACAAGCTGTTTCCCCTGTTCAATCTTTATGCAAGATAAACTTCTCAACTATTTTTGAGCATGAAAGCAAAAACAGATTATTCCTCAAAATATCAAACTAGTACTTTTAAACCAACAATTTGTCAGCCTTTTTGGGGAGCAAGAAAGCCAACAACAACACAAATGTATTGAAGGCACAGCTTACAGTATGATGTAATTGAAAGAAATTTAAAAGTCACATTTAAACAACAAGAAAACTCCCCAAACAAACCGAATAAGCCAAAGATCCCACAGAAACATCAGCTGAGAGGTAAAATACAAAATCACACTTGATTTGGCGGCTGAGTGAGTTGATTACCCACAACAAAACTGTACAAGCCAGAATCAAGATTTTCTGATTCTGAAATCTCGGTGTTCTTGAGCAGAGAGATCCTAGATCAAACAACAGCCCACAATAGTCATTTCATACCAAAGGACAGTAAACATCTTTTAAAAGGGTAAGAAAGCTGTTGTTTTTTTTTTTATTTTATTTTGCTCAGGGAACTAAAGAAGCCACATTTCACACCTGCCGTGTTTCCAAGGAGACAACAGTGAAGGTCGAGTCAGTGCTTTCACCCTCATGTTTACAGACAAACTGGTTGAACTGCCTTCTTCACTGAGCAGCAATCAACTTCTGAAAACACAGATATGTATAACAACAGCAGCCAGACAACATTTATAACAATTAATAAAGGCAGAATTTAACCTCACGTGGTTGAAAACTAAGGGGCTGGTGTTTGCCAAACATCATCATGGCAAATCCTCCTCTTCCAGATCCAAAGGTCAGAGTTCACAGCCACAAACCTGCCATCTATAAACAGTGAGCTCCCTCTGCTGGTGAATTACAGTGAAGCAGTGGTGTTTATTAAGTGACAGCAAGAACCAGCTGGTGGTGCTGTGATTGACCCCCATATTCTGCACAGATACAAACTCAAAACTTTAAAGGCTCCAGCTCATTTTCAAACACTGAAAACAGCTGTTGCAAAATAAATACCCACAACTCTAACAAAAGCAAAAACTCCACTAGCTTGGAAGAAAAGTTTGTGAATAGAACACCTTGAAATACTTTATCTAAGAGGATTCCTGTATTAATATAATGATAAATGGTATGAAAATAATCAGTGAACAGCTACAACAGAAAAAACGTTCTAGGGCACAGGTGGTGTCTAGATTTTCTCTGACCCACAGTCCAGCATACAGATATTCAGTTCAATTGTATTGAATAAGAAAAAGCACTTTTGAGAGGCTGGAACCATTAAAGTATCTGGTCTGATTGAAAAAATATCTTAACCATGATAGAATCAAATGCAGACTACATTATCTCTCAGCAGATACCTTTAGAAATACATGTATGTACTAGACATCGAGCCTACATTATAATATATACTGACACCAATGAGTCACTATGAATGAATTCAGGAGGATTAGTCAGCACAGCTATCTCATATTCAACAGTTTTTCACAACAATCTGTTTAAACACCAAATGCATTTTAAAGGGCTGTTTTAGTCGTATCGACAACTCAAAAGTGCTGCACGCCCAGTTCACATTCGCATTCACACACATTTCATACAGTGTCTGTTCTATACACAGAGTGCTCCCTAACACACACACTAACACACCAATGGCACACTATCCTTAGGGGCAAGTTGTGATCATACTAGCCGTGGATTGGAAAAGATCCTCGCCACTACTATAAGTCAATTTAAGTAAATTTAAAACAATAAGGCAAATGCAGTGTAAAATGTACCACTTATACCTGATCCAAAATTGGTTCCTGCACTGTCCTGAACTCACCAATGGCAAAAGAAACCTGGGAAGAACTAATTGTTCCTGTACAGGACATATAGAACAAACCTCAGTGAGAAATCTGTTGATGCTGTTTGTTTGTGTTTTGGCAGCGATGTTTGGGACTATTCCTATTGACCAGATGAATAATTGTGATTTTGACCGATACAGCTGCAGTGGGGACTGATGATTTGGCTTTTTGGTGGGCTATTGGCTGCTTTGTGCTGCTTTAAAGCTCCCACCACATCAAATTGCTAAAATTACCATCATTTCCACGAAAACAATAAATCTTTCAATGTTAATATAGGGATGTGAGTAATATTTTAATACAGACTTTTAAAAATGTTTACCTAGTCTTCAACTCCTTTTGCTTCACTTTGTTTGGGTTTTGGATGTTAAAAGCGCTGATGGGTCTTTCACGGGGTTACAGTATGAGATACAATAAACAGACTGCCTGTTTGTGACACTGTACATTTATTTCAGTCTGATATTTACTGTGCTACTTATTTGTATGGTGACATATCATTCAGTATGTTCATTCAGGTGCTCACCTTGGATTATCGAGGAAGCCGCTGATTAGTTGATTAACTGACAAGTTTAAGATTGTTGCTTTCTTAACTATTACAGTAATCTTGCAAAAAATATATTTGGTTGTTGCCTGTAATTTTTTATGTCTTCTGTGGTAATATACTGAATATCTTTGGGTTAAGAACAGAACTGGATCAATTAATCATAAAGGCTGTTACATGGGCGTGAAATTTGCTTATAGCACAAGAATCAACATCGACCTCAAAAAGAATCACTTACACTAGGGTTTAGCAATAAAACTGTGATAACTATTACAATCACGATTATATATCACAATATAAAATTAACTGGGTGCACAGAAATTAATCATGAACTGCCAGTCATGTTGCAGTAATAAAGAAGTATACAATGTACAAGTCGAGATTAGATTAGTTAGATTAGATTTTATCTCTTAATAATTGTTTTCTACCTCAGCTATGTGACATGTTCCTGTTTTTTCAAGTATTTTGGCATTGACCCTAAAGAAAGTTTAAAACCACAATTAACAATCTTGTTTGTTCAACTTTTACTCCAGAACCCAAAATCAGCCTTTAAACTTGAAAACAATTATTTGTGGCATTTATTGTGATAATGTTGACATCCTGATAAAATTTTGGCCATACCACCCTATCCTAGGTCAGGCTATAGTTAAGAATATGCCGTTCATGTTGAATAAGCACTTCAAAGAAGTATCTTTTACTCTGGAGTTTGGGTCAGGCATTTGCTTTTTCTGACATTTTAAGACCAAAAAAATCAACTGATCAACAAAATATCCAGTAAATATGAATCAATAATAAGAATATCTGTTAGTTGAAGCCTTTATTATCATTATTACTATTATTGTTTATTTGTTTGTCTAGGCACTGTGCTGTTTGAAACAAACACACCTAGGATGTTTACTGAAACAAAAACTGTACCGAGAGTAAAGACAACTTATTTTCTCATAGACGTATTATTGAATGAAGTCTCACTCTATCATTTTTTCACTAACGGCTGCTAATAAAGTGTTCTGTACATGGGCTCCAGGTGCTGATGCCATGCTCACGCGGAGCTGCTGCTGCTGCCGATCCGCGCGCTGTCCAGCAGGGGTGGTGCTGAAAAGCCGGAGCTGAGGCCTGGGATCTCCCTCTGACAGGCCTCTCACATCTCACCTCACGAACGGGACATTAAATACCGCCGACACAAACACCACCGCCTCTCTGCTTTGAACACAGCCCAGCGAATGCACATTTATTACAGGTCGAGGCCTTTATTTGACACTACGAGCTCAAATCACGGTGAGACATTCACGACCAAGGAAAACGCAGACGTCGCTCTCAATCACGGGCCTGATGATAAACAAAGTTCAGACTGGTTTTGTAAATTGCATTCCGTTCACTAACAGTAAAATACACTTCCTATGCATCTTAACAGACAGGAAACTGCACCTCCCCCGCCATAAGCTGCCCCGGTACAACCCCCCACAATATGACAAATAAAAAAAACGGCAGGGCAGGTGGCTCCGTTACCTTTTGTAGTCGGAGGAGAAAATCCCTCCGCTCGCCGGGTCGTGACCATATTCAGGCTCCCCGACGCTGGACGACCCCCCCTTCTCGTCGTTGAAGGCAGAGCTGGCGGACATTGCCGTGACTTTCTGTGTTTTCTCGCCCTCGCAGAGCAGCGATGGAGATTTAGTGCAGAGAGCGGCAGGATATACGGCTCTTAAAGGCGCACGGACACACAGGGGATGCTCGGTGCAGAGGAGGGGGGAGGATGATGGGTATGGGAGGAGGGGGTGGAGGAGGAATGATGCTCTGGTCACGTGATTTTTGCAGATTGTAGTCCTTAGACCCGGAAGTGTTTGCCACATGTTTACCAGGTTTGACATCAAGGTTTTCAGGTAATGTGGTGATATGGTGTGTGGTTCAAGGTGGGAAAACAAAGGAAGAATTGTGCTCTATTCAGTGCCTTTATACGGAGCGTCTTGCAATTTTTATTGTGCTACTAGCCAGGAAAAAGGCTACAAATAAGTAGGGTGGGCACTCACAATTTCTACCTCTGCTGAAGAGATTATGTTTTCACTGATGATGTTTGTTTGTTTGTTTGTCAGTAGGATTATGCAAAAAAATATTGAACCGATTTGCACCAAACTTGGTAGAAGGATGGGGCACAGGCCAGAGAAGAACCTATTAAAGTTTGGTGTGGCTCCAGTTAAAGGGGCAGATCCAGGAATTTCTTTATCACTAAGTGTCATTCTGGTTCTTCTGGTCTACATTAATAAACAGATTAAATACTAAATCAAAGATGTCAGGTTTCTAGGTGTCTGACAAATAGAAATACTTTGTAGCAATGTTACAAAAAAGGTTTGTCACTGTCAGTTTTCTTACATATTAGCATGTGTGCGTTTCATATCATATAAAATAATAAATAAAACTGCTAATAACCTGTTTTTTGTCCATAATTTAGGTTGCAGTTTTAGGTATAACCACAGACTGTATGGGTATAACTAGAAGCGAGAGAAGCGGTTGTGGCACAACATGTAGTTGCAGTGAACTGTAGTAGTCTAAAGTAATAGCAGCAACATCTCACTCAATTACTGCCACCTAGTGGAGCCACAGACTGCATGCAGTAATCTGCTTCCAGCTGCAGCCATGCATTACACCACTCAGCATTCACCATGAAACCGGGCTTTTAATTATGTGGCTGGTCAGTGTACACGGGAGTGTGCCTTTGTAAACTGACCAAAAAAAAAAAAAAACACTTTAAAGTGAATAGAGTGAAGAGCTTTTCCTATAGATACGTTTGTACTTTTACTTAAGCAGGATTTTAAATGCAGGACTTTTACTTGTAATAAAGTATTTTTATAATAATGTATCGGTAAAGGATCTGTATACTTCTACCACCACTGTCTAGGATAGACCCGAGATAAAAGAGTCTCAAATAAATGTGAGATTTGTAGAAACGTTGTTGTAAAACATAAATAAAAGCGACCTGTGTGAGGCCAAGATGTCTGACCGTAACTGATGGGGCGCGAGGCTCGTAACGTTGCCATGGAGACTTGGAGCAACGGTGGCTTTCGGGACGTTTGAGCTGTAAAAAAAAGCGAAATATACAAAATTAGCGTAAAAAAAGACATGTATATTTTTAGGAGGACACACAGAACACAAACATGTCTGGTCATGCGGAAAAAATGAAGAAAGCTAGTCTGACACCTAACTCGTGAGTGATTTGGGCAGCACATCGTTTTTAGCTCAGGTGAAAAACATAAAGCTATAGTTAGCTTAGCTTACCTAAGAAATTATATGTCATTTTGCCTTTTTTTTTTTTTTTTTTTAGATCATTTCGAGCGCTGAATAATTCAGGATCAGGAATTCATCAAATTGGTCGAAGTTCAAGACACCCACGGAACTTTGCAGGTTCTCAAGGCCGAAAAAACAGCAACAGCAAACTTAACTGTCTGGATAAAGGCGATCAAACTCACACCAGAAGAGCAGTCCGGGTAACTGTCTAACTTAAATAGATTAAATATATTTATTCCTAAACTTGTCATATTGGTAATAGTGAAGTTAGAGGTGGGGAACCCCTCTTTTTTATTTTCTATTCAGTGATATTAACAAACATTAAATCATCCACCAGCAGCTAGCTTACAGTGCATTATTTTAAATAAACACCATGAAATAAACCAATAAGCAGTGTTAGAAAGTAACTAAGTACATTTTCTCGAGTACTGTACTTAAATACAATTTTGAGGTGCTTGTACTTGAGTATATCCTTTTAATATTTTGTTTATATATTTTATACTCATACTCTACTACATTTCAGAGTGAAATACTGTAGTTTTTAATTCAGTACCACCCCTCAGATTTATCATGTGACTCTCTGGAGTAGTTTTTACCTCGTTGAACTGGTACCTTTATTCAAGTACCTGAGTACTTCTTCCACAACTACAAATAAATAATAAAAAATAAGAAACATAAAATATTTAACAATAATGGTAAAGTTATTAATCAAGTAAACTGTGAGTTAAAGGGAAATTAACTAAATGTTAAAATAATTACGTGGACTTACCAAACATTATTTTATAATATAGTGATGTATGAATGTTTTTTGTTGATTGGTTGTGTCAGTGAATATATGTACACCATTAAAGATAGAATATTTGCTCTTTGTGTGTGAAATTTACCCACTAAGATTCTGACATTAACAACACAACATTACATTGTTCCCCTCAATTGTAACAGAAGGTAAAGCTTTATTGAAAATAAATTCCTGTATATCTGTCCAGTCATAAAATGGCTATTGGCTATTGTTCTCCTCTTTGCAGGTGTTGGATGAAGATGGCAGTGACGTCACTCCTCTGGTCCTGTATCACACAGACACGGGAGACACGCAATCCAAACAAGGCATGCTGTTCCTGGAGGAAATCTTTTCCAGCTCAGGATTAGACCATTCACAGTCTACTTCAAGTGTCAATGTGTGCTCTTCCAGGTACCTAGTGGGGAGTTTTTCTCTTTTTTTTCATGTCTAACCACAGACCTTGTAATGATATTGTGCTGCAGCTCATTTCAGGGTAGCAGCCGACTATCCAACCTGTCTAACAAAGCATCACTGACTAAGGAGAGTGAGGACAGCATTTCGAAACTGGACATACCAATAAGACCCCGAGCTCTATGCGGTTACTATTCATTTTAAAAAATATATATATATTGCCGTAATGTTCATTATTATCAGTTTCCTCTTAGTGATTATCCTCCACTGTTTAAAATGTGGCCTTTTTAAATGCAATAAAATATTGCCATATGCAGCAGAATATAGTTAAATTTACAGCATCTTATTATGATAAAACAACATTTTTGTAGTAGATTTGTGGTAGTTTATACAGTATATTCAGTATTTATGTATATATCTATTTGCCTTTTGTACCCTGGCAGAGTTGCCAAGGAAAAGAGACCATGTGAAACAACATGTGACAGAAGAGATGCTGGATGAGGTAGTGGACATCTGGCTCATTGAGACAGATACCATTTCACTCCTGGACATTCCCAGTACCATTGTCTCAGAGGATGCTGATGATGCAGAAACAATTAAGTGAGTAAAATGGCTGTCCTTTGAATATCAGGAACAATCTGAAATGCATAACAGGTATAGGATGTTGTACTTTATGTCTTCAAGAAGTGTGAAGATGAATGTCAGTTTATGTTCTGTGCAAACATGCTAGCAAGTGAGTTGTTGTCCTTTTCTTCTTTGGTTGACATTTTCATCTTTTCTCGTACAGAGAGAGAAACATTCGCTATGCTGAGCTTTGCAAGAACAGAATGGGAAATGATAAGTTTATAGTGCGATCAATGCAGTCGTTTGGTGGAGCACCTAAAAACAAACAGATCCAGTCTGATGAGATTGTCACAGTGGATAAAGGTTAGGGTTAATTTTTCTCAGTGCACTGTTTTTGTTAATGTTAACTTGTTCAAATTCAATGTAATAATTATATATATATAAACAGAAACTGGATCAAAAAAAGAAATTTATGAAAACAGTAGAGTTGTTATTGTTATTCTTTCATGTCTAAAGGAACAACTGCTACTGCCTGGGACATTTATGACTCTTTCCATAACCAAAATGAAACCACTGAAAGTGAGTTTGCCTATCCAGAGAGTAATTTGAACAGCAGCAAAATTCAAGAGAAGAGGGGAGAAACAAGCAGCAGCAGCACAGTTGGCACAGGTAACAGCACCTGAGAGAATATTGACTCTGTTAATTAAAGAATCAAAGAATTAAAAAACAAATCTCTGTACTCAAGCTACTATATATATATATATGTGTGTGTGTGTGTATATATATATATACATATATATATACTGACAGATTTAACATTTTTTCTCTGTATTAAGGCTAGTTTTGCAATAACAGACATGCATCCTTTTCTAATATTTCCTCAGGCAGTACCATCAGCTCACTGTTAGAAAAGGACATCTGTTGGGACAGTTCAAAGGCTGAGCCCGACCCACAGCGGATCTTACAATCAGACTCTTTCCAACACAGCTTATTAGTAATGGAGAGGACCATCGTTGCAAATATCTTGCAACCTAAACTGTCTGCTTA
Organism: Lates japonicus; assembly: GCA_033238685.1. NCBI lineage: Eukaryota > Metazoa > Chordata > Actinopteri > Centropomidae > Lates > Lates japonicus. Next base: position 7,997,986 of record BRZM01000035.1, read on the forward strand.
CAGACAGCTGCCCATACTAGAAGGTAAAGGTAAAGTAAAATGTAAAATGTCTGAATAAATACAAAATACTAAGTGTAATAATGTTGATTATGTAAGACTGTGACAGCACAGCGAAGCCTCAGACTAAGAAACAGTGTGAGGAGGACAAGATGAGCTGTCTAACTCCAGCCATTGAACATCTCTGGGCTTTCGGATGCGAGCTCACCAAAGGATGCAGCATTACCAGCATGGCCTGGAACAAGAAGAACCCGGTAATAGAGGCCAAAACAACAAAGTCTGCTGACGTTTTTTATGGTTCTACAATTACTTGTCTTTGTTAACAAAAAAGTGTTTTTTGTACAAATGTTGCACACTTCACTTCAGCCTCTCTGTTTGTGCTCTGAATGCCCTGTAAGGACCTCCTGGCAATCGGATACGGTGACATTGACCCCCGGAACCAGAAAGCAGGAATGATCTGTTGCTGGTCCATCAAAAACCCACTGGTACATTTATACATTTTTGCCATTTACTTCCTTTCAGTCATTGTCTTCCAGTGCAATATCTTATCTCAGTGGCATGACCAAAGGCAAGTAGTCATAGGAAATGTCTGAAATGCCTATATGGAAGTGTCCTTGCATGGTAGTTCATTGTGTGTGTATGGGTGCATTGTAAAGTACCTTTAATCATTATGCAAATACAGTTGATTTACCAGTTTAGTTCTTTTGGAAGTGACAGCGATTCTAAATTTGTCTCCTGTGCAGTGGCCGGAACGCATTTTCTACTGTCACAGTTGTGTTACGTCCCTGGATTTCTCAGCCAATAACCCCGGCCAGCTAGCTGTGGGGATGTTTGATGGTACCGTAGCCCTCTACAATGTCCCGTGTCCTGACGACAGGGCATGTATCGCCAGCAGCAGGTGAGAACTGTGTGTATGCACGTGTGTGGACAGTGGAGCACAGAGGTAACCTCTCACATCACACATTAAAGGGAAATTACTATTGCCAAACTCTTTTTCTATTATTCTACTATTGTTTTGTAGAGAGAGTTCTGAAAAACACCTGCATCCAGTGTGGCAGGTCACCTGGATCAAACAAGAGATGAGATCATCAGGGGAGGAGAGAGCAGAGGCCCTCGTCTCTGTGTCGGCAGATGGCAGGATTACGAAGTGGTTCCTCTGCAGCAATGGTCTTGAGAGTATAGGTACTTTACTGTTTCGGAATATTAAAGACAGTTGGCAAGACAACCTCTAGATTTATTAACAGTAAGTATTTGCTGAAATTTGCTGTGAGACTGCTCTCCTGTATATTAGCCCTCAAACACAATGATCATAATCATAATATCTGTATACATTTGTTCTTAGACCTGATGATGCTGAGGAGGGTTCAAAATACTAAGATGGAGGCTCCAAGAAGCAAGAAGACGACAGCTAATGACCTGTCAATGGTGACCCCTGGTCTTTGTGTTGACTTCCATCCAATTGTAAGTTGACCTCAGAAATTGAATAGAGCATTGAACTGAGCCTTGTCCTCAGGCTAGGAATCTTATTTCTGTGGGGATTGTGAAGCCGTTCCTTAATCCAGGCTGTTGGCATTCATAGGAACAATTTAAAGTTGTTTTTCAGGATGTGCGTTTCTTCTGCCTTGACTCTGATTTGCCTGCTGCCTTGCCCTGATCTCCTGCAGGATTCCAGTATCTACCTGGTTGGTACTTGGGAGGGCCTCATCCACAAGTGCTCTGTCTCCAACAGTCAGCATTTTCTGGATACTTATGAAAAACACTTTGTAAGTCTTTCTGGATGAAAACACATGGTAAATAGGTGCATATTCCATCTCCTCCTATGATAAGGTTAGTTTTCTGCCGTTTTTCAAAAGTAGTGGGATAGCAAGCTAACTTTGGGCTTAACACAGTCTCATGGAAGAAACCTGCACTTTAAACCAACCTGTAAAGAATAGTTTGAGTTGTGATCTGTGAGGAAAAATTCAGTCATCATTTCTACATGTGCCTTTTTGCAGAAATACTGCACTCACACAAAGGTGACAAGTAGAGCACTGAATAATATCTATGTATGTCATAAAACAGAAAACTACCATTTGATTTATAATTAACTATTTTCACTCCATATCACCTTTGGCTCTCTGTCAGTGCCCTGTGAACCACGTAGAATGGTCTCCATTCTGTCCTAATGTGTTCCTGAGCTGCTCCTCTGACTGGACCATCCAGCTGTGGAAGCAGGGCCTCTGTGCTCCTGTGCTGACTTTCACATCCACCCAGAGGGCCGTGTACACCGTCAGGTGGTCCCCTATCCACTCTGCAGTGTTTGCAGCCATTAATGGACGACAGGTGGAGATCTGGGACCTGAATACAAGGATGTGAGTCAGTCTGATAGAGAGCATTTCTGTTTAAAGCTTTGTCTCGTTTAATGTCATTTTCTGGTTTTCTCTTATTTAAAACATGAGCCAGAAATAATCCCATCCAACCTCTCCTTTTAGCCTGTACCCAACCATTGTGCACCAGGCTGCACCTGATGTGAAGATAACAGCCCTGCTATTTGCCACAGGGACAGACTGTGTCCTGGTAGGAGACAGTGACGGACAAGCGACTGTCTACGAGCTCAAGAACCTCAGTGTGGGAGAAGGCAAGCAGGTAAAACTGAGGTGGCCTATGTGATATTCTACATGTGGTCTGTTGCAAAACACTGAAAATATAAAGCATATGCATGTATTAATTCATTCATTGGTTCTATTTACTATTGATGAATTTATTCTTTATATCAAGTAAGTTTGTTGATCATACACGCTTTTTCACAGCAAAGCAAACAAGTAGTTACAGGCAGGAAATGGAACAATTATTCAGAGCGGTCTTAAAGTTACAGTGAGTGTCAGTAATTAGATTTTTAGGTGGCTTTGCTAACAAAACAAATCACAAGACTGTATGAGGTAAAATATTTAGTCCTCTGTACACAGGTCAAACTGTCTGTCCTGCTCTTTCTTACAGGTGGACAGTTTGGAAGACATCATTCAGTCTGCAGTTTCAAAAAATGTGATGTAAAAGTTTAAATTCATTTGCCCTTCTAAAAATATCAAACAATAAATTTTAATGCCACATGGGTGACCTTTTGTTGAAAGCCACTTCAGTTTTGTGTCATTGTGATCCAGTCTCTGAAGTTAATTTAGCTTTTGCCAGTTGTTGAAGTCTGGGGAAATTAAAGAGTTCCATCACAGCATGTGAATTTGACAAAACAATAAAAAATTTTGTGTTATTCATCTCAGTCAAGTGAGCTCCTAAAACTTCAAAGATTTAAGTCATCAAATTGATAAGTAGATTTAGGTCCTTGAGGTGAGTGAACCTGTTACTCACCCATCTAAAAAAGTAACAATTGAAGTCTAAACCTTATGTAATAAGGTTGATAAAACTTGATAAAACTTTATAAAGCTCTAAGGACTTGATCAAAGTGTAAAGACGAGACTGAACTGGTGGACTTTATTTTCCAGACCTGGGGAGACCCCTACTGGCAAAAAGTCGCATTTATGGATGTTAAAACAAAAATAGGGGTTTTAAACTGAAAAGCACTGCTTCATGCTTCATTGGTGAGTTTTTGTATCATCTATTTTTCCTTTTCCTATTCCTCATAAGCTGGCAAATTTAACATTAATCTAAATTTTCACAGAAAATAAAAAGGTTTCTTAAAAAGACCTAAGATTGAATCCAGGACACAGAAAAACACATTTCTAAACTTTACTTATATGGATTTAAGAAAGCATAATGCAACAACATGGAGGTAAACATAAGAAAGATTAAGTAGGTTAGAACAAATTGGTTGACAAGAATTAAATTAGGGTTTATCAAAAAGGCACAAGACATATTATACAACATATTATGTAAATATAAATCTGTAAAACGTTCATACAAAGCATTGACTTTATGCTGGAGTTGTTTATGGAAACAGTTAATGCATCATATTTCCATTTTGTGTAATACTTTATGTCGTTGGTCTAGACAACAAGTTGTGTATGTGGAGGAACCACTGAATTCGCACGTCAGTTTAGGGTTCATAATATAGCTTTCAGTTTGTAGCAGTAAACAACTCAGTCGAGCAGTGTGCAGGACTCAAGAATGCGTCAGCTAACACAGTTATTCTGGATGACAGTGCTTTCTTTCATTCACACACTGGCTTGGACAAATTGCATCACGCTCCCCAGACCAGCTGGTATGTCTATAGATGACAAACTCCAGTGCGTGAAGTTGTGGAGACTTGCCCTCACATTCCACTGAAAAGACTTTCAGATGCCAGCCTAACATGCATCGATTTTAGATTTCAAATAATTTGATTTCTACACCACATGCTGCATCGGCTTGATGATATGTAAATAACAGCTTCAGTTCATGACTTCATAAGTCAGAATTTCTTGAAAATATAAATAACTTTTTGTTTCCAAGTCATTCACCCATGACTGTAGTGTGAGTTTAAGGACTTATGGTAGCTTTTAAATGTTAATGATGTATCCCAAAATTACTCAAATGAAAATGTTAATATTCAAAAGATCTCCTGAAAATGTGGTTGGTTGGATGGAATGATCACAACCAGCAGTGAGGCGTTTTAAGTCAAGTCAGTTTTATTTATATAGCACCAAATCACAACAGAGGTTATCTCGAGGCACTTTTCATGTAGAGCAGCTCTAGATCATACTCTTTGAATTATAATATTTACAAAGAGAGACCCAACAGTTAAGTTAACAGAAAAAACTTTCTTTTAAGAGGCAGAAACCTTGAGCAGAGCCAGACTCTGGGTGAGCAGCCATCTGGCCCAACCGGCTGGGAAATAAGGAAAAGAGAACATGGTATAATACAGATTCCATATAGTAATGATAGCTATAACAATAATAATAACAGTTATAATAAGAATAGTTATTTTAAGTAACAAAGGTTTGGAAGGAAGCATATCAAGGTTCCCAGGGTTCTGTGTTCCCCAGTTCAATATTCTGTTAACGCACATTACTCCTGAGATGACACTGACTCTATAAGTCTCTGAGCTCTACTGACTTAAACGGGAAAATAAGACAAAGAGGCAAAGAGCAGGAAGAGGCTGAGGGGTGAGTGCTGGATGCTGAGGCAGAATGCACAACAGACTACCTGGCAGTAAACTTAGCAAAAATGGCCTGTATATACTTAGGGGAGCTGATTAGGGAATTATAAAGAGGTGTACAGATGGGTGTGGATGTCATTTGGGAAACAGTGAGGATTATTGCAGCACAGGGAGGGACTGGCAGGCAGGAGAGCTGATGACTGGAAAACAGGAGGAAACAGAAATGAAAGTGATATCAGTCTCAGCAAAGAAAGCAAATGAGCGTATTTCTCAAAATGTTAAGCTATTCCTTTAACTGAAGAAGAAGAAATAAAAATAAGGAAGCAAAAGAATATTTTTGACAGGACCAGATTTATTTTTAAAATACAATCAAAAGTTGTGCTCAAAGCAAAAATTCAGGAGACGTAAGCCTTTTGTTACAGCCACAAAACCAAGACTAACTTCCTCCTTGTTAATGTGTATGGCCTGTATCTGCTGACGGCTTCATTTCAGACACAATGCGTGTTCACCAGCAGGGCAGGGATTCACATGACCTGTAGTAAAACATGACGGTGATGCAACAAGCAGATGAGCAAATTGCCTGTTATATTTTTACCCCAAGCTGTGATCTATGACTTTTTAAGGTCACATATAGAGTTGCTGAAGTAGGCTCTTCATGGGGAGCAACAACAGGGGATGGGAAGATATAAATCCCATGACAGGTCACAGACAGAGCATGTGATTCTGGTTGAGATCAACACATGGAAAATGATCTGTGCATGGGATTCAAACGGTGAAAGAGGAAACATGGCTGAGCAGTTTTAGAGTGCAAAACGACTGCTTTTTCTTTTTCTTTTCCCTCACTGAAGAAAGTTTTGAGCAGAGAGCCTGAGAGGATGTGAGTACAGCTTTGTGTTGTGTGGTCTGAGTTTACATCCGTTTTTATATCCAGTGAATTGTTTTTTGTTTTACTTTGTGTTTCAAGCACAGTGGGAAGTGAACCTGGATTTGAAAGTGACAGGCGACAGTGCTGCTTTCTGAAGGCTGGCAGCTTTACACCCACTTCACCTTTTCACAAGCAGAATACAGTTTACCCAACTCAGATATGTACACTATACACTATATTAAAGTAATTAGAAATAGAAACAAATAAATGAATGTTTTATGTGTGAAGAGTAAGGAAAAAAACACAATAAACTCTTAACTTAAGGTTTGTTTACTCACTGCTAGAGGAAGGTGATATTTTGTCAGTCTGACACAGTTGGTTCACCTACAACATCGTACTGTCCTTCAGTACAAGATTTACTTGCAGAGCATGCAGAGCTTTTAACTGTACTGCATTATTTACCTATTTTTATGACCCATCTTTATCCATCTATTCTTATCTTCATCTGTATCTACTATATTTCCACTACTGAGGACACTGAGGTCATGTCTGCTGTACTTTTTTCCTGGGAATTTGGAAGTTTTAGCAACCTTGGGAGCAGTTTATTAGGCACACCTAGCTAAAACTAATGCCATCTAATACGACTGTCCTTCATGAAGTCCTTCAGCTCATTGTTTTGGGGAACTGGTCTCAGTGGGAAATAGCCTATAATTTGTAGAAAGTATAATTTAGTGGTTAATTGAAAAAGTAAAATATCCAAATAATTCTAATTTTCAGGGGGTGAGGTGGTTTTTTGTGGGGGCTCAGTATTAGTAAAATCCTGGCTGCAGCCCTGTGCATGGGTAAGACTTAAAATCATGTTAAAGACAAAAACATGTTACTGCACATATGGAAGCAAAACACTAACTCAGTGATATTAAACACTGTCAACATGCACTCCGCCCACTGGTCCTCACATTTCGCAGCTCCAGAAAACAAACTCCAGTTCTGTGCTGTTGTGTCGTCCATGTGCACTAAACTCTATTGAATATTTCCCAACAGCAGCAGCCGCAGTCTGGACTTCTTCCTAAACTCTCGACTGCACCTTTAATGTCCCTGCACGCGCCTGGCTGCTGGGTTTGTCCAATTAGCGTGTAGGTGGAGCACAGGAGAAAACCGAACGGAGAGCGACACCAGACAAACACGACGCGTTTTGTTTTTTGTTTTTTCTACTTTTAGCACTTCCCAGACGCGGAGAAAACCGAGTGAAGTTACCTTTCATTTTCTAATCAGCTGTCGAAAGTCAGTCTCAGATTAGCTGATACTGTCCGATGGTGTTGGTGAGAGATTTCCCAATGATCGAAGTGTCGATACCATCGATGGAGAGGGAAGTGGATGAGTCAGGAAAGTCCAAAAAGGTGAGGACGCTGTTTTATCTCCTCAGGTTACACTTTAAAATTTTATCGAGAACTTTTAAAACACTTTATCGCGTTGTCTGTTTACAATCGTGTCTTTTCGCTCGTTATATTACTAACACTGTGTCGCCTGGTCGTAAAGGTGAGCCGTGACGCCAGGTGAGCCAGGTTACCTGCAGGAAGAGTGACAGTGAGGTCAGCTCAGTCTGTCTCGGATTTCTATCCCGAGGTGCAGGAAATGCTCAAATCTTATAAAACCATCAGTATTACAACAGAGTCTTGAATTTGAAGCAAAGTGGAACAAGTGCTCAGATCATTTATTGAGTTAAACTAGCAATACCACTTTAACAAATACCACAGTTTTCTGAGTAATGCTCATACAAAAGAACAGAAGCAACATGTGTGACAAGTGTCCAAAGTAAAAGTACTCATTATGCAGAATGGCCCCAGACAACGTTAAACTGTTATATGGATCGTTTTACTGATGTATTTTAACATAAGGAGCATTTGAATTTGATGCTTTTCTTTGTCATACATGATAGTAAACTGAATACTGAAGGATTCAGTTTACTATCATGTATTTCAGTTTACTGTTGGTCAGACTAAACAAGACATTTGAAGAAACTGGAAACATTTTTACACCAGGTGATGGCATTTTATAGAGTGGTAGAAAAAAAATGGACAGATGATGAAAATAATCATTAGTCGCAGCCCTGTTGTCGTGTTAGCAGCGTTATGTTACACTGACAGTCAGTGTAATGAGAACTGATCCAGTGTTACGGTTTTTTTCCACCTCTGAAGAGTAACGTGTGTTTAGTCTTGTACTGTATGTTTGCTCTTTAAGTACATGACCTCAGTTATGCTCACACAACTCCAGACATGTGTTTGAGCAGGAAGGAGAAACCGTGCACTGGTGGAGGAAATATTCTTTTACTAGAGTAATAGTATCAATACTGGTGGTTTAAAGTGAACAAATGAAGATTTTACATAATTATAGAACAGATTAGCTTGTAGGTTATTGACTAGTAACAGTAAATGTAGCAGAGTATGAAAGTATTTCCAACATTGCTGTACATGTACCCTCTCCCCCTGAATACTCACACAGTACCATACAGTACCCTGGGAACCACAGACTTGGGTGTATCCTATGTGAAGGCTTATTAAGGCGAGGAAAAGGGTAAAATGAACACAAGCAGTGTCTCAGTTTAAAAGCTAGTTTACTAGTGTGACTATAAACTGAGTTAAATGCTCAGAGGTTGTGTCGAGCAAATCATTATGGACGCCAGACTCCCAGACAAACAGCCACCTACTGTAGTTGTGCATTTGTAACAAATCGCTTTTCACACTTATATTTTAAAAAGACAAAAACTGACACTAGGCTGAGGAATTTTGCTCCAGCAGACTCGCAGTGAAGAGGACAGACTGCACTGTGCTGGACTTACCTCTGTTAGGTTTCCTCAACTTGTTTGTTTAAGCCACAAGACTCCACAAGATGTTTGACTAACATTTCTTTTTGTTTACATTACTGATGAAAGGTTGTAATATGTGAACTGAAAGAGAAGGACATCCTGTAGTTTGGTCTTTTCTCTCAGCATCAAAATGATCTTTTCATTTGCACTTTTTTGTTTTGATTCCTTTTAAACACCCTGCAAGCTTGTAAACATAATGTTTTTGCCCCCTAATTCATTCATATGTTAAGAGAAGACAGCATGAAACGTATCTGCTGTTCTCACCACTGCAGCCGTCTGAAGTGGTTCTGAGTCTTGAGGAGGAAGTGACGTCCGTTTCAGTCAGATTCAACACAAGTTGAAATACATTCAAATTAAGTGTCTCTCTACTTTAAAATCTTTCAGGCTGTGCACAGATTTATATTATTTAGTTCTCAAATCGCAAGTTGTGCAGTGTGAAACAGTTTTGCAGATTGGAATAAATGTTCACTTACTGTAGGTCTGCAGATGCAGAAGTGAGGGTCTAGCCATGTTCCTGGGGAATTACTGTATTTATTTATTTATGTGATTTTAACCCGTGTGCTGCTTTGACCAGTTCCGTTGTGAAAACAAAAGCTCCTGCAGATCAGCTGTCTGACTTGGAGACCAAAAACAGTTCACTAAGAGACAACACAGACACTGAAACTTAAAGACTTAAGACAAAGCTTTAACATTTTTTTACTAGGTTTTATCACTAAGGTCTGAGTTCAGTTAGTTCAAAATCTATCAAGCAGGAAACACTAGTAAATGAATCAACTGATCTACGTCTACTTCTAAGTATAAAAGTTAGATTTTTCTCCTGCTGCTGATCTTTTCCACCCAGACTTTCTCCCCGTGCAGAAAATAACTGTGACTAAAAAATTGTGACCATCCAAATTGTTCTGCAGACAAACTGCTTCAGCTGTTCTCTATGCTGATGTAATTGATTTATTATCTCGGTCATGTAACTGATTTTTCTTGTACTGAGGTCTTGGAGCATGAGAGGGAGAGTCTGAGTGAATTGCCTGTTTGTGTACTTGTAGTGTATGTTATGTAATCTGTGTCTGTGTGGTTTTATAATTTAGTTTTTGTCTTCCCTTCCAAAAAGGAGATGCTTCACCTCAAGGGACTGTTGTTTCAGTAAATTCAGATGAATTAAAGGTGGTGAAGTTTCAACATCACAATCCTGAGGGGAAGTGATTGTGTTGTATCATTAATCTGTACAGCTGTGTAAAGCTACATCATGCTCATGTGTTTACACTAATGTCTTAAGAATGAAATCTGAAGCTTCGTACCTCCTGGTGGAGAAACTACATTGGATGATGATGCAAACTAATAATTTACTAAAAGAGTTTATAATGTATACCAAAACATGACTAACGACTGTAAGAACTCGAGACGTTTTTAAGTCTTAACGCCTTCATTTTAATTTACTTTAGCACACAGGATTAAATATTTAATTGTTGCCCAGTGTCTGTCTTTACATGATGGTATGATGTTCTTTTAAATGTGGTACATGGTAAAGGTGGTAAAGAAACATTCCAGTGCATGTACACACTATAAAGGTAATAATTTTAACCATTATTGAAATAACATGCCCTCTTTATCGTACTTTAAATAAGATTAGACCAAAGATCAGACCAAATCAGAGAGGATGTAACAGGTTCTATTTAAAAAGAATGAACTTGATGATAAAGTAGATCTACACTGGGCTTACTTTCATTACTATTTTGAAATGCCTTACATCTCTGGCTGACTTTAAATGTCCAACCTGACAAACATCATTTGTGAATAAATCCTCTGTGTCTCTGTTGCTTGCAGCTCTTCAGAGTCGAAGTCTTGTTTAACGAGAGGAAACATTATGTGCTCAGAAGAAACAGCGAATTCCAGACTCTGCACAGAAAAGTATGTACATGGAATTGTCACAGTGTTTAACACGCAATTGCAGGTGCATGTTACAATATGGAGAGTTGGCAAACCAGGTGAAAAAGTAATTTAGCTATGACGTTAATTTCAACTACCTTATGTGCTGTGTATGGAAGCCCTGAGAGCAAGAGAAAAACATCCATTTTCTAAGTCTGATGTACTCTAAGTTATTTTATATTCTGTTGTTTATGACTCAAGAACAAGTGAAAAAAGTTGTTGTAATACTCATTTTGGCCACGGGAGGCTGAAGTGCACCACTACATCAGCTCATAACAACAAAAACAAATTCTGACAAAAAAATAGTTTTCACCTGTTTTCAAAGATGAAAGATGAACATTGAAGAGAAAACAATTTAGATCAGACTTGACTCTCTAAGCTTCTGTATTTGTGTTCTGTTGTGGCCTGCTCATTACATTTGATTTGAAGGCTCTTGTTGTATCTTTTGGTTCCTGGTGCAGCTCAAGAAGATCATTCAGACTCCTGATTTCCCAAGCAAAAGGAACCCCCATCTCAGGACCAAACCTCTGGAGCAGAGGAGGCAGGAGCTGGAAGATTACATCCAGAGCCAAAACATCAGGTGTTTACAAGTAGCCTCTGCTCTCTGCTGCAGTGTATGGCACTAGACAGATTTTTTCACACCTCAAAGAGGTAGTTGTAGCTGACAGTAATTTTAAGCTCATATATTAAAAAATGTGTTTACATCACCAGGTTGTCATCTACTGTCTGAAGATGTGCACATGAGTGCTGGACTTCCTCATGTCAAAACACTTTCACAGGAACAAGATCAACAGCATGGAGTAAGTCCTTCAATCGAACTCCTCCATCTACCCAGAGATGTTGGACATATTGCTATATTTAGATCCTCTATTTCTGGATCAGGGCAATGCAACAACATAATAAAATTTCCAGAAACTGTTCTCACAGTGATGCAGAGCTGCGCCACTGGCTCTAACCAAGTGTTATAACCAAATATCAGGAGGTAGAGAATGCGCCGAAATTTAATGGTACACATGTTGATGTGTTCAATGGTTTCGTAGCTGCAGAATGTATATTTTGTGTTTCTGTGGTGTTATATTTCAAATCTGGTTCTTTACTACATGTCTATTTGTGGTTTGTTAACTTTATTCAATATAAGATAGCGATAATTGTAAATGTAGCATACATTTTAAGTATATAATCTGTGTTTAGAGTTAAAGAACATATATTAACCTTTTACAATGATGTTCTTACCAGAAAATATCTAACAGTTATGTGCCTAATTTCCAAGTCACTTGACGAACTGGACAGTCAGGATTACAGGTAAGACATTTTCTCAGTAACCCTTTGGCACATTATAATGACTATAAACAAAACATTTAGGCCCACCAAAGCATATATCTTCAGAAAGTTTTATTTCTTTTGCAGCCCTGTGGGTTTCAAAATCCAAGGGTGAGAAATAGATGGATAATAATAAGCCGTAAATGGGCATGTAATAAAATCACAGTAAAAGCCACACTCTGACTGCATGTACCCTTTGTATTTATACTGCTCACACACCAGCAGCATCTGGGCGCTTTCCTGAGCACATTCGAACTTACTCTACAGTTGAGGGATTTCCATGAGTTTAAAGTACCACTTCACTGTTTCCTGAGATTTCTTACCATAAAATAGGTTTAACCTTGCTTAGAACAATGGGTAATTTCTCCACAAAAACTATGTTTTCTGTGTTATTTTTCTTCTGTGTTCATTTTTTATATTATTCTTGACCCTTTACCCTGTCTTGTTCTCTCTTGTGGGTCTTGTTCCACTTTATATCATAAAAACATGTGCCAGCACCAGGCCTTCTTATCTTGCTTCTATTGCTTCTAGTATAAAAAACTTGACTGGAGTCACTACTACGGTTATAGTAAGAAATAAATTCAACTGTGTTATTAGTAGTATAATATTAGTATACCTATTACAGATACTAGAGTGTGAGACTAATCCAATAATGTTCTACTTTGTTTCCTCAGTTATTAGATTACCAAATCAGCGAGTGTTGGGTTTTCAGGATCCTTATATCTCTGACTGCACATGGGTGTGAGCAGCTGCTTCATGCGCCATTGCTATGGTACATTTTGCGACTACCTCCTTTTGCCATGAAAATATCAAGCGATGTAACTCACAGCAAAAAGCGAAAGCAGCAGCGTTGTAGGTGGCCGTGTTCAATGAGGTTATTAAATACATCACAACATGAGGATGGAAATCCTTTTTACTAATATAACTTTCAGAAAAGGTGTAAATACAGACCAAAATGAAGTAGAGTACGAACAGAAGGTGTTAGTTCAGATCTTTATTGCCGTCAAGGAGAAACTTTATTTGATGAATAAATAATGAGCAACAACACAGAGAAACAGCTACTGAGTGTGTACCTTTGAGTGCATGACAGTCTAATCACACAGTATTTATATTACAGAACTCCGTCTTCCAGATCTTTCAGACATTGTCGTGGGCCAGAGTTCTTCTAGACTTACCCGGGGCGTCGGGTCAGCTTCACTACTTACTCACTGGTAACCCCACCATCTATAGAGGCCTGAGATTCGTTTATTCACGGTAAATGTGTGTGTGTGAAAGCAGATATACAGCACAAATACCAGGAAGAGAATAGTAGAAAAGCCATCAGCATGCAACTAACGGCAGTTTTGTTGTTGCCCCAGTGGGACTGAACCCACATCACCCAGCCCTGTTGTGATGCTCCACCCTTTGTGTTTAGCAGTTGGAGGACATTAATTCATCATGAAAACTTGTTTTGGAAGTAGTCAGACTCATAATTGTGTGTCAGTGTTTTTTTTAGACATGGTCCTGACGCACAAACTGATTTTAATCAAGTTGTGTGCGTTATGCGCTTCATAAATAATCTAAGTGACAAACATGCTTATAGTGTTTGTTGATTTTAGTGATACTCTGATTGATAGATGTGGTTAACTTTATATTATAGATAAGTTTGAAAAATGCTTGGGAATTTAAGGAGCTGTTGTAGTTTGCTCTACCCAACATTAGCATTAACAGTTGTTTTTGAGGTCTAGAAGAAATGTAACCAATGTCATACTTCGACGCTACTTGCCAAGATCTTTCTCCAGCGGTGGGCAACACAGTGTTTTTGCCTCTAGTTCTATCATATATTTCTTCTACTGAAGTTAGCATGCTAACCTGTAGCTCCTACCCTGCCATGTCTGCGTTACTTTCTGATATTGATTCACTGGATAAATCAGACTGCCCTGAAGAACTAGTACTGCTCTAACCTCTTGTATTATGGTAGCAGTATTTGAAACTCTTCTGCTCCCAACAGAAATCACATTAAGTGGCAGAAGAATTTACAAATAAGCTCGCTAAGGGGCAGACACCATTCTTTTTAAATGTCTGTTGCTTGTTGCAGTTTTGTTGTCAAAAGTAACAGATTGACAAACAGGGGGCTGAGAAAAAAAATCAGAAGTTGTGCAAGTAGAGTTAGGTCATACAGCTTAGGGTGGGTCAGAAACACAAACAGCCTTAAACATGTAACTATGTTTTTTTAGAGTTGTATGCGCTGTTGTACTTTACTATCAATTTGTTTATGTAAATCGTAATAAAGATCCAAACACAACTTGTTTAATGGGCGTCCTAATTGGCCTCCTGTTTGCGTTAAGTCAGGTTGGTTGTGTTCCTCTGAATAGATAAAAAGAAGCAATTAGGCTAGAAAAAGTTAATTTTTCTGGTTGTTTATTGAGTTTCTTATTTCAGATAATACTCACTGATTTAAGAGAGTAAAATGTATATGCTACTATATGAACTACTATATATAAACATGAAATAACTTAACACCAAAGACTGGAAACATGTCCAGAGGTAACAAACTCAGTACCTCTGAAACACATATTTCTTGTTTACTGTGGCACAAAACCTGGTATTAACCACACCTTGTGGTTTCATACATGCAAACATGGTCTTTAGATTAAATCTCTGCACCGCCTCTTCTGCCACAGAGTACTCTCTCTGGTAGGGTCTTTCTGTGCTTTTGTACAGAAGATTGTGAACTCATGCAGACCATGTGGACGGAGCCCAAAAGCAACTTTTTTACCCACAGTGGCGTGAGTTAAATTTGTCACCATCAGATGGTTGGTGGATGGATCATATAACATGAATTTTCCTCCTCTAGATAAAACTTGGTGTATTTCAGCATCAGCTGCTGACAGAAGTAAAAGTAAACAACTTCCTCCGTTCTCACACAGAGCTCGGGACCGTTTATGAAATGACCTCTGACCTCTTGTCTCTTGACGATTCAGTCTATTTAAAATCTAGTGAGTGAACATAGAAATCTGTCTCAGCTACAAACTCGCTTCTGCCTGCCCATAATCAGCAGCTAGAGTTCAGCTTCTTGCTAAAGGCATTGGGCGATATCATCAGATAGTGTGGCGTCATCAGTGGCACCATTTCCTCTCTCTCTCTCTCTCTCTCTCATAAATCAATAAATAGTAATAAAAAGCTTCATTGTTGCCAATGTTGGTTTGTCATTAGACAAAAGCTTTATGTTATTTTAGTGAGTTTTTACTTATTATCTTCCCGTGTTATAAATTGTGTGCAAAAACAGTGTAGCTGTAATGAAAAAATACAACATAAAGACACTAGCGACGAGCACCGACGAGATACAAGCATCTGGACAGGAAACTTCAAATGCTACAGAAGGTAGAAGTTAAAAAGTCTGGTTTACAGCAGGCTATGTTCACTGTAGAAAAATGTTTCACTTGAAATTACTCTGGGAAAAAACTGCAGACTGGAGCCTTAAGAAATTAATGAAACTGGTTTTTATTTCTTATTTTTATTTATTTATTATTTCCTGTTTTATTCATTTATTTCATAATTAATGTTGTTTTTATAGGCAATAATCCTGGGCCTTCTTAGTTCCCAGGTTCAATATGTGCAAGAAGGTTGTTTCAATAGTTTTCAATAAGCGTTGAACCCGTCCGACCCTTGACTTGTAGCAATTTTTTATTTCGGCCCACTGTGTATGGTTTGACAGCCTGATGCCAAAAGCTTGGAAGTTAAGATGGCTGACCAACTAGTTTCTTTACCCAACAGAGGAACCAACAGGCTCAGGCTACACCTCAGCAAAGCCAAATAACCAACACACAGGCACCATTTAATTCTGAATGTATTAAAATAACATAGGTGAAAATCAACTTGGAAATATTTGATCCTGAAATTTCAATGTTTAATTTTGCCATTGTGTCAAGTTAACCAGTAGTTTTCAAGAGTTAAATGAATAAGCACAAATTTAAACCTCTCTAGACATTTGTCAAATAGGCTATTGTTCTTCATTTTATTATTATTATTGTTGTTGTTCCACACTTTTTGGTCTAACTAGTCCGCATACTTTATTCTACCACACCAATCCCAAGGTTCCGTTTCGATCCCATAGACACTGAAATTTCACTGCACTTTCTACTGTAAAACTATTCTGCTATGAAAATGTTTCACTCAAGCTTTTACTATTTCTTATTCAACTTTGTTCAACTGTTTATCGCTTTTATATACTGCTATTACATGGTTTGCAATTTTGCAATTTTACTATCACTACAATTACTTTTTACTACCAGGGCGTTGCACTGTGGACTTCAGTGTCAAGTAGAGTTGAACAGGGAACCTTGGGATTGGAGGAAGCTCCCATAGGATCCCATTCATTTTTAATTCATAAAAAATTTCATATAAAATCATACAAACATAGGATCAAAGTTGAAGATACATCCTACAAGTCAGCAGAAGCTGAACATTTTCATACCTAGATGGTGTCTGTACATTCCAATTCAACTTTATTCAACTCTTATGCTTTTAAAAGCGTTCCAACTTTGTCTGCAAATTTGCTATTCAAATGAATAACTTAAGCTGTTGGTTTAACTGCGTCTCTGCATCTACCCTCTCTCTGCTAATTTAGCCATTTTAAACTTCAGCAATTACTTTTGCCTTTCAACTTTAAAGTTTTTCTTCTACATTTCAACAATAATTTCAGCCTTTCCTTTTCTTCTGAGTGCCAACAATAATTTCAGCCATTTTAAGCACTGTGTCAGCGATCCATTCAGCTCTCAACATTCATGCATTTCCACAGGAAATCATTTTCTGATCATCCTCAAAGTCTCACCAGCGGATATGGAGCTTATCAAAATTTTCTGCAGACTGACTTTGATATATCTACCCAGCAACTGAGCATCTCTACAGGAGAAATGACAACTGTGTCTTGAACATCTTCTCTGATTTGATTTCTTCTTCAAATTTTACCCAGTTTTTCCTAATAATTGTATATGTATATATTTGAATCATTACTTGAATTTTTTCAGGTGAATTTATTTTTATTTTTATTATTGGCTGTTTAGAAGTGTGGGGAGGAAGCGAATGCAAAATAAACCCACACAGACATAGAGGAGAACAGGTAGACTCACCATACCCACCCTTTGTTTTGTTTTAATGCACTGCTTGCGCAAACATCATACAGGAAAACTCTTGATTCCATGTTTTTGTTGACTTTCCTAAGTATTCGTGAAGTAAAGTTTTGTGGGGTTATCGTTGGATGAACTAGAGACTGGTGAGCCTTTCTGCCAGAATCATTCTTGTGAATCACAGCAGGGCTCTGGCCAAAAGCCATGTTTTTGTTGACTTTCATTATTTAAACAGTACAACCCGGTGGAACAGCTAACTTGATGTAGTTCATTGAGCTTACAAGTTTCACGACCTTTAAGTCTTTTGGGGTTGGTGGTGGTGCACACTCACCTAGAGGTTTGTGAGTTTCACAAATTTTAAACAAGAAAGTGCATATTTTTCAAAAGTAAATTCAGGTAATTCTTGGGAAAAAACCGAACACCGGAAAAAACCTCTTCTTCTTGACCAGTCTAAATTGAGAGGCTCTAACGTGGAACCACCAGAAACTGGCAATAAAAGCACTGGCGACTGTTGCAAAAATTGCAAAGAAGGTCTGATTATTTCTCGTCCTATAGAAGTTTATACGACGTAGCCTCTTGATTATTCCCTATATCACTTATTATACCTTGCCCAACCATTATCATAATAATACACGGCAATATAAAAATTGGGCGGTAGTGGCATCACCTTGTCTTATGAGCATCTGCGCGTCGTGGGCTCCCTGCCCTGTCTCCGTAATTCTGCATGAATTTCCAACATCTGCACATAATTTCCTCATGGTTCCGTTCCATTTTGAATCTGTTCAGTGAATCTCCCAAATCATTATTTCCTTGCATCTGTTCAGTGAATCTCCAAATGTGACACATACTTCCTTCTGAAATGGGTCCTTTGCATGGCGGTGACTCTGGCGTCACCAAAGACCACGTTCCATGACAAGTTTCTCGTCACTCGTACTCCTGCTTCTGCAGGTGCCGATCATGTCGGGGAACCACACTGTCAGACCCGTAGTACCTGGAGGAAAAGAAAGGAGGAGGACAGAGAGAGAGAGAGAGCAGGAGGTACTGCTGTCATAAAAAGACAAACCTAGGAGTAAATGGCTGACAGAAAAGATTATGGCTGTTCAAACCGCATACTAACGTACTATTCATATTACCAGTCTGACGTCAAGTTGGTATGTAGTGTGTTCACATTGCATAATGCAAATTTTGTGTATCAGTGAGAAATGCCGGATGTACTAAAATCAGCAGCATGCGGTAGCCGTGAGCTTACTCAACATATCAACCGCCCTGACCATTGGATTCGTCGAACTGCGTTACAATGGACCTTCTTAAAACAATATATAAGAATCATAATAATAATAGTAATAATAATAACTGATTTTTAATGAAAGAGACCTTTTCTTTTCTTTCTTTTGCTTTCCCCAATCTTAGCAGTTCATATCACATTAATTTACTGAGGCCCCTAGCAATCTAGTTAGAAACTTTTGTGTGTTAATATTTCTGAAATCAAATTGATGTACACATCTGGATAATGTACCACAGACAGGCAGGGTCACCTCCGTCGTCTCCTGCTGTGAGTGACAGCAGGTGGCTGGAAAAAGAACATAACACAGGCCTCGGACCCAGGAGTAGCGGCCCAGGCAACAAAACAGGCCAACCGGCGGCTCTCCCCAAGATCTCGAAAACTTGAACGGATTTATAAACAGGTGTTTATAACGACTAAAATCTATGCTTAATATTGTAGCCTAAAAATCAATGTACCTAAAAGGACAGAAAAAGCGATCAATAGCGTGAAAAATCTTTGCTTTTAAGCCAGTTGTCGCTGGTGGTGTGAAATCTTTCTGGGATACTGGTAGTAACCTTGGGATTGGGAAAGCCCGCGGATCCCATTCATTTTTAATTCATAAAAATTTTATATAAAATCATACAAACATGGGATCAAAAGTTGAATACATCCCTGAAAGTCCAACAGAAGCTGACATTTTATACCTGAATGGTGTCTGTACATTTAATTCAACTTTCTTCAACTCTTCATGCTTTTAAAATATTCAACTTTGTCTGCAAATTTGCTATTCAAATGAATGTAGCTGTTGGTTTTAACTGGCGTCTGCATCTACCTCTCTCTCTGCTAATTTCAGCCATTTTAAACTTCAGCATTACTTTTGCCTTTTCAACTTTTAAGTTTTTCTTCTACATTTCAACAATAATTTCAGCCTTTCCAACTTTTCTTCTGAATTTCAACAATAATTTCAGCATTTTCAACACTGTGTCAACGATCCATTCCAGCTCTCAACATTCACATGCATTTTCACAGAAAATGCATTTTCTAGTCATCCTCAAGTCTCACCAGCGGATATGAAACTTGTAAAATTTTTCTGCAGACTGACTTTGATATACTGCCAGCGCTGAGGCATCTCTACAGGAGCAAATGACAACTATTCTCTTGAACATCTTACCTACGATTTGATTCTTATCTCTTCTTTAAGTTTTCACCCAGTTTTTCCTAATTGTATGTGTATATTTGAATCATTACTTGAATTTTTCAGGTGAATTTATTTTTTTATTTTATTATTAGCTGTTTGAAGTGTGGGAGGAAACTGGAATATCGAAATAAACCGCATGACATGGGAAACAGTAAAACTACCATACTACCCTTTTTTTTTTAATGCCACTGCTTGTGCAAACATCATCTGGGAAAACTCGATTGAGAGGTTGTTGGTTGGTTTCAGCTTCTAACAGTGGCGGGCCTGTGCTTGTGTGTCCAGAAAATGCACAAGCCATACGCTGCTTCTGAGCCTGGAAAAAGCAGCTGCAACATACAAGTATAGTGTGTGAGGCCTTAATGACACAACACCCATATATTCAAGCAGACTTTACTGTAGCTGTTAACCTCCTAGCTCATCAAGAACTGTCCTCAACTCTATTGGAAATCATAGGCCTATCATCGAGTTTCTTGCATGAGAGGCACAATCAAGTCAAGCAACGAAACTCTACATGTGGTGTTGGTTGGAGATAGCCAACCTCAATGATGATTAAGTCTGAAGTCTGTGCTCGAAGGCTTGCTAGGGCTCTGGCAGCTAAAATTATGGCGATCCTGTAACAACCAGCGCTTATTCTTGATCTAATAAAGATGAAATTCTTGCTCTAGAGAACTGCTGAAAAATCTTATAGTTGTTGAGCCGGATAAACACAAATTACAGTTCCTTCAATGATCATGGACCAAAATTCACAATTCCTGCTCTAGCCATGTTGAAATAAGATGCAACTGTGCTTGGACCATGGACAAAAAAGCTGCGAGTTTGCTCGACAGCCAACAAAAAATTAATAGTTATTTCTCTGAGCTGTGTTAAAATTTGGTCACGTATTTTCGGTCATAGTGTCTCTGGGTTAGTGAAGACGCGTTTCCTAGATTTACTCATTCTCAGGAGGTACTGCAGAAAGAGTAGGGTGTGAAAGGTGAAGACCCATGAAAGCTTTCACTTCAAGATCCTTAGAATCACAGCAGAGCTGCAGACAGGAACACTATCTTTTGTTGACACCAGTATTTAAACAGTACAAGCCTGTCAGACAGCTAACTTGATGTAGTTCCGTGAGCTACACTGAAGTTCCGGCCTTTCAGTCTTTTGGGGTTGGCAGGTGGTGGTGCACACTCACTAGAGGTGACTGGTTAATTACAGGTTTTGTGGGGCTGTCGTTGCAGATGAACTGGGATGATTGAGCCTCACTGCCAGGAGTCATTCTTGTGAATCACAGCAGGGCTCAGCCAAAGACGCCATGTTTTGGTGGCTTTCATTATTTAAACAGTACAAGCGATTGGAACAGCTGACAGTGTAGTTCATTGAGCTTACAAGTTCCGACCTTCAAGTCTTTGGGGTTGGTGGTGGTGCACTCACCTAGAGGTGGCCATGGAGGTACAGGTTTGTGAGTTATTGTTGGATGAACTGGGACAATTAAATCCCAGACCAGATCTGATGGGGCGACTAGCGATTATGGCTCCCACCGAGAAGCACCAGATCCAGCACCCAGTGTTAAGGCTGTATGTTGTGGTTAGAGAGTTAGCAGACAAAATTGTTGGTATTTTTTTCTGCTCTCAAAATTATTGTTTGTCAAGTTTTCAAGACTCAAAAAAGGTGGAAAAAGTGACTGGTTCTTCTCTGGATTCTCTCTCTCTGAATTCCTCTGTGTATCCTTCTCAACAGTCTGTGATAGAATGAGCCTGATGATGTCACTGATGACATCACAAAGTTAAAAGTACACATAGATTTACCAAGTTACGTTACTTCAATGTTTGTTTTAGTAGTCATTATGTATTACACAACTGTAAAGGGTTACTGAAAAAATAACTCTTACCTGTAATCCTGACTGTCAGTTCGTCAAGTGACCTGAAATTAGGGCACATAACAGCTAGATATTTTCTGCAAGAACATAAAAGGTTAATATACATGTTCTTAACTCTAAACTACAGATTACATACTTTTAAATGTAATACTACATTACAGTACTTTCCATATCTTACATATTGAATAAGTACACTAAACCACAAATAGAGACATGTAAAGAACCAGATTTGAAATAACGCCACAGAAACACAAAATATATACATTCTGCAGCTACTTCAAGTCCATTGAACACATCAACATGTGTACCATTAAATTCGATGCATTCTACCTCCCTGATATTTGGTTATACTGTAGGTTAGAGCAGTACTTAAGCTCTGCATCACTGTGAGAACAGTTTCTGAAGTTTATTATGTTGCTGCATTGCCCCCGATCCAGAAATAGAGGATCTAAATATAGCAATATGTCCAACATCTCTGGGTGTAGATGGAGGAGTCTGGACTGAAGGACTTACTCCATGCTGCTGATCTTGTTCCCTGTGTGAAAGTGTTTGACATGGAGGAAGTCCAGCAGCACCTGCGGCACATCTTCGTATTGGTAGATGATGTCCTGGTGATGTAAAACACATTTTTAATATATGAGCTTAAAAATCACTGTCAGCTACACAATCTCACTCTCTTGGAGGTGTGAAAAAATCTGTCTAGCACAAGGGCACACTGCAGCAGAGCAGAGGCTACTTGTAAAACACCTGGATGTTTTACCTGGATGTAATCTTCCAGCTCCTGCCTCCTCTGCTCCAGAGGTTTGGTTCTCTGGGGTTCCTTTTGCTTGGGAAATCAGGAGTCTGAATGATCTTCTTAGGCTACCAGGAACCAAAAAAGATACAACAAGCAAATCAAATGTAATGAGCAGGCCACAACAGAACACAAATACAGAAGCTTAGAGAGTCAAGTCTGATCTAAATTGTTTTCTCTTCAATGTTCATCTTTCATCTTTGAAAACAGATGATAACTATTTTTTTGTCAGAATTTGTTTTTGTTGTTATGAGCTGATGTAGTGGTGCACTTCATCCTCCCGTGGCTAAAATGAGTAGTACAACAACTTTTTTCACTTGTTCTTAAGTCATAAACAACAGAATATAAAATAATTTACAGTACATCAGACTTAGAAAATGGATGTTTTTCTCTTGCCCTCAGGGCTTCCATACACAGCACATAAGGTAGTTGATGTCAAGTTAATGAGTATGACCTGAAATTAACAAATGATGTGTTTGAAACAGTTAACCTGTATATCAAACTCAGACGCCTGATAAACAATGAACTGGATCTAGATCATTAACACACCTGGTCCTGTCACATTTATATTTCAAATGTTTCACTGCAGTACAAATTGACTTATCGATGTTATGATTGTCAAAATTATATGTTTTAACCTGTGATGATAAAATATATGCGCTATTTCAGACAAATCAAAGATGTATGGTATATGTTAATGTCTTTCTAACAAAAACACAGTACATACACAAAGTACTTTGTTATTCCTGTATTTACTATTTCCGGGGAGCTGAGTAAAAGGAAATTTCACGTATTAACTGTTGTTTTGTTCATTAAAACATTTAAAACATTAACAACATACAAAACTGCATGTGTTTCCTTTTCAGCTGTAATTTTGAAATTCAACTTTGCTACAGCAGGGATCCTTTAACAGTAACTCATCAATGTCTTATGGGGCTAGTTGACCAATGGCAAGCGTCTCTTGATAAATTAAAAAAAGCAACCTGATATTGAAATTAACACAATGTGAAATTAAAAAAAAAGAAAAAGTAAACTGTAACAAGACTGGACTATTAAGTAACATATACTGTATAGTAAACAAAAAAAAAATAATGTTTTAAATAAAGGCATAACATAAGTGCAGAAATAACATTTTATGAAAACAAAAGCAACTGAAATATTACTGATATTAATGTTTTACTTTGAACAACCAAATTAAGCTGTATAACATAATAATGACTAGTAATGAAAAAAAAGTTTTTACAAATATAACAAGCACTAAGTCAAGCAGCCCACACTATATTTGCAACAAAAGCAATGCTTAACAAAGCAAGTGTAAAAAACACAAGAAAAGTATAGACAGCATGTATTAAAGCTCTGACACTCCAGTAAGGCTACAAAGAACAATGCTTTATTACAAACCCAAACTGTAAACCTAGTCCTAAAAAAAAGAATAAACCTTGGACCTCTGATGGCAGTTCAGTTCCTGTTGGCTAAAATCTTTATATCTTGGCAATGTCCATTACCCACGTTGCTTTCAAAGACTTTTATTCATTTCATGACGAAATCTGGGTAGTTGTCTCGCAGCAATGAACGCTCAAGTAACAGCCACGTATGAAACAGGTCTTCTCTGAAATCCTGAACCTGTAAAGCTGACAGTGATGCTCACTTTCCTGTAAACAAGTCTGATCAGTGCAAAATCTGAGGGAAAGAGGAGAGATGCTGGAGTGTCTGACTCTCTAAGGTATGCATAGATACTTGACAATTTGTTTCTGGGCATTCTGGGTACTTGGGTGATAATTGGTTCATGATCTTTAAGTGATGTTGGTTGTAGGTCTTCATAGATTGCTGCCAATCCCTTTCAGCTCTGATCTAGTTCCAGCATGTTGCTCCACTGTTCAATCACAAAGCTGGCTCTTGAATCCGTTTTGATGAGCAAACTCAATGTTATCTGCTGTTGAAGCCTCCGACTGATTGTGAATGTCCATGATTTCCAGTAATTCTTCATGGTCAACACTTTAAAAGCTGAGCGACAAAGATTCAAAGATGACTGCTCAGATTCACAACCGTGCTTGAAAAAGGTGTCCTAGATCACTCTCCACAGTGCCCAAAACAACTTGCTCCAGAGTACAGGTGCAAGTTTTACAGGAAGAGTACTTCTCTCTTTGCCGTGTGATTATTCTGCCTACGCATTCTTTTTTACCAAAATCTTGACTAGTATGGCACTTTGAAAGGCATTTCCCAGTGCACTGCTCATAAAGTCATTCAAAATTCTGACAGAACATCCTCAAAACACACCCATCATCCACAGCCTGTCAAGCTTTCCATCCAGGAGGAGAATAACGAAAGCAAATGTCATCCTCCATGACACTTTCCTCCAGAAAAACACTTGAATAAGTTCTCTAAGGCTGACCACGATGAAGAACAATAATTCCTCTTACAGCTGGCTTGTTCCTGTGACATATCCATGGAGAGTCATGGTTAATTCAAAAGACAGGTCTGGAAGGCAGGTATCATCAAGACTGGAGTACTCCTATCCCAGAGATGCTTTCTGTGTGGAAGTTATAATACCACTACCACTCTAAAAGCATCCACATCAAGTAATATTCCATGTTCTGGAAGAACTAGATGCAGCCATTAGGTTAACTGTGGTATAAGAAGGAAACCCTCTCACTGCTTGCATTTACGAATATTGTACTTCAACATAAATGACATCTGTGAGGATATCTCCACAGCATCTGGCAGAAGTGTCTGAAAATGGCTGTAGATATCGGTTAGTCTTGTGTCTTTTCAACGTACGCAGTTGCATCACTATTCTCCTCACTGGTAATATCTCTCTTCTTTGTTGTTAAATAAAAATGTAAAGAGAGGTAACTTTGTCTTCATCTACAGTTCACCGATGATGTGATAGTGTCTAATGGATGCTGAAAATCAGTTATATCAATTTCAAAATCAGTCAAAATCCCTCTGCATTTTTTCCACCTGGGAAAACAACTGACCAGCTTTTTCAATCAAGCCTGTTTTTAGTGTCCTTTGAGACACTCTCTTTCCTAGTTCCCCTCCTTTTGGTGCGTACCTGGACACATTCCCCTTCTCTGTGACACATCCATCCTAGTTCCATTTTTCTTTCCACTTTTCTGAGCATTCCTTGTAGAGATTTAATGACTCTCTCAGACACCTAGTCACCTTTAATAAGTGAGAGCTTTCCTCTAAGTCGTTCAAAAACCTTGAACTTTCGACTGTAGTTCTCTTTCCTTTAAGTCTGCAGTGTCAAAACAGCTAATTCGATCACCGTGGGATGGGGAGATACTCTTTTAGCTGGTCATCTGTCATGAAGTGTATAACACTGGAATCAATCTAAAACAAGAAATATTCGCCGATTCTTCAGTCAAGTCCATTAAATCATAATAATCAACAACTTACGCCCACAAAGCACCAGATATTAACAACAAAACTCTTCCAAACTTTGAGTTTTTTAGTGCTAGTGTGATTTGTGAAATTCCTATATTAACTACTTTCTCCTGTTCCATTAACATGTTTTCCTCAGGCACATGGCACTTGTGTAAGTAGTCACTTAAGCTCATCCATCTTCTTACAGATCAAAACTCTGTTGAATAAAATAAGAATTAATATGAAATTTAAAAAAACACAATTTATATATTTAGTTGATTTTAAGAATCTGTTTATTTTGGTACATTTAAAGCAATGATATTGTTTAAATCTACTATGTTTCCCAGTTTCTCCAGCTAAGTAGAAGGAGCCTTACTTTATTTTATAAAGTGTTTATTTTCTATTAATATCTGAAATAAGTCTCTTGGTTTTCTGATTTATAAAAGCTGTCCTCTGATGTTATCCACAAATTCAATAGTTTTATTTGATTATCTAGCATCTGTGGTGACAGTAGATTTATAATAACGTTTGGCTGGATGTTAAATCAGTATCAATACATAACAATAAATAAGTCCAAACTGTTTGTTTTAAAATGCAAAAAAAGAAACAAAGAAAAAGAAATATTGTTAAATATGCCATGAGCATATTTATGTACTTTATGCTGTGTAGAAAATTTGATGAACAAATAAACAAAGTTGTTTAATATTGTCTACAGGTAAGAATAAATTGAGATTAAGAGACAATCTGAGTATAAAACTATAAGAAAATTTGTTAGCTGTATTAATATTTCATTGTACAATTGGTTTACTCCTTAAAACTACATAACATTGGTTATTGTTGTATGTTGATCTATCTCAGCATAAAGGTATTACCACTGCCACTGCCACCGTAAACCCTAACTGGGTCAAGTCAAGTCAAGTCAATTTTATTTATGGCGTAATTCTAGCAGAGATTGTCTCGAGGCACTGTACATATAGAGCAGGTCTAGACCATACTCTTTATCTTATAAAATTTACAGAGAAACCCAACAGGTCCTAAGAGCAAGCACTGGCGACTGTGGCAAGGAAAAACTTCCTTTTAGAGGCAGAAACCTTGAGCAGAACGGACTCAAGGTGGCGTATCTCGACCGGTTGAGTTGAACCAGAAAAGAGGGGGTGGGGGAATGGGGTAGGAGAAGGACAACCTTGCAAATACGGAACTAAGTCAAAATGTAAATGGTAGTATGTGTATGTAATAAGTATGTGTGTACAGCTAAAGGAATAATAATAACAAACAATAGCTGGTGTGCTTTTCTTTTATCAATAACACTAGTAAATGTTTTAATTATTTAGCCATGTGGGTTGGAAAGCTGAGTCCTTAGGGCAGCAGGAGACTCTCCCAGCTCTGGGCAGAGAACCCTGCAGTAGAGACAGTAGCAGAGAGAGAGAGAGAAGCACAGCCTGGGCACTAGTAGCAGGGAAGAACACACATTAAAGTGATGCAACGATATTAAGACAGTTAATATTAATCTAAATCGGCGGGACATCATGGACAACATTCTAACTAATCTTTAACTTGAGTGCATAGACTGACAACCCGCTTTGGGGAAAATGGAACAGAATAATATGCTAGTTAAAAGTTAAAACATAAAGATGAGTTTTAGTTTTGATTTAAAAGGCCTCAACAAAGATTGACCTGTCTAATATCAATAGGAGATTTCCAGAGAAAGGGCGATAGGAGAAAGGCCCACCCACAGCTGCAACTCTTTTGACTCTGGGGACAGATAGCAGCCCTGCACTCTGAGCATGAGCACGGGAGAATGCAGAGTTAAGAAGATCAGACAGGTATAGAGGCTAGCCCATTTAAATTTATAAGTCATTAAAGAGAACTTTAGAGTCTGATCTAACATAGACCAAGGAGCCAGTGGGGAGAACAAAACCCGGGGTAATATGGTCAAACCTTCGAGATTGTTCAGCATTCTAGCTGCAGCATTCAGCGTTGCAGACTTTTAGTGCTAGCGTGGTGATCCTGAAAACAAAACATTACAATAATCCAGTCTAAGAAAACGAGAGCATGGACTAGAATTTCAGCATCTGCCATGGAAAAAGGAGCCGAATCCTAGCTATATTAGTAGGTGAAAAAGGCAGTCTTTGTAATGTCTTTATTTACAATATGCTGATCGAAGGAAATGCGATCAGAGTGTGACACCTAGATTTTTTGGCTGTTGTATTTTGAGGAGATAACACAGGTTGTCAAGGATATAGTTACATGATCGAACTGGTATCTATCGCGCCAGACCAACCTTAGCATCAGTTTATCTGAATTAAACAGGAAGTTTGAGACCATCCAGCTTTTAACAGAGACAAGCAGACCTCAATTTTAAAATTTGAGGAGGCATTCTCAGCCTTTATAGGCTGCATATGGCTGGGTATCATCAGCATAACGGTGAAGAAATTGGTTCCATGGCTCGAATAATTTATTGAGGAGAAATGTAAAGAGAGAAAGCAGGGGCCAAGAACAGAACCCTGGGGTACTCCATATTTCACATCAGAAAGGCTGAAGTCTGATATTATTACAAAGACACACTAGGTTCTGTCAGATAAATAAGTTTTAATGACTGAGGCCAGGCCAGAGATTTAAATCTATTTTTCCAGTCGGTCCATGAGTATCTGATATAAGTAACAAAGGCTGCACTAAGATCAAATAATAGGAAGGTGGAACCTGAATCTAAAGAGGTAACAGATCATTTACTACTTTGTAGCAAGTGCTTGTTTTTCCAGTAGAGTGAAAGCCCTAAGCAGACTGATACGATTCAAATAGTTTGTATATTCAAATGGGCTGAAAGCTGCTGATACACTTTCTAGTATTTTTAGAAGAATGGGAGATTTGAGACAGGCAGTGGTTACCTAAGACCCAGAGGATCAAGGTGGTTTCTTAAGTAAGGTTTAACCACAGCTGTTTTAAACTAGAAGGAACAGTGCCAGTCGTCAGCGATAGATTCCCCAATATTCAGCACTACAGGGCCCAAGATTGGCCAGAGATCTTTGGAAGTTTACCGGTAAAGGGTCAAAAGGCAAGTAGTGAGTTTTAGAAGCTAGGCTATCTTAGATAATGAATCAAGACATAATGTCAAAATTCATCAAACAGAAACTCTGAAGTTTCAGTATGATGCAAGCGATTCCGCGGCAGATGCTGGAGAGCTGAACTGATTTTAATCTAATCTCATCAATTTAAGCTGAGCTTCCAAACTTCCTGACAGTAAAGGCGACAGCTAGGAGCCTGCTGCTTTTTAAAAGTGAGGATTTGCTTCCACAGTGTCAAGAAATCTAGGATTATGTTTATTGCTATTGATTAAATTTGGAAAAATATGCTGCTCTGGCAGTAGACGGTGTACTTATATTCCAGAACACCCTGGGTGCCACTGAATCTGAGCTTCTGATTTGGTTCATACAGGTCTCTTTCAAAACTTGTTCTCCCTAGGTTTACCGGGATCAGATTATGTTGTGGCTTGATTTTGATAATAATGATGTCTCACTGTGTATTAAAATAATATAGGCCAACAATAATAATTCGGTAAAATGTTCCTTGAACAAACGAAAAACAAGATGCTTGTTAACGTGAGAATAGACAGAGGTATATTCACGCTCTGAGGTGGCATTTAGTTATACATGCTGGCTGTGCCACCCGAGGTACTTAACAGTGAAACAACGTAGCATCGTTCTCAAAATAGTTAGCTAAACTGGAAAATGACAACTCAGTACACTGTGTACAATATCCATGACTTGTCAGCACCTGCTTAGGTACACAGCACAACGTTACATGTATAACTAGCTCTGATAACACTTACCAACTCTAATAAGGGCGCAGAATGATGTAGCCTAGCCAACACTGAGTAACATAATGCACCTCACAGTTAGCAAGTACGGATGCTGTTCCCACCTTTCAGTGTCACCATCTAGTGGCGTGGCGTTACTTCAAAACTATGATTCATTGACAGCTGGAAAGATGACGTAAAATGCGTTTATAGTCGTTTACATGCAGTTGGACAAGTTAAAAGAGCGATATCCTCTAATTTCTCAAGAACTTTATAATACTTACCTAATTTCCTGATGCGTGTCGTTTGCAGTCGTCAATAGGAAATGATGAGACCCTTGAAGGCGACCATGGAAACGCCGCTGGTATCTCATAATTTCCGACTTTTATCTAAGTAATTATGACCTTTTATCTCATAATTTCAACTTTTATCTCATAATTACTGACTTTTATCTCTAAATATAGTTTCGACTTGTTATCTCATAATTATGACATTTTGTCATAATTTGACTTTTAATCTCATAATTATGACTTTTTATCTCATAATTTATGACTTGGTAACTCATGATTTTTTTTAAATCAAGGCTAAGTTTTCATCTTTTTTTGGGCTTCCATACTTTCCTCTCTTAGAAAGAAAGAAGTAATTCCAACTTTTCTCTTAATTTTGTTGGAAAGGCGATTAAGGAGCATCCTGAGCTCTGATTTTCTTGGATCCTTTTTTTCTTTTCAACGTTAAGCTGTGTTCCCCTGTTGTCCAGTTTTGCCTCGAGAACAGTTTTCTTTTTTATTTATTTATTTATTTATTTTTTGTTTGGCTGCAAGTCTGTCCAAATACAAATCACAGAATCGAGTGACTAAAGGTTTCCATGACAACAAGTTTAAGATTTATCTCGCTTTGATTTTATTGGTTTCCATGACAACAAGGTTACAGAAGACACGTTTTGCGACACGATGACGTCACTCATTCTAATGAATACTGTACATAGTGCATAGTATATACAGTCTTCATACTGTTTACTAGTAAGACGGAATCTGGACAGAAAACGTTACCACAAATGGATAACGAGGAGAATCGGAGAGAAATTCGGGCGCTCATCGAAGAAGTCCTGGCTGAGAGACAAGGCAGGTGGGACGAGCATCAAGTAATTATGGTTGCTGGCGAGGATGGCAATCATGCGTGGTACATTAGAATAGACACATATCAGAACAACAATAATGGCACCTTACGTTTTGTTATCGACTTTCAATTCAATCCTGACCAAATCAGACAAAGACTTCGAAATAATCTGACTTTGGTTTCAATTTGTATAGGACGTTAGCCTTTCTGCGGTTCCGTAGATAGGAGACTTCGGTCAAGGCTGTGGAGGACGGGTTTTCTTAAATGGTGCTCAGTATTGGGGTTATTTGGCTAATTGAGCTCTGCCCTTGCATTTCACTTCGTCTGTTGGTGACAAAAAAACAATAATAAATAAAAAATAAACGATAACCCCACAAAACCTGTACTTCATGCGTCACCTCTAGGTGACAGCAAAAAAAATAGCGATCTACTTTGGCGGAGCCCTGCAGCGATTCTAAGAATGATTCCTGGCAGTGAAGGCTCAATCGTCCCAGTTCATCCAACGATAACCCAAAACCTGTATGTCGTCACCTCTGGGTGAGTGTGCACCACCACCAACCCCAAAAGACTTAAGGCCGGGCTTCAGTAGCTCGCGGAACTTCATCGGAGTTAGCCATTCACGGCTTGTACTGTTTAAATAATGAAAGTCATAAAAAACATGGCGTCTTTGGCCAGAGCCCTGCTGTGATTCACAAGAATGATTCTGGCAGTGAAAATAATCATCCAGTTCATCCAACGATAGCCTAGAAACTTCCTTTACTTCATGAGTCACCTCTGGAACAGTGTGCACCACCACCAACCCCAAAAAGACTTACAAGGCCAAAACTTCAGTAAGCTCTTGAACTACATCGAGTTAGCCGTTCCACCGTCTAACCTGTTTAAATAATGAGTCAACAAAAACATGGCATCTTTGGCCAGAGCCTGCTGTGATTCACAAAGGTGATTTCGCGGTGAAAAGGCTCAAATAAGTCCCAGTTCATCCAGCGATAACCCCACAAAACCTTTGCTTCCACGAGTCACCTCTAGGAAAGTCAACAAAAACATGGAATCAGGTTTTCCCCAGATTTGATGTTTGCGCCAAGCAATGGCATTAAAAACAAAACAAGGGTAGCATGGTGGGTCTACTGTTCTCCCCCATGTCTGTGTGGGTTTATTTCCAGGTATTCCGGTTCCTCCCACACTTCTAAACAGCCAATAATAAAAAAATAAAAATAAATTCACCTGAAGAAAAATTCAAGTAATGATTCAAATCTATACATGTATACAATTAGGAAAACTGGGTGGTAAAATTTAAAGAAGATAAGAAATCAAATCGTAGGTAAGATGTTCAAGACACAGTTGTCATTTGCTCCTGTAGAGAGATGCTCGAGACACTGCCAGTGGATATATCAAAGTCAGTCTGCAGAACGAAGATTTTGATAAACTCATATCCGCTAATTGAGACTTGAGATGAACTAGAAAATGCATTTCCTGTGGAAATGCATGTGAATGCTGAGAACTGAATGGATCACTGACACAGTGCTTAAAATGACTGAAATTATTTGAAATTCAGAAGAAAAGTTGAAAGGCTGAAGTTGTTGTTGATCTTAGAAGAAAACTTGCCCAAAGTTGAAAGGCAAAGTAATTGCTGAAGTTAAAATGCTTTGAAATTAGCAGAGAGAGAGAGGTAGATGCGGAAGCTTAAAGTTAAAACCAACAGCTTAAGCATTCGTTTAATTCGCGTTGCGAACAAGTTGAACGCATTTTAAAAGCATAAAGAGTTGAAGAAGAGTTGAATTAAATGTACAGACACCATTCAGGTATGAAAATGTTCAACTACTGCTGGACTTTCAGGGAATGTTCAGCTTTTTGATCCTATATATATGATTTTATATGACATTTTTATGAATTAAAAATGAAATGGGATCTATAGGGCTTTCCCAATCCCAAGGTTCCCAGTTCGATCCCCAGCAGACACTAAGTCCACAGTGCAACGCCTGATATTAAAACAGTGATGATAGTAAGGAATTGCAAAATTGTTTGTAGAAATAGCAAAATAACAAAAGCATAACAGTTGAACAAAGTTGAATAAGCAAAACAGTAAAAAGCTTAAAGAACATATTTTCATAGCAGAATAGTTTCTACAATAGAAAGTGCAGTGAAATTTCCAGTGTCAGAGCGGGGGATTAGTAGGAACCTTGGGATTGGTGTATGTAGCATAAGCATGCGGGACTAGTTAGAGACCAAAAATATACATCAATAATAATAATAATAATATATGTAAAATAGAGAACAATAGCTCTATTTGACAAATGTCTTAAGTTTAAATTTGTGCTTATTCATATTTAACTCTGAAAAACTGTTGGCCAAAAAATAGAAACATTAGAATTTTGGGATATAAACATTTCCAAGTTGGTTTCTCTAAGTGTTATTTTAATACATTCTGAATTAAATGGTGCCAGTGTTAGAGTTATTTGGCTTTGCAAGTATGATTGAGCTCTGCCTTGCATTTCACTTCTCTGTTGGTGGCAAAGCGAGTTGTCTTCTCATCTTGTCTCTCTAAAAGCTACATCAGGGCTGTCAAACTCAAATACAGTGGGCGAAATTAAAAATTGCTACAAGTCAAGGCGGACGGGTTCAGCGTTTATTGAAAACTTATTGAAACCTTCTTGCATATTGAACCTGGAACTAAGAAGGCCTACAGATTGTGCCTATAAAGTAACATTAGTACTAAATCGTGAAATAAAACGAAATAATAAATAAATAAAAACGAAAATAAAACCAGTTTCATTAATTTCAAGGCTCCATCTGCAGTTTTTCCAGAGTAATTTCAAGTGAAACATTTCATTGAACATAGCCTGCTGTAAACAGACTACTGTCTATTCTATTAGCACTTGTGTAAATGCTTCAGATGCTTATCTGTCAAGTGGTGTAGTTTCTGTAGTGTCTTCTTATGTTGTGTTTCATTACAGCTACACTGTTTTTTACACACAATTTATAACACATGGAAGATAATAGTAAAAAACTCACTAAAATAACTTGTAGGCGTGTCTAAATGACAAAATCAACATTGAGTACCAATGAAGCTTATTACTATTATTGATTTATGAGAGAGAGAGAGAGAGAGAGAGAGAGGGAGAGTAAGTTGCCACTGATGACGTCACACTATCTGATGATATAAGCTCTTTCCAATGCCTTTGGCAAGAAGCTGAATCTGACTGCTGATTATGGGCAGGCAAAGTTGTGGGATTTGTAGCGAGACAGATTTCTGTTCCTCACTAGATTTTAAAATGGATCAATCAAGCCAAGAGACAAGGGTCAGGGTCAGCTTCAGTAGCAGGTCCTGAGCTCTGGTGAAGCGGAGGGAGTTGTTTTGGTTTTACTCTGTCAGCTGATGCTGAAATACAATCAAGTTTTATCCTAGGAGAAAATTGTATTTATATATCATCCACCCAACCATCTGATGGTGACAAATTTAACTCACGTCACTGTGGGTAAAGTTAAGCACGGTCGATTCAGTCCACATGGTCTGCATGAGTGCGCAATCTTCTGTACAAAAAGTAGAAAGACCTTGAGTATGAGAGAATACTGTGGCAGAAGAAGTGATATGATTTAATCTAAGACCTAGGTTTGCTGTTGTCGTGCTAGTTGTTGTGTTATGTGGATGGCTTTGACTTGCCAAGAGACTGAATATGGACATTAGCTTTGGCTATGTGTTCATTAATTGTCCCTTTATAAATAAATTAACTTTAAACTTCAAACTTCAGGAATTCCCTGCTGTGATTCTAGCTAACAGTAGCTGCTACAGCCACTTTACCAACATCACTAATATAAAACAAGCCCAGAGAAGAAGTGAAAAGGCACCTTTATTTCAAAAAGAGGCTGAAAAGAGGGTAGGTGTCAAATGAGAAAATAAAATTCATGTCAATGTGAATCTTGAACTTCAGCTGTGAGTCTGTGGAGAAAAAGATTGGAAATTAGGCACTATGACATTATGCACATTACATTTGAGAACCAAACTTTGTCTTTAACTCTTATGGCATAAGCTTATTATTACATTCTTCTCAGAAGTATGTGAAAAAATTAAGATATGATAACAATATGATGACAACTTTCTTGCTGGACGCTTAGCCCGTTTTGAAGAAACATTGAGAAATTAATCAGTGGAGCAGTGGATTATCATAAACGAAAAAAAAATTAAGATTTAAAGCCTGAGAGATCCAGGTCCTCCCTCTCTGGGGATCATTATTTTCAAAAGCTAAAGCTGATACGTGGCCTCGGCCCACCGCTGACTGTATTTAAAAAGAAAAGAAGAAACACATGGAAAGTTTAAATACCAACGTCAGAGTTTACCCTCTTCGTGCCGCATCTGACCAATCAGAGAGCAGACAGTAAGTTAAAAATGTTGAAAAGAAATTAAAAACAAGAGGTAAATGCATTTTTGGAGGGCATATATTGTCACATGTGTTGTTGGTGGTTGTAACCGCATACATTTCACTAATGGTGGAAAGTAACCAAGTACATTTACTCAAATACTGCAAAAACAATTTAAGTTTTTCCACTTAATGCTGCTTTATACTTACTGTCAACTACATATTATAGAGAAATATTATACTTTCTACTCTGCCACATGCACAGGTGTAGAAGGTGTCAGTTTTCTTCATAGCTGCCACGCCTCGCCTCAGCCTGGAGCAAAATAGTTTACAAGTAGCAACAAGCAGTTCAGATAGAACATCTATGCTTATTTAAAATGCCTGAAGAATAAAAGGCAGGAAGAAAGGGTTGGAGTCTTTAATTATCTTATTTAGATACGGTTTAATGGTGTCTAATTGGCCTCCTGTTTGGTTAAGTCAAGGTTGGTTGTGTTCACTCTGAATAGATAAAAGAAGCAAAATAAAGCCAGAAAAGTTAATTTTCTGCTCAGTTTCTTATTTCAGAATGAAAATACTCACATTTAGAGAGTAAAATGTATGTACTGTTACTACCTAAAAGGATTAAAACCTTCATAAACAAAGATGAGTACTCTCATGTCATCCTAGAACCCAAGACATCAACAAATGCCCACAAATTTTGGTTGTGTCCAAATGTACAGTCAAGGAGTTTACCCCTGAAGGCTTACATAAAGATGATGCCAATCTGAAGATTTTATTGGGTGCGTGTTAAAAAGCTGTCACCAAATGACAGCTGTCACCAAATGGAGGCTTCAGAGAAATCCCCCTTCTGTGTAAACTTTTTTTTAACAGGAATTGTCCAACTTAAGTTCCATGGGAAAAATGACTTACAGTCATCATCTAGAGAGAGACAAGGGGAAAAAATACTGGAGGAAATGGGACTGTTAATCACAGGAAACAGATTTTGTTTTGTTTTTTCTCTCTCTCTCTCTCTTACATCAGGCATCAGGGCTGAAATGAAACCATGTGAGAAGTTTAGAGGGAAAAATCACTATTTGGTGGAGCTGTTAACAACTCACAGACATCTTAAAAAGGGTTTATGTAAGACATCAGGAGGTTGGAAAATCACTGGTTTAATCTTTTAAAAAGGGCTGTATTTAAAAGCTGGTTATATTATCCAATGTGTAAAATCTTCATCTTAAAAGTAACTAATAACTAAAGCTGTCTGTTGACAATATATGCCCTCCAAAAATGCATTTACCTCTTGTTTTTTAACTTCTTTTCAACATTATTAACTCATGCATGTCTCTACCTTCGAGCTGATCTGCGCATGCGCGGAGCGGTCGACGCCGGAAGCCGCCGCTACAATGTGTGTATGTGAGTGAATGTGTGTTTGAGTGTGTGCCGTCTTTCTCGGTCGTCGCTGCTCCTTCAATGACTTGCACCGACTCTTACTTCTCCAGCCACCTCTCCTTACACCGGCGGCGTTCAGCAAACTAACCGCTCTGTATGTGAAACAGAAGGAAACAGCCTCCTCTTCCTGACTGACAAACTTGAAGCCTGCACATTATCTGTCGGTACGTGCCCGCTAATAACCAACTATGAAGCTACTTCGCTTTTTAACAACCGCTGTAATTGAAGCCGAGGTTGGAAACTGTCCCCGTACTGGAAGTCCCTTTGGCTGCCAGACTCTAAATTAGCTTTCTAAGCCGAGCTGGCTAAAGCTACTGAAGCTACTGTCAGATTAGCTTTGATTAACTGTGGCCAAAGATACATCCTGGGTGCTGGTGTTAGCATGCGAGCTAACAGACTGAGTGTGTCCACGTTAGCAGTAACTCAACCCTGTATACTGGGACATAAAGTACTGGTATGGATGAGGCTTAAAGGACAGAGCCAACTCAGTGGGTTTATTATGGTTTCCACTGTACTCCTGAGTAACATGAAGACCAAGTTTTAACCTGCACACTGTTGTTTTTCTGACTTATTTATTTCTAATGCTGGTTTTTAGTGTATACATTGTATGAGTTTTATTCATTACCTAACTTTGCAGGTCTGTATGTCTGCAGATGTGGTGTATTGTAACATGACAGTTTCCCTCATGGGGTCAATATAAAGTGATCTACACGATTTGGATTGCACTGCTGCCATATTGACTGCCTGACTGGATAACTGAATGAATAAGTACAGGTGTTCCTAATAAACTGCTCAGCGATTGTGGAAGACCACAGCTCCCCAACTCACTCATTTATATCTGATGTTTCCCCACCCTTTTCCACAGACTCACCACATATATCTGAGAGTGCTGTTTCCTTGTTTTTATTTAAATACCTTTTACATGTTGGAAGAGATTAAAAATATCATGGACCTTGAGGAAAACAGAGCTTTTTGTGGCAGAAATGCATTTTTTTCTATATCTCGTGACCCCTTCGATTTATCCTGTGACCCCGTGTTGGGCTCCAGACCCAGAGTTTGGGAGCCACTGCTCTTATATAACATATGCAGTACTGTGTAAATGTTTTAAGCACTAAAAGTAAAGTGAAAATGCTTTCAAAAATAATGTCATGAACTGTCTTTAATTCTCAGTTAACTTCATATAAAGTACAGCAAACAGAAAAATAACCAATGTAAGTTTACGTAGCACATTTTATACTCAAGGAAATTTAAAGTGGTTTACCTAATGTAGAAGAATATAAAAACATGAATAAGAACCAAATAACAAGACCAAAAGAAGTAAGTAAGAGAGTATAATTAACAGAGCAGTAAAATACACACAATTAAATATAAAGCTCCATTAAAAAGGCAGCAAAAAGGATTTAAAAAATGAAGCACATCTTTAAAAATTGAATGAAAAGAATAGTTTGTTCCAGATGTGAGCAGCATAAAAGCTAAAAGCAGCTTCACCATATTTAGTGCTAACTTTATGAACCATAGTAGACCTGAACCAGCTGACCTGAGAGGCCTGGAAGGTTCATAGTGTGTGTGAAGTTCTGAGATCTATTTTGGACATGAACCAAGATTTATGGACAAGCAGTAAAAATCTGAAGTCAGTTCTTTGACACACTGGCAACCACTGTGATTTTGGCTTATTGCAGTATTGTAAATCAATGAACAGGAGTTATTAATATGACTTTAGCATCATTTAATAGATAAATATGTTTTTGTATTTGAAATTTTTGTCAGAAGCTGAACCCATCAGTAACTTACATAAATTCTTTAATAAATCAATCGATCAGTTTTTAATTCTAATGGTTTAAATGAGAGAGAACTGAGTGATTTCCTTTGTTGCAGGAGTGTGTGGGAGCATCATGTGGAGGAAGGCTTCGGCAGCGGCCCTGCTGGCGTTAGCTGTTGGCTATTTCTACCATGGCAGCCCGGACCTGCCTGAGCAGATTCTGCAGTACATCGGCCTGCCAAACTTTCAGTCATCATCTCACAGTCTCAACGGCCACAACAGCCTGGAGCAGGTGATCTCCGCCGCCTGGGAGACTCTGATAACTCTACCAACCCGGCAGTGGAGCAAAGTGGCTGTAGGGTGAGTTACTGTAAGAAATAGATGCCTGAAGTCGATATTCATGTCTGCATCTGTGCTCCTGTAGCTCTACCGTACACTGTGGCATGTTGAGAGGTTGTAGTCAGCTCTGCTAGTGAGAAGGAATGTGTTCTCATGAGTCAGTCCCAGCTCAGATGGCGTGGTCCAAGACAACGGTGCCCCAGTGAATTATATTAGTCTGTACCTAGCCTATAGCCTTTAGCCTACTTAAGAATAGCCAGCACAGCACGTGTTTTAGAAAAGGTGGAAGATGCTGATTGGCTGGAGCTGAGGGACTGCCCACAAGAGGCCTGGACAAGGAGAGAAGTGAAGGAGAAAAACACTTGTGTATTGTTTAGTAATGATTTATTTTTCTCTAAAGTCACAGTGAAACTCCTCCAGAGTGTAAAATATTTCCAAGTGAAACAGGATATGTGGGTGGAGTTTAATTACGAGAGGGATTAAAATCAAATCCTTCAGATGTCATCACTCAAAAGTAATCCACCCACACCTCTTCACCAACTTTATTCGGGTTGTGGAGGTCTTGAGAAGTGGTGATAAAAAAGAAGAGCAGCCTTTGAAGGTTTTAAAAAGTCTTTAATTTTATTTACAGAGGTCTTTGTAGCCTAGCCTGCTGTAGGAAGTAAGGTTACTTATAAAATGTTTTTGTTTGTGATTTTGTTTTAATGTGACCTTAAATAATTTTTAAAAAGTTTTAAAATTTTACTGAAAGACAGAACAGAGGGATTTGTCCACTTGTCCATGTCATTAAAAGAAGCACAAAACCCTGACATTCTTCCAGAAATAAGTTCAATTGATTGTTATGTCATTGACCTTTAAAAAGCATGTGCTGTATGTATTAACTATCTATAATTAACATTAACTATCAAAAAACCTGGACTTAGTGTTTCTCTAAAACTGTCATGATTTCCGCTCCTGTTCAGTGTGAACGCCTGTGTCGACGTGGTCGTCTCTGGAGTGGGACTGCTGCAGGCTCTGGCTGTGGATCCTGGCACCGGGCTGGATCACGAAGTGTTGCACTCCAAAGAGGACTTGAAGGAAGCCTTCATCCATTACATGGGGCGTGGAGCAGCTGCCGAGCGCTTCTTCAGCGACAAAGAAGTCTTTCAGAGGATTGCACGTGCAGCGGCAGAATACCCCGGTGCGAAGGCAAGGCTACCTTACTCCTCAAACTTTTGCAGAAGACAGATTATGTTTGTTGTGTTAAATCACTTTTTAAATGATCTTCCTTCCTTCCCATATGAACTTTACTTTTGTTTTCTTCCAGCTGTATGTGGGAGGAAACGCTGCCCTCATTGGTCAGAAGTTCGCCACCTACCCTGATCTGATGGTACAGTAGCATGTTTCTACTTCTGACTTGCACTTAACATGAATTAATGAACTATTCAAGATTTGTCCGGTTCATTTGAATAAATATTTAAGGTTCCAGCTGGTTGATGATGAACGAGTTTCAGGTAGTTAAATAATGCCTGTGTTTGCAGATATCTGTAGAAAAATGAACTAAAGAAACAATAAACATGGGAAAAGGTGAAGAGAATCACAAGAGAACTTTTTTTTAGATAAAAAGAGCTTTTACAGTTGTCTCAAGACAGTATTAATTCAGAACCACAGGACTTCCTTTAGTTAAAAAATATTTTGAAAATCTTGTGTAATACATTTCCTTTCAAAAGCCTCATGTTACACAGTAAACAATTCCCAAAATGAGCAGCATTTCAATTCAAATGAACTAGATAGAATGAAGTGGTTATGGCTGAGTATTCACAAGTTTTTATTCCACAGGTTTTGTTATGTGGACCAGTTGGTCCTAAACTTCACGAGATGCTGGATGAGCAGATAGTTGTTCCCCCTGATTCTCTGCAGGAGACAGATGAATTTCACCTCATCCTGGAGTATAAAGCAGGTATGGAGAAGACGAGGGTCTGTTGCACTTAATAAGTTACCTTCAGTCTGTTAAAGTGTGTAAATCAGCTGTTGGATTTGGTCTTCTTCTCTGTCTCTAGGTGAACAGTGGGGCTCAACTCAGGCACCTCAAGCCAACCGATTCATCTTCTCTCATGACGTGTCCAATGGGGAGATGAGCTCACTGGAGACGTTCGTGGCGAGTCTGGAGGAGTTTCAGCCTGACCTGGTCGTCCTGTCGGGGCTCCACATGATGGAGGGTCAGGGCAGAGAGCTGTGGGAAGAGCGGCTAAAAGAGGTCAGTGGCTAAAAGATGTTGATTTATTTTAATCGACAAAGCTGTTGTTATTGCATTTTGTGACCCATTTACTGCAAATCACACCGATGTAATGTGTTATTTCTTTCTGCTTTCCAGTCACGATGTATGAATGTATGATTTTATTTTAGCTGATTCTTCAGATGCCTTCAGATTTTGTTGTGCTTGCTTCCTCTTCGCAGGCTGTGGCAGCCATATCTGATATTCGTAAAGATATTCCCATCCACCTGGAGCTGGCCAGTATGACTGACAGAGACTACATGAACAGCATCATGCAGGAGGTACATGTGGAAAACAGTTTTTTGAGGGAGTGCTTCATGAAGTGAAGT
The DNA here is from genome assembly GCA_033238685.1 of Lates japonicus. Taxonomy (NCBI): domain Eukaryota; kingdom Metazoa; phylum Chordata; class Actinopteri; family Centropomidae; genus Lates; species Lates japonicus. The sequence goes on from BRZM01000035.1 coordinate 8,038,976, forward strand.
GCGCAAAGTTCCTCACAGAGGAAAGATGAGTGTGCTCAAATTTCACTAATCCCTAGAGAGTTCTGTATATTTAATTAAAGTTTTTTTCTGTTTCCTGTTAGCAGGTTATGCCCATTGTCAGCTCCATCGGGCTGAACGAGCAGGAGCTGCTCTTCCTCTCTCAGGCCGGTGAGGGGCCTCATGCAGACCTGCCCGCCTGGAAAGGCATCCCAGACGTGGGCCGAGTCAGTGACATCCTCCTCTGGATCCTGGAGGAGCATGGCCGCAGCGACCCATCGTCAGAGGCGGACCTCACTCGCATTCACTTCCACACACTGGCCTACCACATCCTGGCTACTGTGGATGGATACTGGGGGAACCAGGTGGCAGCGGTGATGGCTGGAGCGCGAGTGGCCAGCAGTCAGGCCTGTGGTCTCCAGTCAGTTGACGTCAGCAAAGTGGAGCTCAAAGCCCCGGTGGAGTTTTACAGCTCACAGTTTGAGCCACGAGAGGAGCTGTCCCTGAACCCAGCGGAGCCTGTCACAGTGTGGCATCGTGGAAGCGTCACCTTCCACCTCACACCGGTGCTGGTCTGCAAACAGCCACTTCGGACAGTTGGGCTCGGGGACGCCATCTCAGCAGAGGGACTAGTTTACTCAGAGTTAAAGACCCAGCAGCCCTTCTGAGGTTTGCTTCAATCTGACACTCCAAGTGTTGATGGGATGTGCTGAAAGGACCCAGTGAAGTTCCACCTGCAGCTGTGGTTGTTGGGTTGGAGTCATGTTTCTGAACCCGGTCAAACCTCCGTGTCCTGAACCTGGTTCTATGTCGTCCTTCCCGAGGCTCCTCTGAGTTTAAGAATGTGATCAGTGGCGACAGTTTTAAATCCTGCCTGATGACTCCTCCAGCCCACTTCAGTTTCCTCTGTCCTCCCACCTTTAATACCCCCTCCCCCTCTTCCAGCAGACACAGAAACTGAAGCAAAACTTTTACAGAACTGGATCTGACTGGGCTGCAAGGCAACCTGACTCTATGCACTGGGCACAGATCAAAGCCATCGTCACAAACTCCAAAGAGTTTTTGTTGGCTCATCTAATTTACTTTGACCTGCATATCTTCTGTGCCTTGAGAAAATAAAAATAATTTAAAAGTTTAAATATTTTATTCCTATTTCAGAGCCAAACAAACTTTAAAATTAAGCTTCACATCAGTTAATCCCTCTGAGATATATAAACACACACATATAAATAATTATGTTTGACTGGAAACTGATGAGCATCTCACTATATGGTAGACTCTAAGTGGTATTCTTGATGTTTCTTTTTCAACTTTTGGTGCATTCATGTCAAAATAGTCACTAGAAAACTTGAACTTGTTCATTCTCCTGTTGGTATCTGACTTACCTAGATATACTTGACATTTTTGTTACTTGAGAGGATGGAGATACTAGAGAGTGTGACAGCTTTTGTGTTTTCTCTGTTCTTTGTCCAAACACTCCCACCATAAAGATGTTTCACACCACAGCACTGACAACAGCTATTATAATCTCTGTTGCTTGTTAGGAATTCCTGATGCAGAGTCCTTATTAAGTTTAGATCAAATTATGAAATGTTACATTTTATCTCTTTATGCAGTAAAGCTCAGATTACAATCAGATGCAAGTAAATTAAAAGATGCAGTTGGTGATATATATAGTTGAGGGTAAAATAAAATTTCAAATTGTAGTGTATGTCATACTCTATCAGGGTTACTGTGCTTTTTTTTATTCCTGTTTTGTTTGTTCAAATTCTCTCTTATCGGGTATTGCTCCCCCTCACTTCTAAAATGAAATAATGTAACATGTTTGGCTTGAAACTCGATTCAATTTCAAGCATATGAGTAAATTATGCTTTGTTATGGTTTGTTTGTTTCTTTTTTGTGAGCTTTTTTCGAAACACCTGCATCATGCGAGATGTACAGTATGTAACTGTCAGAACAATGTGTTTGTATACCTCAAATGGCCACCGAAGGCATGCAATAACAATGGAGTCTTAATGCAAACATACAACAAAAAGATGTGTGGCATTTAGCAGAATTACTTCTTTGCACTAGTAGGAAGTGGTAGGTGTGCCTGCAAAGGTGAATGTAACCTTAACTCCAAACCCACCCTTTATTTTTAGCAAGTACAATCTATTCATCTTTACTCATTTCATAGTTTATGTCTCATGTTTTTAACATTTGTATCTGTCAACAAGTTTCATTTACTTGTAGTTTGTCATTAAAATGTGTATGGATGGTAGTGTTTGTCTGGTGTCTTGTTGCTGCAGATTATTGTGTATATTTTTCTGTGCTGTGATTGACAGATCATTAATCAGTATGCATTTTAAAATAATTTGCCAAGAAACAAGTGCTTGTGATTGAGCTTTTTATCAATATTGTTTGGGCTAAAGATGATGAAAACAAATTGGTTCTTCTGCTTATTTACTTTACATTGTCTGTGTATTAGCCCAGTGAATCCTTCAGGATCCACGCTGGATTACCAACCAGGCAAATCAAAGCAGCTGCCCTGGGGCCTCAAAACCTCATGGGGCCCAAACCACCAATGCTCAATGTTTGTGTGTCTTGCTGTGATTTAATTAATGGCAGATTTGTTTGGGAATAGATCACAATGTCAAGGTCCTGTGAGGCCCGAGAGCCTGCTGCACAAAAACAATTTGCGAGCACTATTCAAAAAGTGCCAAAATCAATACATCAATACAAAAAATTTATGTGGGCAAATGAAGCTTCTATGATGCAAATGTGGTGCAGAGGGTTCCTGTTTTGTCGAGGTGGTGCATATTGCAAAATGCTTGGGAGAGATACCAAAATTCCCAGTGCTGCAAAATTAGATGTTTTTTTTTTTTGTTGTTGTTTGTTTTTTATCAGTTTGGGGATACAACAAAGATATAAACCTATACAGAATTCCTGTAATGATCTGAGTCTCCCTAGCATTAATACATTAGACACTTTGTGCTCAAGTGGGAAAATAAAGTACTCAAAATAAAACAGTTACTGTTCTTTAACCCTGGTCTCCCTTACACCTAAAAGTCAGAAAGAGTGCAAGAGAAACTAAAGGTATAGAGGCACAAGCGCGGTATTTAAAAAGGGAAGTAGTGCCTCTGTGTTAATTAGGCTACTTGACAGTGAAAAAATGGGGCAATTTGATGAAACATAATTTTGCAACAAATGAACTCAATTTAAGTCTTAAAAATAGATGTTGAGACAAGGTCCAGGGCCACACGATGGAGGATGGAGGACCTGACATGGTTGAAACTGTATTTAGAAGATTTATTAATAAAATCTTGTTGGCCCAAATGGCTTTGTTTTCCAGTCCTGAGTGCTGGATCGCGCTGTAACGCGTCTGCATCCGATTGGCTGAAACGCTCCGGTACGTGCACCAATCAGAGCTGCGTGCGTCTCCCCCCGCCGTGCCGACGTACGTGCGACCCCTGCGCGGTGGCGGAAGCTCCGCGCAGCCTGGAGCTCTGAGCGGCCGCGGCAGCAGCAGCAGCAGCAGCAGTAGTCTCCACCCCGGACACCGCTCTCCTTGGTCCACCCCCTCCCTCTCCCCGGCTCTTATAAAGCTAACACGACTACCAGGCCATCCTTTCGGGCACATTTTTCCTTCTTGTTGATGGTTAGACTCTGCGAGAGAAGGATGAAGTTCCTCGTCGCTGTAACGGTCATTGTGGGATCGCTGATTTTTCTCGCTTTCCCTAATGGCTCCGCCGCCGACGAGAAGAAGAAAGGCCCCAAAGTAACTGCGAAGGTAGGCTGCTGCTGCTGCTACTGCTAACAGATCGTGCATCAAAATCAAAGCTCTTCCTCACTGCTAACGTTTTAATACCAACGGCTCGCAGAGCCACGTCACTCGCTAAGTTAGCATGTAGCTGATGCTAACAGCCAGAATAGGAGGGCTTGTCTGCTGCCAAGCTGTGTCTCCTATTAAGTCTTTTACCACTGTATCATTTGTCCCATGTAGCCAGGTTAGCCTCTGCTGCAAGATAAAACTGAATGAAACGTGCATGCATTTGCTTAGTGGAGCTAGCTGTAGCCGCCGGCCTTAACTGTCGGTTTGTCCAAATGCATCTATTTAAAATTACCCTACATCGCTTTAAGCTTTAATTATAGTTACAGGCTTTTATCTCCAAAGTAAGTCATCCCCTATCTGACCCACTTGGCTCCAGTTCAGTGAGGATCAGCAGATGTTGTGTTATGTCTGGGTGCAAACTGATTTTGTCCACGTCTACAGTTACAAGGAAGCTTTGGACTGGCCAGTCAGTAGCTGGAGCCACAGGCTTTGTTTCAAGAGCAGGCCAGTTTCTTCGCCTTAAAACTTAGAATTGTTCTCACACATTTTGTTGAGAAAGCCTGAATTAAATCAAATGCATGTCTGGCAAAACTGTTGCTGCAAATGCTCAGTTAGAAGAGCGGCTCCTTTGCCAGTTACAAGGACTGGGGGAGAAAATAATATAATATATATAATATAAAATTGAATATCTTTGAGCTCTGAACTGTTAAAACAATACATTTGAACCTCAAGAATCATCTTGGGCTGCAAGAAAATTCAATCCACAATATTCTGACATTTATAGACAAAACTATTAATCAGGATATAAATCAATGACGATGATAAATAGTAGTTGCTGCCCGGCAAATGCTGAGTGTCTCTTTTTAATTATTTTTGGCAGAAAGCCATCAAATCACTGAAATAGCTGCAGGCAAAGAGTACAGGGCGGCAGTTGTCAGTGAATGAAGTATCTAATGTTTATATGAAAACGATGAAGTGAGGAAAAATATCACCATGTAATTGTGCTTGCATGATGTAACCACTGAAAGATTCAATTAAATCAACCCATTCGTTTTGATTTAAACATCAGTAAAAATGAAGGTAGAAAAAAAAATCTTTTACATCTTTTGTAGGTCTTCTTCGACATCAGAATTGGAGATGAGGACGTGGGAAGAATTGTCATCGGGGTGTTTGGGAAAACTGTTCCCAAAACGGTTGACAACTTTGTCGCACTGGCGACCGGAGAGGTGAGAATTTCAGAACCTTTTTGTCAGTTTGTCGTACAGTTTGTGCACAGTGTGCAGTCAAACTGTTGTTTTTTGTTTTGCCTAATAGTCCCCACTTTCAACACTGACTGGAAAAGAGTCATTGTTGAAACAAATATTCATTGCAACATCTTTTTATTCTTAGCAACAGGACATAGGAAATGTGTCACAGTTAAGTTTGTATTCGGGGTGAGATCAATTGTAATTTATACTCTTCATTTGTGTTCGACATCCGTGTTTGCATTACCCAAACCACACACCGCCATGTCCTGGAAACATACTTTGAATAAGTAATTTGACTTGCATTCACATGGTTTAAAATGTAAAACAGTGGCAGGTGATCTGCTCCAGATTTTTCAAGCGTTTAAGTTGTTGTTGTGTTCTAATTTAAACAGAAAGGATTTGGTTACAAGGGCAGCAAATTCCACAGAGTCATTAAGGAGTTCATGATCCAGGGTGGAGACTTCACCAGAGGAGACGGCACTGGAGGTAAGATGGCCACTGACACCTGCAGAAGCATATTTATTTATTTCCTGACTTTGCGTGTGTGTGTGTGTGTGTGTGTGTATATATATATATATATATATATATATATATATATATATATATATATATATATTATTATTATTATTTTTTTTTTACCTGTGCAAGAATGAACTTGCCTGTCGGTTGCATCAACGCTGTTCTGAACATTTCTTGACTTGAGGGCTGTCTCAGCAGTTCAGCTGTCAAAACTGTCTGGAAAATGTCAAATTTCCAGTGTCTATTTCTACACTTTTTATACAACTGCTTTATTTCTATTCAAACCAGAAGATTTGCTACAATCTCTTGAGCATTTAGGCTTTTATGACTTGATCATTCATTCTGTTGTTTTATACATTTATGGCAGGAGGGCAGGGAAAACCTTGGAGTACATTTGATATTTGGCAGATGCTCTTAGTTAGAGTGACTCACAATGCTGTTCAGTATTCATGAAAAATGAAAATGTTATCAGATAAAGTGAAGATAAACATCTGGCAGCAATCAAGTCAACAACCTGAGGTGCAAAGGTTTTTATGGGGAGGAAACTCGACAAGCCCACAAACATGAACTGATTGTCTTGTTACAGATTTAAATGGTACAAATGTTATTTTCCTCTTGAAGGCAAGAGCATTTATGGAGACCGTTTCCCTGACGAGAACTTCAAGCTGAAGCACTACGGCCCCGGCTGGCTCAGCATGGCCAACGCTGGCAAAGACACCAACGGCTCCCAGTTCTTCATCACCACAATTCCGACTCCATGGCTGGACGGCAAGCACGTCGTCTTTGGAAAAGTTCTGGAGGGAATGGTGAGTCTGAGACATACTCTGGTTGAAACCACCCCATGTTGGTGACTGACAAGCCAGATCTAAAGTGTGATATCTCCTGCTGTCAAAAAAACGATCTGCTGCGTCTAGTTTGCCACAAACATGTCGAGTAGCTGATGATGAAACGCCATAAATAGCAGAGTGGGTTTCAGCCCAAAATAGATGCAAGTTTCCTGCTCTCTGCCCTCCCCGGGAGCTCCATGAGTATAAATCAAAGGAAATGGTGACATATAATGATAAAGACTTGTCTGTTTTTTGCTGTTTTTTTTGGCCACCCTGCCACTGCACATGATGGCAACCTGCTTTCCCTTTGACGTCAGTAACAGATTGTGCAAAATGACTCAGAATTGCACAAAAATGAGTAGAAATTATTGTGTCATCTAAACGGTAATCTACACCAGTTCTGTCCTCAACATTTCATGGGTTTTAGTTCTTTATCATTTCAAACAAAAACCGTTCAGCTGCACAGACGGACAGGAAAATGTCTGCTCTCCAGTGTCGTCCTCTTCACTTCAAAGGCTTTGATTAACATTTTGTCGCTCTGCCACTTTTCCAAATGCAACTGCACATTATGACTCAGAATTGTGTGATGTGATGAAATCATCACAAGAAGATTTGAATAGTTGCCTGAGATGGACATTTGACACACGCTTTGCGTCCTTTGACTTGCATTCATGTGGTGTCAAATATGGCAGGTGATCTGTTTGGGATTTGAATTAGTTTTTGACTTAGCCGAACCTTTCTAACATCCCTACCCCTTTTGTTTGTCCTCCAGGATGTGGTGAAAACAATTGAGAAAACAAAGACAGATGGCCGTGATAAGCCTCTTAAAGATGTCATCATCCACGATTGCGGCAAAATCGAGGTGGAGAAGCCATTTGCAGTGGCCAAGGAGTAGAGTGCTGCTAGTGGTGGGGAGAACAGGACTGGGGGCAGGGGGGTTGAGGGGTAATCGTGCAGGCCACTTTGTTTTATCACTAACAGCCCTGTGGGTCCTGGAGAAGGGGCTCAGGGTCATTCTGTGTCAGTGGCTGCCGTCTTAACGCACCAGAAGAGCATTAACATCGAGCAATCATGACAACACTCTGGGTCCATTTACCAACGAGCATTCCAAGGTGCACTTAACTGTTGGTTGTTTTTTTGTAAAAAATGAAATCTAAAATAAAGGTTTCACGTTTTGTTAAGTTTTGGTGTCTTAAGTTATTTCTAAATTTTTATTATACCTGTTATCACCAGCACTCTAAAAATATGCACATGTTCCGGAGTTTAATGACTATTACTGTGGAAAAGAAGACAGTTTGCTTGTATTTTATTATGTATTTAGACCGAAGAAATTAGTTTGTGTGTGGATTTTATGCATCGTGAAAACCCATTCACAAAATTAAGGACAGTTCTCCTTGTGACCACTAGTGGCACTATTTACTCAGATATCTGTATGATTATCCCAGTGGAAACCCAGGCTGTGGTAATGCTGTCCTTATGAATTCTCCCTCACGTCTTTCCTTAACCTCATGACCCTTTCCATCAAGGCCAAGGAAAAATGGTTCGGTAAGGACATACGATGCCTTTTTTAAAAACTAATTGACCACAACAATGTTTCTATGTCTTCTGGGTGACTGTGTGTAAGATCAGTATATAATCATAATAACAGCTGATACAATCACCTCATAAACCTCATGTTTGAAGTGGTAATGATTTTACAAAAAACCACTCTGTGACACCTCTGGCATAAACATCCCATAAGTTGTATTTTTCTGTTGAAGTCTCAGTCTGAACAGCAGAGGGCTCCCTAACACCAGAGATGCCAGCTCCACAGCAGAGCAGAGTCAGTCCATGTCTGTGGGCTTCTCATGTAACTTAGTGCAATAAAATGAGGAATTGTGCATTTCTGTGGTTCTCCGCCTATTTGTGATTGTTTAGGGCATAAAATGGCTCCACTCGTTTTCTCCACTTCTATCATATTATCTCAGCAGGAAGGAAAGTGGTTTCTTTGAGCACACAAAGGAATCACCATGCATTTGTTTTAATCTTTTTCTACTATTCAGTGGGTAGATTTTTCTGCACCAGGACAAAATGGTTCACGTGGTCATTTATAAAAAAAGAAAATGAATGTTGTAGACACAGCTTCCTGTTGCTCATGTGGAAAAACCACTCCCTCCTGGAGCGTCAGGCATGTTCAAACTAACACTTTGCAGATATGTTCAGGTCAGAAACATGTCTGTACACTACAGTTCTTCACTGCATTTTTCTTCCTGATGCATAATTGGCATTACACTGCATTACAGTGATTATTTACCAGAAGCAGCGTTAAAATATATCAAGACTGACAGTGCATAAATGAAAAGTTCATAAAATATGTTTGTGGGTGCTGCTAGAGTACAGTATACATGTGGGAAATACCATCTATTTCTGTAAAACATCAAGGACAGAACCCTAAAATTTGATGCTTAATAAGACGTCTTACACCATAAAAACTATAATATTTATAGTGCATTGCAGCTACTTTGGCTCTGGGTATCCTGAAACACTCTCCCCCCAAACAATGCCCCTGACAATAACTGATATATGTGAAATATAAAGTAATTTATTCCCATGGAGCCATTTTTAGAAGCAGCGTCTGGAAACATAGTGGCCATGGGAACAGCGCCGGGTGAGGGATTGGTATTCCTAAACACAACTGACCTCATCTGCTTTTGTCAACTTGTCTGCAGACAGAAGGTAATCTGAAATGTGTCCCCAGTTTCAACATCCACGGCTGGAAAAGTTGAGCGTTTGCTTTTAATGCCAAAAAGCAAGGTTGTTGGCTAGGAAACAGCTGACCTGGCTCCATCCAAAGGTAACAAATTCCACCTACCATCGCTGATTAACACGGCATATCTCATTAGATACAACAAAAGCATAAGAATTACACATTGTGGTTTTATGGGGAGTTATGTGCCAAGCTATTTATTGGCTTTCTTTGCTGTTTCCCCTGTAGCTTCATATTTCGTGTACAGACATGAGAGTGAGATTGATTCTCTCATCTAACTTCCAGCTATTTCCCAAAATTAAAACTATTCCTAACTATTAGAGACAACTTTGTCAGTTAGTTTCAGTATTAACTCAGCCTCAGCCATCAGAAACAAAAACCAACTTCCATAAATTTACATCTGACTCAGGCATCAAATATAATTTGTGACGGGCTATTTTATATTTGCATGTCATCCTGTAAGACTGCAGGTACACACCCTGACTGAAAAGACTTCCCACTGGGAAAGTCCATCTTTATTTTCAGACGTGGTTTAGTATGAATTTGTATAATTACAGAGGAGTGTGGAAATGCTATGATTGGAGTATCATTTAGAGAGATTATCTCACTATAAAATGAAATTATATCATCTGCTTTTGCTTTGTTGTGCTGTGATTTAAGTTTGTGAGTAATTTGAAGTTGTAAAAGTGGATGTTGTGCCTCAGGGGCCTCATCTTTGGCTTTAAATTCCTCAGATTTTTCTCTGTAAAGAATGTTTTTTTATGTATATATATATTTAAATGATTGATGGGAAATATGCTTCAGGATTGAGAAACAATGATTCAGCCAAGAAAAGCTATTTTGATGAGATGCAGAGAGCGGGCCTGTGCTCTGCGGTCCTTGTTTTGCCCAGATTCACTCAGGCATCAAGTGACTCACCAGGAGGAAAATATGGAAAGAATTCCCTGGAGTTGGCACAACTGTGGTCTTGGTTAAACCCTCTGTTGTTCGGTTTGGCCTCGTTTGTGGCGATTGGGGATTGTCCGGTTAAACAGTGTTATTCTTCACTTACTGGCTTTGCTGGAAAAGCCGTGACAGGCCGGACATATCTGGCATAGCTTCCTGCAAGAGGCTTTGTCAACGAGATTAAAAGAACACTGGAGAGAATCACAACACGAAGCGTGGAGGTATTCTGTCACACTGGAGGACCAAACATCCACATCCTGCACTCCTGTCAGGGTTCAGTGGAGCATTTTTTTTATTTTTTTATCTCCGTCTCCTTACTCTCAAAGTTTAAATGTAGCAGATACAGGACAGGTGTATCTGCTGTGATTAAACATATGAATTCCCTGTAGAACATAATCAGATTAACCAGGATGTGGCTTTTTGCAAGGTCAAGGAAAGGTCAGCGTTTTGCACCTGTTACAAAAACAGGTGGCTTTAGAAAATATTAAATGCCATCCTTTCCTGTTAGCATACATATCTTAAACCTGCACTGATCAATATTTTAACATAAACAACACATCAGATATTTGCGTAATGTGGAAGGTGTTGCTCATGATGCCAAACACCACCGATAACTATCACCAAACTCTGGAGTTCCCTCAGTAATATAAAGCATTTTAACATCTTTCAGCTTTTTGTTTAGGTTTTACGTTCTGCAGCTTGACTGTTTTGATTCACTTCATCGCTGGCATCTGTTTTTGACACTACCTGCTCAGCAAGAAACAGTAAACAGACACAACTAGCGGGTGAACAGTGGAGTATTAACAGCTGAAGACCTCTCAGGAGATGGTCAAGACCAAAAACAGAGCAAGACTGTGTACACCACCTGCAGCTCCTCGTAGTCTTGCTGAAGGTCTTTCTTTTTCCTCCTTTTTATGTTGTTCCTCACCTGGGTGGCAAATTTTGTGGTGCTGAGGGTTTCTGTGTTGCTGTAATTTTGCATATTATCCCGATATGAAAACTTTCATTCTACTTGGTCACAGTATGACTGAATTGTTTTTGGACATTTTCCTTCACTTCCTCTTGGTGCAGTTTATCCTCTGCGGAGCTGTCAGACTGGATTGAATGTCTCTTTAATGAACTGTGATGTTCAGGTCTCTACAGATTTTAGGTCACAGGGCTCAAGCGTGAGCATTGACCAGGGTTCTCAATGAACGCTGAGACTGTTTTGCATCATTGTTGTGCTGAAATTTGAATCTCTGAAGTCACATGTGCTTTAATTCTTTTGAGCCACTTACTCTCTGTGTAGTAAAGAAGTAGCTGATGGGGTTACAGAGATTGTTTTCCTTTGCAGTTTCTCCAGCCCCTGCAGAAGAAGCATGAAGTCATCACCTTGTTGGCCAGGACTCTGTCTGCTCAGCTACTAAATTTGGCAGGATGTCAAACTTCAGAGTCTCTGTGGTTTCATATTCCTGATGGAGCTCATTGTGCTCCAGGGGGGCTTTTCAGTGCTTTAGAAATGTATTATCAATGCCTGAATACAATTCTATTTCAGGTACGTGCTGAGAGTTGCAAGGGCTTCATGAGGTGGTTTGAATTTCACATCTCATTACCTAGATTTATGTCCAGGTTCAGTTCAGCTCTATAGAGAAACTTGCAAAAGAATACATAAATAAAACAATATCTTCACTTTGTATATTAATACTAAAAGTCATAACACAATGTTTAAAAAAAAAAAAAACTTTCCAAAGCTCGGTTTATACTGTATAATTCTAGCTTTAGCGACACAGGGATACTTGGATCAATTCATTGCTTGTAGAATTACCAGGAATAGCAAACAAACCTGCACCAATACCAGTACGCAGGTCTAAAAAACATGACGTATTGTGACTTTGTTATGTTATAATAGCTGGAGACTGGTGGTAGTTTCTGATGGAATTTATAACATTTTGAAAAGCCAGGTATTGTAATCATTGGCAAAGGAAAAAAGACATACTTTCCCTTCCTTACTCCATGATTTAAAAAAATTTTTTTTTTCAACAATTGTGGGGATGGTCGCCGAAATCTCTGCAGCTGAAAGTTCAAGTTCAAAATAACAACTGAAGCACGTCCACAAAGATAAGGAAGCATAAACATGCAGTGTACAAGTCAGAGGGGAAGCAGTTTGACAAGAGAAGAATAAATATACAATATGAGCAGCAGCGTGGGAAAGGTCACCGTGGGAACTGGGCCTTGTTTTTTGTCAATGAGTTTTAGAAAGCCAGGCTCTGACTCCACTACAACAGACTTTTGGGTTCCCACCCAGACCTATAGCCAAGCAGTAGTGTCACATCCATTTCTTCATTGTTCTCCAGTTTCCTCTCTGGTTTCTTTTCCCCTCTGCTGCAGCTTGCAGAGTTAGTCATGTTGTTCTCTGGGAGGAGCTTTGTGCAGGACATGGCCGAGGCTGCGGTGACATGCCGGTTCCCACGATCTCCTGCCCTTCCTCCAGAGTTACTGCTTGCTCACCGCTCTGGACAGGAAGACGGTACAACAAGGCCACTGAGAGTGCGTGCTAATTTAGGCCCGGCTCTGCTGGGTCTCTATTGTCTTAAATGGGAATTACGTGAAAGTGCCCGTGTCTTCTCTGAAGCTCATCACCAGTAAATCTGAGTTATGTGTGTGTGTGTGTGAAACACAAATGCCCTTACAAGGATGGGAAATATCTTCTGAAATCGTAAGGACATTTTCCAGTGAAGAAGGTTAGATCAGGGTCAGGGGTTAGATAACAGCACAGTGCTTCCTCTATGATTTTATCCCATAAGACACTGGTTCCCAGCCTGGGGGTTGCAATCCTTTAAGTGGTCGTCAGAGAAATCTGAGGGGCCACTAAATGATGAACAACACAGAAAAGATGTCTGTGAGGATTCTCAGTCATCCAGGTCATGGTATTTCAAAGCGCTTTACAAAGGCACAGGACTTGAGGTTGAAGACATTTAATCTCTCATCTAAAAGACTTCTACACTTCTAACTGACCAGTGGGGAGATGTGGTATTTAACCTCTTATGGAGCTGCAGCACCTTGAGAGTTGTTCAGGTCACATCTTAGATGCTGAAGCACCTGGCCAACATGGGTCAAAGTGGAAGAAGCCATCCCTAACAGAGAAGGTTGTCTACAGCCAATTTTTACATTGAGATTGTGCTCTTGGCATTAAGAGGCATTGCTTGTTTACACAGAGTCACACAAAGCCGGTTTAATAATTTCTTCATTGTGAACATGTTAGCATGCTTATGTTAGCATTTAGCTGCGTCCGTACAGCCTCACAGAGCTGCTGCAATTTGTTGTCTTGTGAAAGATTGGATAGTCCTACCTCTTCAGATCCTGAATATTCAGAAAGTCTGAGAATGGCATCCTCACTTCAAAGTCTTTGTTTGGGAACACTGACATACTGTATACAACCTGTGACAAGAAGTCACATCTACTTATTGCTTTATTTTAAAGACTGGGAAGGTTGGGTTGCTCCATATTCACTGTTTACTCGTGTTTCAAGGAGAGGTTTTAGTGCTAAAATGCTATTTTCCTTAAAAACAAACATAATACAATTATTACTTCTTAATTATTTTGGACTACGTCTTCTGTTAGTGTTTCATTTTATACAACTGCATTTTTCTTCATGTTCCCAGTTGTCTTGAGGCTTTAAATCCATCTTTGCCTCATCATCTCCCCTTCATCTACTTCTCAGGCTCAAGATTAGAATGAAAGTGTAGTTAATAAGTAAAATCACGGGGGATAATGGCTTTCTACTTTGCTGTGTGCGGACCAGGTGGCCTGAGCGCTCTCTGTTACCTCGGTGCAGCGTACTTGGCTAATTAAAGTCACTTCCTCCCGGCCTGGATGCATATTTCTGGGGACATGATAAAACGATAAAGCTGTGGTATGGGGACACTGTTAAGTGCTCTGCCAGTGACAATAAAAGTGCTGCTGCATTCCTGCTCGTCTCATGTAGTTGGGTAATAGCAGTTGCACTGGCTTGTGCTGACTAGCTTACTGACAGGGTTGTATAAGAGTATGAAATATTTATCTTAATGTAGATCCTCCAGCTATGGCACTGGTACCAGAATCTTGAGTTATTTTGATATCAGTGAGTGTGCAATGGAGAGGGTGAAATAACGCAAGGCTAAAAGTAAGAGCCTGTACTCTACTCACATACAGAAGTAAGGAACTACAACTCGTGATATTTAGACAGAAGATCTGTAGTGTGTAGTGTACGTAGAGGATGGTGGGTGGAAATGGGACAGCAGGTCTTACGTAATAAAGCACAGAGCTGAGGGGCAAGATGGGCTTCTTTTAGAAAGAGCAGCTATGTTGGCACTTGAGCCGGCATATCCAGTCAGATATGGAGCCCACTGAGAGATTACCCACTTACACAGTTCCTGCAGACTGCTTCGCCCGCCCCAGGAAAACCATAATCCTGCAGTCTCAACACTGCTGCCGCTCTGAGAGACTAATGGTTTGAAAAAGGATTCGCAAATTAGTAGGAGGTTTATGTCATCCTGAGATCCCCCACCATCTGTTTATGCTAGATGACAAGCTGCTTGTTTTCCTAGTCTTAGATTTTTCATCATCCACATCTGTTAACCCATTCCTACATTTAGTCAAATCAATGTCAATGGCCCAACACCAGGTAAAGATCACACCCTTAATTTAGTTCTCTCATCAGGTTCATCTCTGCTCAACCTTGTGGTAAAAGATCTCCACCTCTGTCTGAGTGGGAGTAACTTAGAGCCACTGGATTATTGCTGCAGACTTTCATTAATTGATGCGGTGAGACTGAGATTACATGAGTCTGAAGATCAGATCAGCTGCAGGGCACGCCGACAGCTCTACCTGGAAACACTGAGACGCTCCTGCAGCGCTGCATTACGCAGACAATCAGCTTATGAAGGTGCTGATTATGACTGCAGCGAGAGAGAACAGCATGTGAGGGCAACTTCCTGAGAAAAGCAAGGTGACACATGTGGGAGCAATGGGACTGAAACCAAGCCTCCTCCTCCTAATACACTGATTGAATGTAACCTTTCACAGGCAGAGTGCAAGTATTTTTTATTATCATTTAGATGTCCGTTTAACATAGCATTGAGATTTGTAACTGTAATGTAATTACTGAATTTTAAATAACAATCTCTTACCCTAATTCTTCTGATCAAGATATGGTGTAAGTGATTTACTTTATTATTTAGGATGTGGGGCTGTGAATGGAGAGGAAAGCCTCGTGACATCCACAAGGATCCATCCACACCCTGTGGATCAGCTTGTGAAACAATACACAGCATCCGGTGTGCAGCTTGCAGGAGCACATGTAAACATTTTCAAATCATCATCTAAAGAACAAAAGTGGACAACTTCTCCTTCCTGCGGACGCCTACATGTCTGTCTCTACTGTGGACCTCACCCACAACAATCACTATCATCATCATAACTTCCACTGAAGATTTGGCAGAGCGCTCGGCTGTTCTCATTCAAACTCATAGTTAATGTCTTGTTGTCTGGAGATCACAAGAATTACAGTTTTAGTAGAGATATTTACGCCGGCGGACAGGAGGAAGAAAAGTGATGAAAATAGCTAATTTTGCCAATTTTAACTTCAGCGTGTCTTTGTGCTTGTTGTTGTGATTACCTGCACAAGTAAATCAACATTTCCACACGCACAATGCTGCCAGAGAGGAACAATGGGACCTTTAATTAGATCAAGAGTTTGTCCAGGGATTGACAGAGTTCACTTGCATGCCTGTGTGTCCAAAAACACCAACAGTGACATACAAAAGCAGAAACATTAGCACTTTTCTTTTTAAGCTTATTCTTTTCTTTCTTGTGCTTTGTGATAGAGACAGTTTAGCTACAAGCAAGAAACCTGAAGAGAGTTATATTCAGAGGTTAGTGTCCCATTTCTGATGTTTCCCCCCTATGTGACACATGTTTTTACAACAGAGAACAGAAAACACACTAACATTGTGTACATGGAAATATGATCATGTATTTTTCAGTAATGGTGAGATGTTTTCCAAAATTTGATCTGGCTTGAGCCGTGCACCTGCAGGCTGCACTGTGTGATCGTACTTCAGAGACATGCCTCTAATCGAATGAAACCACAACAGTCACTTTAGGGTTTAATGCACACAACAGAAGTTAACTGCAAAGTCAAAAAGTGGCTGGATAAAATGTCTTAATGCCGGGCCAGTGGCACTATGTTTTTAGGTTGCTCTTCCATCCGTCCATCCCGTTCTTGTGAACGCAATATCTCAGTAACACCTTAATACAATTGTTCACTTGGACTCAAAGATGAACTGATTAGATTTTGGTCAAAGGTCAAAGGTCACTGTGGCTGTTGAAAACATGTTTTTGGCCATAATTCATGAATTCACACGCTAATTAACTGCAACCAGACTGCTGATGGAAGTATACAACCATGAGGTGGCAATTCTGGTTTGTAGATAAATGTTGGTACTTGCCCTGGCAGAGTCTGTCGACCAGACTTTTACTAAAAAAGCTTGAGCTTAAAAAGAGTGAGACTAGGAAATGCTTACACAGAAATTTTATTATCTAAATGACAAATCACCCAACCCATCCTCCTAAACATTCCCCCTTAAAGGATGCACTGCTCAAACCTGATAACACCTCTGGATAGGCCTGTTTCACTATCAAACTTCAACATCTGGCAACAACAAGTGGACGCCCATTTAGCTACAGTTTTCAGCACTCACTCCCCACTGAACTCCTGCTGAATATTTCATCTTCAAAGCTGAGATAGAGTGTCCCGTGACGTTCACACGATCTGCCTTTTGTTTTTCGGCGTGAGGAGAGAAGTTACCAGGTCAGGGGTGTCAGTCTCAGAACAGCATCGGTAGAGACAGGTTGAAACAAGAGAGACGTTTTGTTTTTCAGCCAGCATCTCATGTGTGGTTCTGCAATGCTACGCTGGAGTTCAAGAAGGGCAGCCCAGGGACAGTTTGTCCTGGAAACTAAGATGCTCAGTGTTCACCTGAGATTAAGCCGTGGGCTCAGATTGCTTTTTGTTTGCTGCTGCTGCTGCTGTACACCTGCTGCAGTAACAGTAAAACAAAGGACTGGTTCTGTGATTTGAAAGAAGCTGTAAGCTGTAAAAGACCACATGCAGAATGTGACACAGTTAAACTCTGATATTGTCTTTTCACATATTTTGCAGTGTGATTTCCCTGCTGTCAATGGGTCCGTTGGTCCACCAGTCCAGAGTGAAATATCTCAAAATCTGGTTCAAGCATTCATGATTCCAAGAAGATCTTGATCTCACAGACTTTTGTGATCTCCTGACTTTACGTCTAGAGCCAACATGAGGTTCACATTTGTGGATTTAAGAAAAATATAACAACTCTTGGACGGATCACCATGAATTTTGGTACATGAAAAATTAGGAAAAAAAGTACAAATGAAGTTGCAGTTAAATGCAATCAGTCAATACTCACCTCTCACTTTCATACAACAAATATACATCACAGTGTATTAGAAAGCTGTTTCTTTCACCTTCACTATTTGGCCACGTTCCCACTAAAGTCACATTGTTCTTAAGCTTGTCATGTGGAAACAGCAACAATCCATCAGTGTTTGAGACAGAAAACTACACAAATAGGTCAGTGGGGAAACAACATCTCAGCACATTTCTTTGCATTACAAATAATGAGGCCAAGAATTTGACCTCGGTCTCAGTATTTGTTTGCAATCTCAGTGTGACTGAAATAAAAGCACCTGATAGACTGATGTAGAAACACACCATCAGTCTGCTTGTCTCATTCAAGTGTGAATATGTTAATGAGTTCAACCAGTGCTGTCATTTGTGAAAACATTCCTCTTCCAGTCAGTCTGTATTCCTCATGATTAAGGCGGTTTATGAGGAAGAAAACCCATTATATTTAGTGTTAAATGAAACTTATCCTACTATTAAACTTACTGTAAGTGACTCTGGACACTGCTAGTGTCAGTTACAGAACACAGACTCCCTTAGTGGGTTTCACTCACCATTACATCATGAAGGTGCTGTTCCATGACGGCTGGCGGGTGGCGCTGACCCCCATGTCCCCTGCGTACCCGGGTGAGCTGAACCGCCAACATTAGTGCTGTGATGTGCCAGGATCAAGTAGCTGGTCTGCTATCTTGTTACTAATCTGATAATCTGTTTGGCGCAGGGGCTCTTTTCCATTCCTCCTTACATAACTGTGTCTATGTTCGGATTCACCCTGAGAGTCTGGGCCAAAAGCTGACTACTGCGAGGGACAGCTGGAGACTTTAAGAGGGAGAAGAGGGCTCAGTGGTCCAGGCCCAGGCGATGCATTAAGGTTGTTTTTTCAAATATCTCTCCCTGTAGTTCACTTTGATCCCCGCTCAGGTTTTTCTTCAGAGGGGCAAGAGGTCAAGGTCAGCCATCTTGCAGCACCCTGGAGTAGTTTTAGGGGGTCTTGATCCTGGCCAGTGAGAGGTGGCCATCTGAAACTAGACCCTAAAATGTCTCTAGGGTCTGTTTGGTTTGTGTTCAGCAGCTCTTTCTTTGATCCTAAGATTAGACCCTGCCCACTCTGGACCTATTACCCTTCATCACCCCACATGTGAGGGATATAGGGGAGTTTTTCTTGCCACAATCTTTGCTTCAAACTTGACAGTACTATTTAGTCTTACTTTGCAACACAAGTTTCTCTTCCTCAGTCTAATGTGGCCTTCCTTTTCTCTGATTTTCACCAGAAATTTTAAGTAGGCACACCACAAAAACACCAACAATGGTAACTGTTTGGATTGAGGATTTGATTACTGAAATACAAAATGGAAACTGCACCGTAAATCAGCTAGAGTGTGAGAAATTGTTATGTATTTTAATTAAGGAATCAAATTTAGATGTTTCTTGCGATAGTAAATCTGCAGCTTAGTTATGCAATGAGGCATTAGTTTAATTTTGAGTTATAAGGAACTTGGTGAGAGGTAAAACCTTTTTGGAGAGACTTGAGGAGAGGAGCCTCTACTGTACTAAAGGTGCAAAATGTGCCATCTTAGGTGAAAAAATGTTTGTTTGTTCTGAGAATGTTTAGGCTGTATTTATACTGTATATACCATGTTGGCTAAATCACTGGCTCCCTAAAAAAAGGGAGGGTCTGTGTGCAAAATACCTTACACAGGCCAAAGTAAGCTAATCCTGGAGTGCAGTGATTTAGAGAGAAAAAAAAGCTAAGAAAGTAGGTCAATCCTTCAGGGCAAAGAACTATAGAAATATTAACTCTATAGAATGTTACTGGAGGATATAAGACTAATTTCACAGGCAAAACACATATTTTAAACCACAATACTCAGTAATAACAAGGAATGCTTATTTATGGACAAGATATTCAGTAACTTTGCTTTGTGGTCATTTTGTGGTTGTATTTTGTGTCACTTTGTGATCATTTGCATCTGTTTGTGGTCATTTTTTGTCTCTTTTTTTGTCATTTTTGTCACTCTGCCTTCATTTGTGTTTGTTAATTGTTTTGGGTCTATTTGTAGTTGCCTTGAGTTTCTTTGTAGAAGTTTTGTATCTTTTTTGTCTTTTTGTGTCTCTCTGTTGTCTGTCGCTCTGTGGTTGTTTGCATCTCTTTGCTGTCATTTTGTGTCACTCTACTTCCATTTGTGTCTCTTTGTGGCTGTTTGTGTCTATTTGTTGTTACTTTGGGTCTCTTTGCAGTTATTTGGTGCTGCTCCTCAGTCATTTGTGTCTCTTTGTGGCTGTTTTGTGTCTATTTGTAGTCACTTTGAGTTCCTTTGTAGATGTTTTGTGTCCTTTTTTGTCCTTTTGTGTCACTCAGTGGTTGCTTGCATCTCTTTGTGGTTTTATGGATCTTTTTGTAGTCACTTTGTGCCTCACTGCTGTCATTTGTGTCTCTTTGCAGCTCTTTTGTGTTTCTTTGTAGTCATCTTTTGTACTCTTTTGCAGTCGCTTTGAGTCTCTCTGTAGTTGTTTTGAATCTCTTTGGGGCTGTTGTGTGTCTCTTTATAGTCATTTAGAGTCTATTTCTAGTCACTTTGAGTCTCTTTCTCATCAGTATGCATCTCTTTGTAGTCATTTCATTAATTACCTAATAAAACATATCAACCTTTCCCTAACAATTAATCATTTACAGATTCAGTAATCCATCCATGCAAAGATGTTGTGGCTCACAGGCTGCTTGCAGTATTTTTGTGTGTTGTAACTTTTTTTTCTGAATGTAAACCTATGAATGTTATTACTATGATTTAAAATTAAAATAAACTTGATATATGCTAATGTAGTTGATTTAAGCGTATAATTTCATTTCTCTTTATCCTGTAAATAAAAAACAAAAACATATAAAACAAAATAAAACTCTGGCGCTGTGACGTAATTACCCACAATGCCTTGCTACAGCTATAAATACGCCGTCCTGCCGCTGTGAAACCGCAGTCTCGCTGCTCAGTGGCGCTTTGTAAAAGTCGTCCTCTCTCACGAACAGCCACGCTATAGACTTTTACTTTTACAAGGTTGTGTCTTAACTCACGGATGGTGAACTTTTCTGTGGAGTTTTTGTTGAGTAATAATTGCTTTGGCTGTCAAAAGGAACGTAAAGATCCGTGTTTCCTCGAAGCTATCATGCTGAACACCGAGGAAAGGTAGGAGCTAATTATATATTCTTCTAGAAACATCACAAAACAGACGTTAGCGGTTATTTTTTTTTTTACGTTACTTGGCCTCGTTAACGTCGTTTGTTTGTTTCAATCAGTTTTAGATTAACTATAAAAGTGAAAATAGTTCGACTTGTAGGAAGCTCGCGAAGTAGCAGGAAAACATCAGAGAAAAATCGAGAAATTGCCAGACTGACAGATACAGAGACGCTGTAAACAGACATGACATGAACAAGAAATGGTCGTTTCATGTTTGCAGACCGACATGTCCATGTAGAACAGTTTAGTGTCTCTGCACATTCAGAGCTGGATGCTGAGGCTGAGTTGAGACAGGAATTGCCAAACATTATTATGAGACACCAAGAGTAAAGCAACAGGCAGTTTGACCTTTCTCTCCAAAGAGCAAGCATGCATTAACAGTGCAAACATAAAGAGAAATATACCAGAGCCAAGGCTGCAACTGTTTATTTCCATAGTTAATATTTTCTGCATTAAATTAGTCGTTTTGGTCTAAAACAAATGTTATCAAGTACCATGTTTTGTCTGACACTCAGTCCAAAACCCACAGATTCAGTTTCAGTTTCAGTTTTTTTTTTCAGAATTAAACAATATGAGAAGATGAACCAGAGTTTTTTCCTTTAAAAATAAAAGTAGAATATTTGCTGATTCTTTTTCTGTCCATCAACTAATCGATTAATTGACCAGTCTCTCTAATGTCTCCAGATCAGACTTTAAACTCCTGTCAGAATACATTTCATATTTAAATCCACCACCACCGCTGTAACTAAGCATTATTTTTATTATATATAAATCTGCTGCACTAATGGATTAGTCAGCTAATCGTTGCAGCCCTAAAATTGCAACATATTTTCTAGTTTTTATCCCAGTGGGGCACACTTCTTCCAGGTACCTGCATGTTTAATCCTGCAACAAACAATTGTTTTCATAATTATCAATCTGTTGGTTTTTTTTTTTAAGTAATTGATTAATTATTTATTAGTCTATTAAGTGCCTACAAGCAGTAAGAAACTGCCATCACAAGTTACCACAAATCAAGTTGTCGTTTTAACATTGTTGGTTTTGTTTAAGCAACAGTCTAAAACCCAAAGATATTACATTTTTATGTCATTTACAAAGATCTTAAAGAGAGAAAAGCTGCAGATCTTTACATTTACGAACCTGGAAAAGGCAAATGCTAGACACCTTCAGATCAACCAAATATCTACATAGTTGGAAATTAATTCTCTGTTGCTCTACTAATCGACAATAAACAACAGACTAATAATATTTAGTTGCAGTCTTCCTCACACTTTTTTTGTGGCAGAACTTTCTGTCAATGTGCACAGGCTGTACTGAACAAAGTATTGGTGTATTATTGCCTTTACTATTTTTATTGTTGACATTTTTTTTCTACTGTGTGCCTGTGAAATCCAGCAGTGACTTTGTTGTGACCTTAAACTGCTGAGTTGTATTTTGTACTGGATGTTCTTGTACTGCATCACCATGGTAGTCCTATAAAGATCTGGCATCCCTGTGGTTATAAATGTGTCTTTGTATCATGCAATAATTATATTTTATTTGAGAACTGATAAAAGGTAGGCCCAAGATAAATATTTTCGAGCATGATTGCGTGGTTGAATAGTAGCCTGTGTGTTTTCTCTGTCTGTCTCTGCACACAAACAGAGAGATAAGCCCTGTTTTTGTCCTCTGTGGGTTTATCATCTGACACGCAGAGAGGAAAAGGGGGAGCGGTTCATTGATGCTGTGAGCCAGAGCAGTGACTATATTAGCTCTCTGACTTGTTATGGCCCTGTCAGCTAAAGGCATCAACTGACCTACATCGGCCTGGTTACATAACCCCCCTCCCCTGTGCTGGTTCACATCTCAAGCATCAATGGAATCTGTTTGTTTGTGTGTATGATTTAGGAGTACGGGGGTGCAGTCACTCAGAAACAGCTGGGTTAGCCAACCTGAGCGTAGGTTAAGAGTCTCTTTAAGTGCTCGCTCTGGATTCTGGATCAGAGCACCGTTGAATTTCCCAGAAGGAAACCAAAACATTAACAGTGCCAACTAGTTTGAGCTGACGTCTGGAAATGTCAACCTTGGCTACTAAAGTCGACAGTGGGCGAGGCTGTGATACACATCTTTAGCATGCAGATACAAGTGATCAGGGAGCAGAAGATGAGCTTGAAACTGTCGCACTCATAAAAAGCTAAAAAAAGAGGTTTGTCAGCATCAGAAAGGATCTATTTTAGAGCTGTGGCTATTTATTATTTTTCTTGATTAATTGAATGTTTGGTGTATAAAATATCAGACACACAATTCCCCAAGGCCGGAGATGACATACTGAAACATACTGACACAATTTGTCGATTAATCAGTCAGTTTATCAGAAAAGTTATTGGCAACAATCAACTGTAGAGAATTGATTCATCATTGTAAGCCAGAGTAGAGAATTGATTCATCATTGTAAGCCAGGCCAAATAATCAGGTGGTATTTGGACTTTTGTTAGAGCAAAACAAGACGCTTGAAGCCATCATATTCTGCTCTGCAAAGTTGTGTTGGCGGTTTTTGACTTCAGATCATATAAATCCAGACAGATGAAAACCAAGTTCGTAAGCGACTGCTGGTGTCATCTGCTGGTGTACAGTATTGCAAGCATCTTATTTGTTGCACCACCCAACGCACAAATGCCACCACCACAGTTGGCTTTGTGCCAGATACACCCTCTCTCTGCTGTTGGAGGAATAGGTTGACGTTGTCTCCTGCCAAAGCTAATGTTTTCACAACAGGCAACAGACATGTAGGCTCGAATCCTGCGTTAATGAGATCATGAATTATGACGTTACTATTATTTAACGTTGCCACAGGCATCGCCAACCTGTGCTTGTACCGTCAAAACCTAAGCTAAACTAAACCCAATGCAGGTGTTTTGGATTCCACAAACTGTGATTTGGTTAAGGCAAATGTCTGCGTGTAAGGACTGATTTTAAAATTGCCATGTTTGCACAGTTTGGTGGTTTTGTGATTGGCATGGCCTCTATTTTTACTTCATTCTATGATATCTATAAGAAGTGACTATTATTCTACTCTCCCAAAGTGGTAATCCTTCTCTTCGAATGTATATTTTTCAGGTCGATGTTAAAACATGAGAGTTAAGAAATACACTAATTATTTATTGACCAATATTCGTTTATAGCCAAACCAGCAGCGAGAGCTGTAGGAATAGCAGTGTCAGTTAAGAGACCCAGTTATAAAACTAATCTTGCATACACTGTAGGGTAGCAAAAGGAGCATTTTTATTTGCTTTAAAACTTATTTGTTTTGGTTCTGTGGACTAGTTTCGTTGTTTTTGTCTTTGGCGTGCCTGACCAGCCATGCACAGCCACAGTTTGGGTCCATGGGTCAGAGTAATGTGTTTTGACAGGGATACGTTCGTCCTCACTCAGGTTTCAGAGCACGTGTGCCTTTCCTGTTTCTATCTCGACATCTTTTCCGACACGCTGCTCTGCCAAACTTCCAGGGGTCGGCGGACGACTGAGGACTCTCCTGTTTACTTTCCTGCAGCAACATGTTGTTTATGTCTCCAGCTTAAATGATTTTCACCACATTTTTTTTTCAGGGCCAATAAGCTTGTTTGTGTTGACAGTCTAGGTTTCATTTGAGTCTTTTTTTCCATTACTTAGCTGGTAATTACAGAGTTAGAGGTTGGTTTAGTGTGTTTCGGTTTTCTTGGAGGACCTGCCAGAGCGCTTCCTGTTTTGGTTGAGTCGTCTGTTTCTTGGCTGTAGGCCAAACCCGGGCTGTTCATCCCCCTCGAACAATTCACCTGAATCAGTTCTCAAAACAACTCACAGCGCAGGAAGAGCACACTGGCACATGTCCTCACCCCCTCCTGTCAGAATCAGACAATGACGCACTTGGCATCTTTAACTCTCACTGCAACACACAGATGATTAAATCCTCACCGGCATATTAGTACAGCCCTGGCCTGTGAGTGTGCTTGGCCCTTACGTTGGTGCACAGAGTCTGTTTCACCCATCAAATTGACCTTCTTTAAAAATGTAACCTCTATTCTGTTTTTAGGGTGACTTTGTGACCTTTGGGGGGGGGGGGGGGGGGGGGGGGGGGGGGGGGGGGGTAAAGGCAAAGGCTGCTCCTCTCAAGCCAGCTGGGGTGGCATCATTTGACAGGAGGGGGGGGGGGGGTTTCTCAGAGTGTGGCTGAAATGTCAGAGGACGAGAGTGTTGCCTTTCAAAACAAGCTGGCATTTGCATCAAGGGCAGGCTCTTCTGTCCGTCTCTGAAAGAGAAGATGGAAAAAGAGAAGCAGGTCTTGACATCTTGGCAAGCATCTCTTCCTCCATCTGTGTCCCTACCTGTTGCCACCGTACAGTCCGTTTCAGTTTTGCTTCTGTGGCATAAATGAAATGAAACTCTTGGCTGTCGAGACTGTTTTAATGGTGCCAAGTGCCAATATTCACCTCATTACACTCTACTGTATTCAGAGGAGGTCCTAGTGGATTTTTGTAGCAACACCTGCTAGGTGCTGCTAAAATCTTTGAGCTGTGACTACATCTTTTCATGCATCTGTTGCAATTATTTAGTAGATTTTTCCTCTCTTGAGTGTTTACAGTAAGTCAGTAGTGGAATGTAGCAGACCCAAATACTCTACATACATACGTTTTGAAGTATTTACATCAGAGCTGCAACTAACCACTATTTTCATTATCAGTTAATTTGTCAATCATTCTTTTCATTAATCATTTAGAAATGGTACAAAATGTCCTTCATAGTTTCTCAAAGTCCTAGGTGATGTCTTTATATTACTTGTTTTGTCAAGAAAAGCAGCCAGGCAAATTTATAAACTAATCATTGCAGCTCTGTGCTACTTTATACTTCTATTCCACCACATTTCAGTGGGAAATATTAATCTTTTTTACTCACTTACATTTATCCAACAGTTATGATTACTGGTTACTGTGCAGCTCATGATTTTACGTATAACCAGTGATGCATTCATAAAATCTAGAGCATTGTTATAAATTAAACTACTCAAAAGGTTTAGTAAATAAGTTAAAATTAGCTCACCTTTGCCCAGCCAAAAAAAAAAAACACAATGCAGCTTCTTTTCCTTCTGCTGCATAATGAGTACTTTAACTTTTGATACTTCTAAGTGCATTTTGTTGATAGTACTTATTTTGAGGGCTGCAACTAATGATTTTTTTTCAATTAATTTGAAGTATTCGGGTAAGCTCCAGGTATGTGTCACCAGATTACAAGACAGCTGCTATTTTAACAAGAAATCATGTCCAAGGAGAGCTCAAGGTCTTCATCAGTTCATGTGTTGTCTCTGCACGGTTAAGAACCAAGGAAGTGATGAGACAGGGAGAGGTTTGCGTGCATTTGCTGCAGCGATGTGAACAGGCCAGGTACAATTAGCTTTGTTTTCCATTGCTCACCCTCTTGGCACGTAGCCATGCAGATCAGGTCGTCCGGGTTACCTGTCTGGTCTGGCAGGGAAGCTTTGGCACACCTCCTCCCACCCTCAATACTTGCTGATGTTTTTCTGTTGCACATGACTTGGGATGTATGTCTGTTCACAAACGGGTTCGTTTACCAGAGGAATGTGTACAAGATGTCATGTTTCAGTAAAGATGCAGAGGTAATTTAGGCCAATCCAGGCGGGGCAGATGGAGAGTAATTTCTCATCTAAAAGGACAATATTTAACAAAATGAGTGTCTGACCCCCTCAGGTCTGCGCCCGTCTCAGAGCATCGGCACGGCTGCCATTGCGTCTGGTTCGAGATACTTGACTGTAACTCAAAACGCAGAAGTTGTGTGTTCCCAAAAGCCTCACAAGCTATTTGCAGAGGTGTTTACAGATCATGTGCTTGTTTATGATACATGCCTGCCACCGCATGCACAACCTGTCGGGAACTCTTTGAGTGTCGTTATAAATCACAGGCTTTAATTTTGTCTGGGTCATAAACAAACAGCCTGTGGAGGCTTTTCAGGACAGTGAGTGGACTGAAACATGGGTGAAGTAATTTAATGATACGCAAAGCTTGTCCCCATCACATGCTCGTTTGTTCTTTATGCATTAGGATTTAATTTTGAATATTGTATCACAGGGTCTGAGAAATATGGCGAAATCTATATATAGCCAACCAGACCTGCCTTACTGGCCTATCAGGTCTCTGGTTTAAGGCCAGTGGGCCACAGTTAACCTCCTCTGTTGTACATTTTGTTCCCGGTTTTGTTTGAATACATGTTTGGGCAAATTGTTGGAAACTTGCAAATTGCATAAAGGGATCTAACAAATGAACAAACAGTATAATCATGTTAAATCCCCCTGGCTGTCCTCTGTACTGTAGAGGAAGGGCGAGTTGCCACAGGTGCCCTATGTATTTGCTAATTACAGCGACATGTTTTAATGAAGTCAACGCAGGGGCTGTGGGTGTGTGAGGCAACAAGCTTAAAGGTTTACATCAGAAGCAGAGCAGGATTAGTCATCATGTGTTTTCAATTTCACTTCTGTCTGTTTGAGTTAAAGATTTCCTGTGGCGTTTTCTTGGGAACACAAGTTCTGTCTACATTAAGTGTTTTGTTATCAAAACACATCATGTGAATCCTTGAGGTCCAACAAATTTGTTGAGAGAGTATTTCTCTAGAAGTTTGCAAAGCCTTCTGTCCACATGACGAAGTGTCCTGGGGCGAGACAGCAACCCCCAAATTGCTCCAGATGGTCAGGCCGGCACCTTGCATGGTCGCACTTTGGATGAAGGTGCTAAACAAATAAATGCAGCCATTTATATTAAGTTACTCTATTTGTTGTTTCAGTCATTTTTCCAGCAAAAACTGTCACGAGAGGCCACGTGTTCTCTGGTTTCAGATGAGGACTGCTTTTCTTCGTCATATATATAGTAAATTTGGTTTTGGAAATCGGACAATACAAGACAAACTCTGGAACTTGTGTTGTCTTGACATTTCATAGACTAAACAATTGATCTGAAAAATAATTGTTAGTTACAGCCCTAGCATTGTTTACACCCAAAGAGTTCCTCTTCCCTCCCTGTGTGTTTGCGTGTGAGTATGTGAGTTCTTCTGCAAGAAACAAACAAAATGTGGATCCATTCATAAAAACATTGCTACATGATGCTATTAGCAATTAAAAACTTCACCGGGTATTTCTGATTATAAATAGAGGTTTAAATGCAGCTGCTACAGAGGGTCATGGGTTTTATGTTCCAGTGATTTCCTTCAACTAATTTATTAGAAATTTCAAGTGAAGCAGAAATTTATTTGGACAGGTTGGCACGTAGTGACTCTCAGTGACTCTGACCTAGTCCTGAAACACTGGTCGACTCCTAAGCAGCTCTAGAAGCAGCCAACACCAACAGCGTCTATATGGTTTTATAAGTTTGGCTAGCTTGCAGCTGGTAGTTACAATGAATGCAGCTCTTCATTTAAGCTTCTCAGGAAACGCACAGTCACTGTGAACCAGGACCTCGAGAGACCCGATTGCTTTTATTAAATATCAGTGAGGGAAAAGAATGTTTATGTTATTTTTAGTCTGTTATTGGTCTTCATTTGCTGATCTAAAATGTGAGTTGTAGATTATTCATAAAAACAGAGTCAAAGATTGGGATTAAAATATGTGTGTTTCTATTTGTTTCAGACATAAACATGACTTAATCAAACTCCCAGAAGGATTTAGAGGATGAGATTCAGTGAGACAATCTGAAGCACTAAACAAATTTTTCTTTCTCCTCACAGTTCCTGGTTAGCGGGGTCTCGGCTGCCCAGCTCCATCCCTCAGGCTCCGGGGCCTCTGTGGTGCTCCTGATGCCCCTCACCCACAGCTGAAGATCCCGGGTGGGCGAGGGACTGTCAGGGATCACTCTCTCGGCGTGCTACTACACAAGGTGACTGTCCTCCACTTCACACGCAGAGGCCCAGCATTGTAAAGCTTCCTGTTGGCGTTTGCAAATGTGTAACATATGATGCAAAATGCTGCTCATCATAAAACAGTGGGAACATGTTTACAGGCAAATAATGGGCACATTAACAGCTGTGATAACAAGCAAAAACATTGGCTCTATTCCTGTAAATGTGACATATACACAGGTCACGCTTTGTCTTTCAATTTGTCCCCGATTGGTATTTTAAAAGTTTTTTATTTCAGTTCCATTTTATGAATGAAGAGACAGATTCAAAGGGGGGGGGGGGTAAGAGTCGGCACGTGCTGTTCTTTCTTGCTGTAAGCACTTTAGGTAATAATTGTGTTAAGTGCTTCATCCCTCAGGGTCCACTCTGACTCTGACTGCACTAAACACAGGAACACCTTGCTAATGAGTTGTGCCCTCATTTTGCAAAGTTGCTTTTTTTTTAAAGCTTAAAAAAATCCTTTTAATCTGTGTCTGACTCATCAGCTGCACCTGCAGTGGATTTAATGTATGAGTTATTTCATTCACGTGGTTTCTTCAGATTTTCTATTCATGTGTCATCCTAAAAGATTCAGAAATATCTGACAAAACATAAGGAAGTTGATCTGTTAAATTTCTGTGTTTTGCAGACCTCTACTCTGAAACTGTTGTGTCCCCCTCCACTGTGTGTGTCTGTGTATTTGTGTGTGTGAATCAGTGCACGCATATCAAGTTGTACCCCAGACATGTGACTAACTGTCCCTGGGGGATTAGAGATTTAGGATCAGACAGATCAGTCACAACTGTCATATTAAGGTCCTCATCTGTCCTCAGCGAGCAAAAACCCTTTCTAACATTACCAGTTTATCAGATGACTCTGAACACAAACTCTTGGAAACGCTGACAGACTTTTATTTACTTTTAGACTGATATATGAACAGAGTATAACTTGATTTACATGTCTGCATCAGTATTTACACACACACTTAGAAACTTCAGCAGGAAGTAAAACGGTCTACCAAACTAACAAGGCTACACATTAAAACATCACAGACACCAAACTCATGCTCAGCTGTCATGTGCTGCAAAACCAAATGTGTGACAAAACATCTAAAGATCAGTAACTCAGTACTTAAGTGTTGTCAATACTCATCAGTTACAGTGGAGGATCTGCCTGCTGCAATTTCTTGTTGTAACACTGCTTCTTCAAGATACCAAATGGCACACAACCACTTCCTCCTTTCACATTCACTTCCTGCTCTTAGAAGCAGAAAGCTGTCTTCAGACTCATTGCTGATATTAAAGGCCCACTGGTGGTGACAGTGATTTGAATGCAAATTTTTATCTTCTCTCACTCCCAAGTTATGTCATTTGTCTTTTAACTCATCAGACAACAATAAGTCTGTATCTTCCATTATCGTTAAATACAACAAAATTAGTACAATTCTAATATTTATAATTCCTTTATGATTCCAGGATGAGAAGTTAACAGTGACACAGGCCGCTCCAGTGAGTAGAGGACATTAAGTTACATGATGCTATTAGTAATTAAAATCTCACCGGGTATTTGATTATAAATAGAGGTTTCAAATGCTGCTACAGAGGTCATGGGTTTTATGTTCCAGTGATTTTCAACTAATTTATTAGAAATTTCAAGTGAAGGCAGAACGACGGACAGGTTGGCACGAGGACTCAGTGACTCTGACCTAGTCCTGAAACACTGGTCGACTCCTAAGCAGCTCTAGAAGCAGCCAACACCAACAGCGCCTATATGGTTTTATAGTTTGTTAGCTTGCAGCTGGTAGTTACAATGAATGCAGCTCTTTCATTTAAGCTTCTCAGGAACGCACAGTCACTGTGAACCAGGACTCCTAGAGACCCGATTGCTTTTATTAAATGATTATGAGGGAAAAGAATGTTTATGTTATTTAGTTCAATATTGGTCTCATTTGCTGATCTAAAATGAGTTGTAGATTATTCATAAAAATGAGTCAAAGATTGGGATTAAAATATGTGTTTCTATTTGTTTCTAGACATAAACATGACTTAATCAAACCCCAGAAGGATTTAGAGGATGAGATTCAGTGAGACAATCTGAAGCACTAAACAAATTTTTCTTTCTCCTCACAGTTCCTGGGTTAGCGGGTCTCGCTGCCCAGCTCCATCCTCAGGCCTGGGGTCTCTCAGGGAAAAGCCCTGATGCCCCTCACCCACAGCTGAAGATCCCGGGTGGGCGAGGGACCGCCAGATCACTCTCTCGGCGTACACACAAGGTGACTGTCCTCCACTTCACACGAGGCTCCAGCATTGTAAAGCCTCCTGTTGGCGCTTGTAAATGCAATATATGATGCAAAAATGCTGCTCATCATAAAACAGTGAACATAAGCTAGGCAAATAATGTAATATTAACAGCTGTGATAACAAAAACATTGGCTCTATTCCTGTAAATGTGTGACATACACAGGTCACGCTTGTCTTCAATTTGTCCCCGATTGGTATTTTAAAGTTTTTTATTTCAACCATTTACAATGAAGAGACAGATTCAAAGTTGGGGTAAGAGTCGGCACGTGCATGTTCTTTCTGCTGTAAGCACTTTTAGGTACAATTGTGTTGGGTGCTTCATCCCCCAGTCCACTCTGACTCTGACTGCACTAACACAGGAACACCTTGCTAATGAGTTGTGCCTCATTTTGCAAAGTTGTTTTTTTTAAAGCTTAAAAAAATCCTTTTAATCTGTATGTCTGACTCCATTTGGGCTGCACCTGCAGGGATTTAAGGTGAGTTGGCTCATTCACGTGGTTTCTTCAGATTTTCATTCATGTCATCCTAAAAGATTCAGAAATATTCGACAAAACATACAGTTGATTCACAAATTTCTGTGTTTTGCAGACCTCTACTTGAAACTGTTGTGTCCTCTCCACTGTGTGTGTCTGTGTATTTGTGTGTGTGAACTATGCACTATATCAAGTTGTACCCCAGACATGTGACTAACTGTCCCTTGGGGATTAGACGAGATCAGACAGATTCGCTCACAACTGTCATATTAAGGTCTCATCTGCCTTTGAAGTAGCAAAAACCCTTTTCTAACATTACTAGTGTTTATCAGATGACTTTGAAATTTCAAACTTGAAATTGATGATTCTTATTTACTTTTAGACTGATATAAGAACAGAGTATAACTTGATTTACATGTCTGCATCAGTATTTACACACACACTTAGAAACTCAGCAGAAGTAAACGGTTCACCAAACTAACAAGGCTACATTAAAACATCACAGACACCAAACTCATGCTCAGCTGTCATGTGCTGCAAAACCAAATGTGTGACAAAACATCTAAAGATCAGAAACTCAGTAAAAGCAGAAGTGTTGTGTCAGACCACTCATCAGTTACAGTGGAGGATCTGCCTGCTGCAGACATGACGCCCAGCACTGCTTCTTCAAGATACCCAAATGGCACACAACCACTTCCTCCTTTCACATTTCACTTCACTGCTGCTCTTAGAAGCAGAAAGCTGTCTTCAGACTCATTGCTATTCATTAGGGGCCCACTGAGTGAGTGACAGTGATTTGAATGCAAATTTTTTATCTTGCTATCACTCCCAAGTTATGTCACGTTGTCTTTTAACTCATCAGACAACAATAAAGTCTGTATTAACTACATTATTGAATTGAAATACTGAAAAACAAAATTTAATTGATTAAACTAACATAATTCCCTTTATGATTCCAGGATGAGAAGTTAACAGTGACACAGGCCGCTCCAGTGAGTGGGAACCCCTCTCTTCTCCACTTCCACTACCAGCTGAGTGAGCGCCGCTCGGCCTTCTGGGATACGGCTCTATCAGAGGACAGCCTTTTCCTGGAGATCCCTGCTGGGCCGCTGGTGGAGGGGAGCAAAGAGGGGTAAGGATTTGTTAAGATCTGAGTCATGTAAATAAATGATAAGGAGGTTATCAATGAGCTGCTGTCTTTCTGCCAGCTTTTTAGAACCACCTTTCAAGCCCACAAGGGGAGATTTGATCCTTTAAAAGAGAGATTTTGTTTGTGGAGTATTCCTTAATCCTATTGTTGCACCTCTAGTCTTGGCTTCAAGTTCAAGATTTGTTCCACAGAAATCAACCATCTCAAGATTAAGATTTCCCCATAACATCAGGAAATAACTGAGTAATTCAGTGGAAGTCTGCACACCATGTGTGTCTAAACTGTATATGAAATCCTGTTATCATCATATGTTTTAAGGCTACTGGTGTGTCACAAATTAAAGAGGCTGCTCATAGGTTTCTGTTTTCATTGCCTGGCTTTGTGTGTGGCTGTAATCGATGCCAGGACAGAGTAACCTTGCCTGCTGTGATCACAGAGCCAGTCCAGTGAGCAGCCAACTTCACAGCTGCCGCTTGCATTATTATGTAAAGCTGCAGCGTTTATGTAAAGGAAAAAATAATAAATAAAAAAAACTTTGCATGCGTCATCACCAGTCCTCCCCTCGCTCACCTACACCCTGTATCTCTGTGTCTATGTCGCCCTCAGGCCACCTGCTCTGCTGAGTTTGCGAAGAGAAGCTCAAAGTTAACTACGTGTTCCTGTGGCTCTACAAAACAGAGAGATCAAGTAAGAGCCCTTCACTTTTATACGATTTTTTTTTTTGAGGTAGGTTTGTTTCAACACCTCTTTTTAACTTCGCCGTACAGAATGTAGAGTTTATACATGGCTGCATCAACCACTCTATGGAACCCCAGGGCAAACAGTTGCTGTTATGTTCCTGTTTATTGAAACTGACTCAGGCATGATTAGCATACAGATTGATGTAGGACAAACACACCAAGCAAGCATCATATAATAACTCATTGTATCTTGTTGTTTGTGTAATATTTGTGCAACTGAAATGTAAAACAGTGACAGTAAAAAGAGCTTTACTGTGACAACAAGCGCATGCAGTTCAGCAGCTCCTGGCTGTTGTTTACCAGAGAAATAGTCCCACAACTTGTAACTTTTGTCTAAACTGCATACATTCAATATCAGCTTTATTGTCCTATAGGGAACAAATTAGGCAGCAACACAGAAGGACTTAGAACATTAAGTATAATAAAATACATGAAGCATAATACAAATGCATGTAAAAGATTTAACGTCACAAATTGTACATGAGTATGCTATCATCATCATCATCTTCCACCCAAACTTAAGTGGTTTAAACAAGATCACCATTACTAACTAAACAAGATACAGTGTTAATGAGTTTTAACCCTTTAAAACACACAGTCACACAGTGTTTGTGGGATACTACCTTGGTGGCACCAGAAAAAGAACTTCAATAGTTTTATTTTGAATGTTTGATGATTGGAGACTAGGTCTGATTTCAATCCAAAGGTTTGAAAAAAGATCTTTCATTCTGTTAGATTATTTACTTAACTTGACAATCCAGGCTATTGTGTCCCTTTGCTTCCAGCGTCTTGATGCTGAGCAAAGCTAATCCCCCTCCTACCTCCAGCTGTCCTTAACACACAACTATTACATTGGTGTCAATTCTAATTTCACTCTGGAGTAAAACCAAAAGTGAATTTGCTTAAATGTTAATCTATTTCTTATTAAAAACTAGACCAATACTCAGCCCATAGTAAACCGCAGACTTGAAACCACACTTCATTATGTACACAAATGGTTTATCATGCATGTATCATACTGGCTTTATTGTTGATGTAATCCCAGTACAACCACTGAACACCTCTCTTGTTTTCTCCCCAGTGTCCATCATTAAGACGTCTCCACCATGGGCTGAGATGGTAGTTGGCAACCCTGCGGTACCGGCCCGGCCTGATCTACCATGGTTTACTTCCTCTGGACAACAGCAGCTCAGACGAGAGTGACTGCTACATAACTCTGACACCTCTCACCTAATTTACTCCTACCCTATCACTTCCACCCCCATCCATCTCCCTGCCTCCCCCCAAAAAAACACACCCTCTACCCTTTCTCTCGCTCAAGCAATCAAACCCGACGAGACTCTCACCCTGACACAATCCCCTCGTCACCGTCAGAAATCCTTCATCACTGACTGGGAGGTGTCACCCTGTCTTTTACAAACTTCTGATTTAAAGGGGTGTTTTGGGAGTGGTTGGATCTCCACGTGATGCAGGCACCCCCGCCTCCCACCTTTTTCCCTTCCCCTGAGGATAACTGCAGATTGGAGAAATAGGGAAGGTTGAACTAAGTCGTCACATGCGTTCTGGGATTTGCTTTCTTTTATTTTTTTTTCCTGCTTGGTGGCTCCTCTCTTGGCCACGTTATTTGTTTGTGCTGCCATCGACAAGACAAACAACTGTTAGACATTCAGGAGGAGGTGGTGTTTTACATTAAAATTCAGCATATCTCTCGTCTGACAGCTTCTACCTTTTATAAGAAAAGAGACTTTGGTTTGTCCTTGTGTGCTGTATACCATGCAAGCTGTGTTGCTATGGGTAAAAAGAGGGAATTATGGGTTTGGTATAGTTAATAAAAATGTTGTTTTGCTTTATAATATAGATGGGTGAAAGCCTGGTCTGTTACATTTAACATTAGAGCACATGTAAACATTTCTTTACACTTCTTCCTGAAATATGTCAAGACATCATTCCAGCACACGTCACTCATGTTTGGTTTTATTTTTTCATCTGTCCATCTCGCCACAAATGGGAGAAATGCACCGCGAGTCTCTCCAGATGTGTCAAAGCTGAGACGCAGTGTGTGAAGTTGAATGTCTCAACGGGGGTAACGGTCTCTCTCCTGCAATAACTCTGGTGTGAGTCTGAGAGGACGGGCTCACTGTTGTTCCACGTTGTACATCACACACAGACACAAGTTCATTTTTTAAAGGGTAATAAGCTGAATATTGTTGGTCAGGTTTAAAGCTCAACTTACTGTTATTTTCCATTAATATGTACACATGATGTATAAATCTAGTGAAGCTGTAGCTCAGGTTTGTCGCTCTTATGTGTTGCTTCTACTTGCGAGTCACTGCATCCAATTTTTAAAAAAATAATTACCCATCGATCTTTGAAAAACCCAGGAGGTCGTTCAACAACACTTAACACTGGTGTGAAGATGTCTCCAGAATCTTAAAAGACCCCTCTAACCATCTGGAACAAAAAATATTCTGCTTTTCTATGATAAGGAAGATTTTCAATTTTTTTTATCCATGGTTGTCAGAAATTGCATTATGTGCTATGTAAACACAAGAAATATTCAGTTATTTTATATGAAGATATAAAAACCAATGGAAGATCAATAAAAAATGATAGAACTTTATTTTGTACACATGGATTGTGGCCATGATGTCTTTTCCGGCTGCCACCTTTAAGTGTGGAAACCGTGATGAATCTTGTTTCTCGTGCAGCAGACTACATCTTTTTTTAACCGGATGGCTTCAGAAATAACATCAGAGGAGAGTTTTTTTGTTAAATGACATTTCTGGGTTTTTCAAAGATCCCTGAGTTTTTATTTTTTGGAAAAATTTATGCTTCTCTTGAATGTACTGGTGACACACGGGGCACAAACTGGTTCAGCTTCGTTCAGCCCCGTAGCGTCAGTCAGTAGTACTATCCTGCACCGGTTGAAAGCTCGATTGAAACGGGGCTTTTTGTGCCTAAAAGAGGAGAGTGCAATGTTAATATTTTTTAACTCTTGAGTCTTATTGAGGAATGTGTTCATTTCCCTTTTATTTTTTTCATCCCGTGCAGATTCAGACCTGTACTATGTGAGGGAATGAACTCATCGTAGGGTACAACCAGAGCACTTCAGGTGATTAACATATATGCAATTAGTTTTTTTAGAGTTTTTTTTTTTCTTTCAGTTCTGTGGTTTTTAGTACTCTGAACAAAACGCCAAAGAATCCATTCTGTGTCTGCTGTCAATTCAAATCAACTTGCTTTGAAAATTCAGCTCATTTTAAACTTAGTGTGGTTATGTAAAGCAATATTATCCTACATTCCCCATGCCAGCCATACTTCACACCTCAGAGAAACATGATGGTAGTCTGTTCATGTTGGGGTTGGGACTTGGGTGGGGGCCTTTCTCTTCTTTTCCTTTTTTTTCTTCTTCCTCTTTTGCATGTGTTCAGATCATACAAGTCTTCATTGCTACTGATTGAGCCCTGACTATAAGCTGTTAGGAAATGTCAATATTTGAATTTTCTCAGAGGTATATTTTTATGTATGTATATTTCTCAAATGTTTATTGTGATAGTTTAGGGATTTTTTGTTTTTTGTTTTTTTGTTTTCAGCAACTAATTAGCAGCCATTCAATGACAATCCATACTTGTATATTATATGTCTTTGGGGGGGGAAAAAACAATAAAAATTGATATCTAAATGAAATCTTCTTGTTTCTTTATTTGTTTTCTCTTGGAAGTATGTCACATTTCTTGCCCCAGAAGAAAGTGTTAAACTACATTTAACACATGCAGAGGGAACAACACAGGAAACAAGCCAAGGTTATAAAACTGAGAAACCAAACTGGTGTTAAAATAACTTTAATTTAAAAAGTGGAACACTGTGGCAGTTGAACTAAGACTGATATAAGATAACACTGGGGTAAAACAGCGACTATGAGGAAATGAAAGTGTTTTTTTTGTTTGTTTTGTCTTCCTAGGGAACAGTAGTTGTGGGAAGCTTGGTTTCTGCCGATTGCTGACTCAGGCGTTAATCTCCAGCTCAGCTCACACCACATTACAGCGCGCCGATGGCGTGTCACCAAACACTGCAACAACGTCCCCAGTCAGTTGATCTAGAGATCTATTTTCAGTGCCTGGGCGAGGATGGACTCAGCTCAGCTATATTGGCTTCTCTAAGACAGCAGCAACCTGTTTTTAAACTTCATTGTCTCCTCCTGAAGGAGAAAAGCCGTTCAGTCTGCGTTCAGAGTTTTAATCTGTGGCAGCTCACGCAACACAACACATTAACAAAGCAGAAAACACAACTTTACAGAATTTTTAATTAGAGACATTATAGAAAACATACATATACCAATCAGCTGCAGCATTAAAACCACTGCCAGGTGAAGTGAATAACGTTGATCATCTCGTTACAATTGCACCTGTAGAGGGTTGGGATGTATTACGTCGCAGGTGAACAGTCAGTTCTTGAAGTTGACGTGTTGGAAGCAGGAAAAATGAGCAAGCATAAGGACGAGGGCCAGATTGTGACAGCTGGATGACTGGATCAGAGCATCTCCAAAACAGCAGGTCATGTTGGGATTTCCTGGTGTGCAGTGGTCAGTACCTACCAAAAGTGGTCCAAGGAAGGACATCTGGTAAACCAGCAACAGGGTCACAGGCACATAAGGCGCAAAGGCTGGCCTACGTGAGCCTCAGAACTGGACCATGGAACAATGAAAGAAGGTGGCCTAGTCTGATGAATCATGTTTTCTTTTACATCATGTGGAACAGCCAGGTGCATGTGCATCAGTTACCTGAGGGAGAGATGGTATCAGGATACACTATGGGAAGAAGGTGAGCCAGCAGAGGCAGTGTGCAGCCCTGGGGAAACCTTGGGTCCTGGTGTTCATGTGGATGTTACTTTGACACGTACCACCTACCTAAATATTGTTGCAGACCACGTACGCCCCTACATGGCAACAGTATTCCCTGATGACAGGTGGTCAAGGTGGTGTCTTGGCCCCCAGATTCCCCAGATATCAATCCAAGCATCTGTGGGATGTGCTGGAAAAACAAAACCAATCCACAGAGGCCCTACCCCACAACTTACAGGACTTAAAGGATCTGTTGCTGCTGTCTTTGTGCCTGATACCAGAGGACATCTTCAGAAGTCTTGACAGGTCAGAGCTGTTTTGACAGCACGTGAGGGACCTGCACCATATTAGGTAGGTGGTTTTAATGTTGTGACTGATTAGTGTATAAAAACAACAGCATAGAGACAGTTACATACACAATTTTCCACAAAGTTAAAAAAAGAAAACAAAGAGCTGTGAAACAAATATGTCTAGCTGTCAGCCTACAAACATGTGTTTTAAGACAGGATTTAAAAGCTGAGACAGTGTCAGCCGACCCAGTACTAACTGAGAGGCCAGTGCAGCAAA
Source organism: Lates japonicus (assembly GCA_033238685.1). Taxonomy (NCBI): domain Eukaryota; kingdom Metazoa; phylum Chordata; class Actinopteri; family Centropomidae; genus Lates; species Lates japonicus. The sequence goes on from BRZM01000035.1 coordinate 8,077,711, forward strand.
AGCTTGATCACCCGTTGACCTTAACCTGGACTCTGGAGCTGCTAACCCCACCTATCTAAGACGCCTGCTTGGACAGTAAAGTTCACTGATGTACTCTGACGCCTGATGCTAAAAATTCTCACATATAAGATGTGTCCCTGAGCTCCTGTAAGCTGAATTAATTGATATATCCAATGGGCCCCTGCTGCTTGGGACATTAAATAAGTGCTCCTGCTCCCCCCCACCAGCAGCACTTGAAAATCTAAAGTCAGGCACTGGAGCTGTGTCACTAATCCAGACTAAAAGACAAGAGGCAGAGATAGTCCCCTCCTGGCCTTAATCTTATGATGACTTTACATAAACTCACCTCAGATTGAGGTTGATAACTGGTTACCACATCAGCTGCACTCACAGAACAGCATTTCTCAGAAACTGCCTATGTATGTCCTCGCATCTCGGTTAGTGGAGTTAAAACCGGCCAGTCAATAGCTTATCCCCTCTGAAGAGACCGCAGACCTCTCTGATACACTGAAGCCTGAAGCTCACATCAAATGTAATGAGCTCGAAAGAAAATCTGTGTTTATACTCTGTATTAGTGTCCTTGCATTCTGTAACTACTGTTGACCACATAATCTCACCACAAGTTCCATTTAGTGGCTGTTCTGGAGCATTCAATTATGGAAATTTGAACACCTGCAGTGGCAAAATCCATCAGCTGATAAAGATCATGTGGTATGACTGAAAGCTCCAACAGCAACTGAATAGACGTTGAGGTGATATGGCAGCAAAAGAGCAACATAATTCACTTTGAGTTGTGTTTTGTCCAATATTCATGCTCTGTTATCTGTTTTTGGTCTCTACCAACTCCTTTACCTGCTTAATGCTACACTATGTTCAGTCTGTCAACTGTGTAATATAAATAATATAAATGTAATGTAAAAATGTACTGTTATTGCCACAAAATGACCAAAAAGTGCACAGATGTTGTAGGTATCACTGTCCATTTCAAAGATAAACTTCCTGTTTCACAGTAAAGACTGGAAAACACCCAACATCCCCACTTAAGCATGGACATATGAATCATTGTGTAATCGCGGTTTCCTATTTCATAACAGTTTAAAGTATGTGTTACATACATTATGACCATCTGCTCTGCCCTAGAACACACACTCTAATCCTATATTCATTTCAGCTGCAAAAAAAGCAGTGGAAGTTAATTTTTCATAGAGATTTTCTTTAACTCTTCAGCTTTGTTTCCCACTTAAGTTATATCACTAAATTTTGAGACAATTTTAGTGATGACTGAATGAAAAATACTAGTTTTGATTGTGAATAAAGTCACAAAATAATATCAATTGTTTATTATTCTTATTTATTTTAATAAACATCACATTCAAACATACCTGAAAACTCTTTAACAAACACAAGCTCACATTCATTCTCACAGAAAATTCAAAGTGTGGACAGTCGTCACTACTTGTCCTTCTCTTTCTGTTCCTTCTCCTTCTTGTCTTTCTCGGCTTTGGCCTCTTCTGCTTCGTGCTTCTTGATCAGCTCCTCCACTTCCTTCAGTTTCAGCACCTTGATGCAGGTCTTGCTGTTCTCGCGGGTCAGGGTGGCGATCTCCACTGAAAAAACAAACACTGTAAGAAATCTGTTGCAGTGCTATTTGTAAGACAGTTAAAGCCTTAAAAACTGAGTTTTTATTGTGAATTTTGCAGGAGAAGATCATGTATTGTTTTTATTTACACCTTCATTTGCTACATGTATTCTAAATACTGTATATTTCTGTGAGACACTTCCTTGAGATATTTGACCTGGACTTGCACTAAATTTTGTTTTTGCTTTTTATAAAAGGACATTGCTGCATGCTGATCACCTGACCTGCCATAAAACCATGTTGGCCAGGTCTGTACAAACATCACCTGATGTTAATTTCATTGTCCCTTGGAAAGACTGTGAGGACTTGCCTACTCTATATTGAAGGCAAACAAAGGAAACTACTTTGTTAACAATGGCTGCCTTTATCTCATGCAAGTGCTTTCAGTGCTGTTTGTGCTCGTGTTTCCCAACATTTGTCCCTGAAGAACAGGACATATTTAGAAAGAATTCTCACTATTTGCCATAAATCTGACCTGCTGACACAGAATGTCAAATGCTTTAGAGGCTAAAAGCTAATGCTAGCTTCCAATAATAGCCATATTTTGTTTATTTTAAGGTGTCTCAGCTGACTGGAAATGAATATTTGATTTTACTTTGCCTTTTAGGGGCATGAGAGCTCACTGTAAACACAACACTGATGACAAAGTTGATGTGCAGCAACATCAAACAGCTGTCTATTCACACATCCAGCAGATACAGAGTATCATCTGGAATCATACTTCTATCCATCTGATCAATGTAAGTCTAATATTTACTCTCCTTTTAGCTTTAGTTAGCTTTTAGCTCCAAGCTAGCTGCTAACACTTAGTCTGCTGGGGCTTGAAACAAGTTTGATGAGAGCTTTGAGAGCTAAAAAAGAACTGCAATGAGCTGAAAGATGTTAATGATAAAGCTGAGGGCTCTGTATAACCAGGTGATGAGTCTCATTACATTTTTTATTTTAATTGCAGATCTGATGTTTGATTTATCTAACTACTCAAATCTGCACCTTTCTCTGCTGACAGCTTGCTGACGTCCATGGTTTTATTGAGGACTTTAATAGCGAGGGCGAGGGCTGAGGAAAGGGTCATCTCTCCCTCCTTGTAGTCCTGCTTCAGCATAGAGACAGCAGCCTAGGAGTGAGCAGAGTAAACAAAGAGAGACAAAGTAAAAATCACTTAAATCGCAGCCAGGTCCCCAAAACACCATCCTCCTTTTGTTAGAGCTGCAGAATATATGTAGGAAGACCTGTAAAACAGCCTTCACACCCTTTTACAACTGTGAAGACTGCATTTAAACCTCAGTCTATCCTCTTTTGTGGACTCACCTCTGTCTGCCAACTCTCATATCAGCCCCTGTGCAGCTCACTGTGTGGAGCACAACACTAACACTGTCAGGTTCAGGTGAGTGTTACCTCACTGGAGGCACCAACACTAAGCGTGCATGTGCTCATGTTACTCTGAAGGCCTCTTGGACAAAAGTGTTTACACAAAGCTCTGAGGAGGCTCTGTTACCCACAATGCTTTGTGTACAGCCCTGTGGAGACCCACCGAGATTAGCAAAGCCACCATGAATTGAGACTTACACAATTGGCTGCCCCAAGAGTCAGCACTAAGTAGGCCACAGCATGTCTGTTTATTGTGAGCATCCAGTCTTTGTTATGGTCACTGTTTAGAAACTGTGCAGCTGTGCCCCCTAGTGTCACCATCTGGAACATTAGTTTCATTCTCGTCTGAACAGTGTTTCAGTCTGGGTTTTTTCTACAAACTGTGAATCCAAATTTTCAGATTTCTTCTGCCCCACCTGCTGGTTTCCTTTATAATTCAGATTATTTTAAATAATAACCATTGTTGCAGAGACCTAGGTAGAAGTTAACTCCTGTGAGACTTACAGCACTGTTGTTTCCAATGCAGGTGGCTTTCCAGCCTCCGTAGTTTCCACTTGGGTCGCTCTGGTAGAGCTGGAAGCCGTAGTGTTTATCCCAGCCCATGTAGAGCAGCGAGACTCCAAACGGACGCTTTCCTGTGAGAACACACACACACACACACACGCATTAACATTTTAAAACACTGATTCAGCTGAAGTGTTCCTAACTTTGAGCTCGAGTGGTTTTATCACTCTGAATGCCATATGACAATACTTTATTGTTACAGCAGTCACAGTGAATGTTAACACAATCTAAATTTCAAAAGGGCCATTTAAGATGAAGCATGGAGAACAAAGACAATCCCCGATAATAATTTATGTACAGTCATACTGTACTCTGACTTTCATTTCAAGGAGTCACAGTGATAAGATGCAAATAGCACAGTAAAAATGTTTTCATCAAATACTTAAAACTACTGATGGAGATTTTATATTTTGAACAACATCAAGTTAACATGATGCTGGCTCTCTGTAAGAAAGACCTGAATGCTGTAAAAGAAGCTTCTCATTCTCAAATCCAACAGGAGGTACAAATAAATCTATAGTAACTGCAGGTATGGTGTAAAAACCACCACATAGAGACATACAGACTGTAAGCCTGCTTTAACTGTGCGGTGCTGCTCTGTACCTCCAAACTGGGTGTAGGCCTGTTTGATGTCACACAAGGCTGTGACCAGCTGCTCACAGGGGATTGGCTCCTGGTACTGAAGCAGGTACCTGTAACAGAAACAAAAACACATAATCAATTTTTTTGCAGTTTTTAGAGGAACGCAAAGCAAACAAAAAACATGATCTTTACTGCTAAAGCTTCAGCTCACCTCTGTGCTATAAGCCTCAGCTCATTGGTCAGTACATTGGCGTCTGATGTGATTCCGGCCACACTGCACGCCATGTCTCTGTAAGGTAATGGACAGATGTAGAATCAGTGCAAAAACAGTGAATTTCCTCTCTCTTACAAGTGATAAGCTGATGTAAGCTGTTATATAAATATGTATCTGCAGCTGCAATTTGTTTTAATAACGCAAGTTTATGAAAATCATGAAAAACTTACGTAGAACTAGAGATATTTTCAAGCTGCCAGCTAATGACACTAAAACACAACTGTACGATGCAAGAAGAAGTAAGTTAACTCACTCGTTCAGTTTGTAGATTTTCTCTGAGAAAAACACCTCATCCAGCAGCTTGTGGATGTTCCTCCTCTCAGCAGCCAGCAGCACGCCATCGTTAGCTAAAATTCCCAGGCAGGTGCCGGCGTGCCCGATGGCTTCCATGGCATACTCAACCTGGTACAGACGCCCTGCCAAAGGACACACAGTGCTGTCAGGATGAGAAAAGAAGCACTGACAGGCGAGAAATTTAAGAACCAAGATGCCTTCCTCAAAAACTTGGGTGAAATAACATAAAAACTAAAAAGTAGCTGCTAAGATCCTCAACACAGAAAACAACCTCCAGCCTCACTGGTTACATTTTTCAGTAAGTCTTACCTTCTGGTGAGAAGATGGTTGTTCGGGAATCATATCGACGGGACTGTAAGGAAACAGGAGAGAGAGGAAAGCTGATCAGGACTTATTCAACAAGTGTTTTCACTGTCAATACCATTTAATAGCAATGAAAGATTTGTAGAGCAATGCATTCTCATTAAAACACCAAATGAGAGAATATCTTTTGAAGAACAGTTTTCGTAGAGAACTTCAAAGACGAGGTAAACTGAGGCTGTTCTGGAGGCCTGTGGTGGCCTAACACCTTACTGTTACACATTATACCAGCTTTTGTTTTAATTTCTGGCTCTCTGACGTACAAAGAGTAACTGCAAAATTGCCTGTCATCATCCACGAATCCCAGGTAAAATCAGAAGAGCATGAGGATGTCCTGAAGGTGAGACACTGAGAACATCAGCCAGTATGGCCTCAGTCTAAACTGTTCTTCTTGTCAAGGGGCAGACTCGCTGCAGAGATGCTTTTGTTTTTAAACTCATAAGAAAGTAGAGAAATAAAGAAGCACGCTATTAATACAAATATAAATCAACATCTAACCTTCGAGTTAACTCACCATTCTTGGAGACTGCAGTCACACCGTTGCTGCGGAAAACAAATATCCACAAATTTGATTATATTATGATATTTAAAAGTGAAATATTGTAGAGCTGAAACAATCAGTTGATTGTCAGAAAATTAAATACTAGTATAAGTATTTTGTATTTTGTAGAAGTATTTTGCTAATGATCTTTATCTAAACATATAAGATTAGATAATAATCAAATATTAAGAGTCGTTTATAAAGATAAAATGCCAAAATGTGCTTGTTCCTGCTCCTCCAGTGTTTTTGATTGCAAAATAAATATCAGGGGGTTTTGGGATGTTGAAGACCAGATGCAACATTTGAGTGATACTTAATATATCAACAACTAAACTCATTTGCCAGTTTATTATGAACACAAAAACTGATCTTGCAATAAATCCTCCCATCATGAAGGTTTTTAATGTTCAGTTATCTGTTTATTATGAATCAAATAAAATATTAAATATGGCTCTAAAATGGGCCATTCTGTATAATAAGTAGTTTTAGCAGTTTTGGTACTTTAATGTTTTGACTCCAAAACTTCACTCAAGTAAATGTTGAATGCATGACTTGTAGTTAGAACAGAGTATTTCTACACTGAGGTATTTTCATGTTTTCTGAAGTAAAATATCTTAAATAAGAGAAATAAAAACTACAGATGTGCTTTGTCAACTGCGGCTGGTTGTGTCAGTGAAAGTGAAAGACACAAAACGAAGGCTCGATAAGGTCGTGTCCGATAGATACCTACCAACAGATGTTGGTATCAAACTCATTTATAATCAGTATTGCTATCGTTGTGTTTAGTTGTACAGGTTTACGTTAGTTAAGGTTTATGTTAGGTAGTTAATTCTTTATATAACTCAACACAAGCGGAGATGAATCAACAAAAAATGTTGCCTCCGCTGCGCCTGACGCTTCAACACTCAACCACTAAATAATATTTTTGTAAATTTATCACAAACACTGCAAGAAATAAAACCTAAACGTTAAATAAGACAGTAATATAAGGTGATACTTTGTAAAAAAAAAATAAATGAAAAGCTTACCGCTTAAAGAGCTTTCTGTAAGGCGCGTTATGATGACAACACAACAAGGAATTGTGACGACATTGAGGCGCGCCTCTTCATCTTTCTTAAAAGAAAAAAACTAAAGTTTAGAATCGGCCTTATTGACCAAGAATACTTGTGCATACAAGGAATTTGCACATATAGCACCAATGTTCTGCAGCAAAAACAAGGAAAACAACGCTGAGTAAAGATAAATAAACAAAAATAGATGACTATTAAATGCAAGTTAGTTCCTGCAGAAAATGCAGTGTGAATGCTGCAGCAATGCTGAAGAAATGCTAAAAATAGCAGAATAGCAAAATTGCAGAAAAAGTTGTACGTTTTAAAAAGCATAAGTAGTTGAAACAAGTTGAATAAGCATAAATATAAAATGGTTACAAGGTTAAACATTTTTATAGGTAAGTGGTTTGCCTTGAGGATAATGACTACATGAGCTCTCCTTTGCTCCTTATTTCTTAAACTTGCCAGGAGTGTGGACACATGCTGTATATTTTCATGCTCAACTACTCAAGCGCTCCCAGAACATACAAAGATCTTTATTTTTAAATCTGTAGAGGTCTTATATAAGCTCATTTTCCATTGGCACAGCAGTGTGGACATCAGTGGTGTGCCTAGTGCATTTGCCGTTCAAAAGGTTGGTGGTTTGATTCCAGGCTCCTCTGGTCACTGAACCCAAGTGAAATTTAACTTATTCTCCTGATGTTAAACCACATTGTCATGCTCACCTACTCAAATGCTAACAGAAAATACTAACATCTCAACAAAAAAGCTTTATTTTCAAGTCCATATATGGAAACATTTATATACATGCTCGTTTTCCAAGTATTCTGCACTGTGTGCTTTAATGACGCACCCAGTAGAACGGGTGCTTCCTCATCAGAAGGTTGGTGGTTCTGTCCCAGGCTCCATCGAATCAGAAGACTTAAACTAAGCAAATACATACCAAAGAAATATTTCAAAAAATAATTATTGTTCCTGTTTCTGTACTGATTTTAACATTTTAATATTTCCTTGCATATGTTTACATAAAATGTTCCTATCGTCTTGTTTTCCTTCGTGATGTATAGTTGAGTATTCTCTTTTTATGTGGTGGATAAAAGTGTCTGTCCTGAGCATGAAACTTTTTGTGTAATAAAACGTTCAATATTTTTGATGAAGTCACAAGACTCATTGTTTCCACCCATTAATGCTGTGTGGATATTTGGAGTTGAAACGGTGGAATAACAGTATAAGCAGATGGTTATGATGGTCAGTAGTCGATGTCTGAAGGCAGCTTTTCCCGTCTGAATCAACCTGTGTGGGAGGCGAAGATGAGCTACTGCTCTCCCGCTGTCTGAGCTGTTAAATGCGGACTGAATTAGGCCGTGAAGGCGTTGCCTCCAACTCTGGGAGACTAGATTGGATAATTTGTCACTATTTTTTGTCTTTTTCATCTAGTAACTATAGTGCGCTGATAGAAGTACATCAGCTGATTGCAGCTTCCTCTGCCCCACTCTGCTGTCTGACTGCATTCAACTGTCAGTGATATGAAACAGAAAAGAAGAGCCAATCAGTGGAGGAGAAACTAATATTTTTACAGGAGAAATGATGTAAAGAATGATTTCAGTTGATGTGCAGATGAATGATTTGTGTTCATTTTCCAGATGAAAGTAGAAGGTGTGTGTGAGCTGAAGTGGAGTGGGGACAGAGCTGAGGGAGTCCCTCCCTCTGAAACCACTCTGTGTCAGAAGGAGGAGGAGAGCCAGACCAAAGTTCAGGGGTGAGATGAAGATCTCTAATTTTCCATGACTCTTCTCTATGTCAGATCACTCCATTGTCATTCACTCCTTCAGTATTCACACTCAAAGCTCTGTGTGTGTTGTCTTGAACTTTTACCACTACAGGGAGTCTGAATCACTGTTCACATCCAAATACCACTTCATGGACAGTTCTGTTTTTGTTTCAGGATCCAGCAGCAGAGGCCAGACTCTCCTGAACCCAGCTGTCTGTCTTTGAAGAGTAACTGGTCAAAGGACTTTGTCATTGACTTTAAAGGACGACATCCTGTGGATCAGATGTAAGTTGTAACTAACAGTAAGGTTAGTTATTGTTGTTCAGCCCTGTCTGGGGTGGGGTGATGTGGTTCAAATACTCAGCTGTAGTTCAGATTATGTCTCCTGGAAGACATTCATAGGTTTGACCTCCGTCGTTCACATGAAAAGTGACAGAAATAGTTTGTGAGAAGAATGAAAAAAGAGCTTAGAAAGAAGTTCAGACTCCACCTTCTTTCTGAAAGCTACAAACAGCTACAGACTGAGCTGTTGATTCTCAGTGGGATCAGCAGGACTAGTAAACTGATTAACTCATCCAAATATCACATAATGGACAGTTCTGTATTTGTTTCAGGATCCAGCAGCAGAGAGCAGACTATCCTGAACCCAGCTGTCTATCCCTCAAGAGTGACTGTTCGAAGGACTTTGTCATTGACTTTAAAGGACGACATCCTTCTGCTGATCAGATGTAAGTTGTAACTGACAGTAAGGGGGTTGGGGTGCTCCAAATACTAATCTGTGGTTCAGATTATTCCTCCTGGAAGACATCCATAGGTTTGACCTCTGTTGTTCACATGAAAAGTGACAGAAATTAATAAAGAGCTCAGAAAGAAGTTCAAACCCTGCCTTCTTTCTCACCTCCACACAGCTGACCAATCACTGAGGGAGGTGGGTGTTTCAGACACCAACCACCTGAGAAACACCTCTAATGGAGTATACTGATCTCTTACAATGTTCCTGATTCATTTATGAGCTGTTATACACTCAGTGAAACTTTACAGGTTCATTATCATTTCTCATACTGGCAGCTTCCCAGTACAATCAGGTTGATACCAGCAGACACTGAATAACTCTACTTTAACAACTGCACTTTGTTAGTCAGTGTGGCAATCCATGTTTGTCTTCACAGTTTCTTTTTTAGACTGTAATCCTTCCGCTGAATGCAGCGTTTATTTTTTCTATCTGGCGCATTAGAAACTTTTCTTGGATGCTTCCAAGGTTTTTCTGCCATAGGGTCCGCCATACAGTTTCTCCTCTCTTCAGCTCTGGTAAATCAATCATTGCTGGTTGACATAAAACTCATTGTTACCAGTGCGCTGCATGGGAATGTCAAATACCAGATTTAACGGTGAAATACAGAGAGATTTACCTGATACTGAAAGGCTTCAGCATTGTGTGAACTCATTTGTAATAATGCTATATTCATATTATTTCTTCTTCAGACTGAGTGGCTGTACCCTCTCAGAAAGGAGCTGTGAAGTTCTGTCCTCAGTTCTCAGCTCCCAGTCCTGTAGTCTGAGAGCTCTGGACCTGAGTAACAACAACCTGCACGATTCAGGAGTGAAGCTGCTATCTCCTGGACTGGGGAGTACACACTGTACACTGGAAATTCTCAGGTCAGGATTCATCAACCTGTTTAACTGCCATTCAATTCATTCTTAGCCTCAAATACATTGTACCTGGACCAAAATGGACAAAAAACCTAAGAAAAAAAATGAAATAGCAAAAAATGTGTTGATAGTGGGTTCCTGTCTGCTGTTATGTGTGTGTTTGCAGGCTGTCAGGTTGTCTGATCACAAAGGAAGGCTGTGCTTCTCTGGCCTCAGCTCTGAGCTCCAATCCCTCCCATCTGAAAGAGCTGGACCTGAGATACAATCATCCAGGAGACTCAGGAGTGAAGCTGCTGTCTTCTGGAGTGGAGGATCCACACTGGAGACTGGACACTCTCAGGTATGGAGAAGCTTGCTGCCACCACAGACAATATTTGATAGAGGAGTAAGAGCTGGAAACATTTTCTCTGTCACTGCTGATGACAGCTCTCTACAGAACTTACTTACTTACTTTGAAATGAAGTCTGACTCTGATTAATGATGTAATTACCAATGTTACCCTCCTCCTTCTTTCAGGGTGGAGCCTGGTGGAGTCCAGTGGATGAGACCAGGACTGAAGAAGTGTAAGAGTATTTTTAATTTGATTCATAAAAACAAAGAAGCACACATTTAACCATCTTCAAATGGTCATAATCACTCATTCAGAACACTGATGAGTCACTGTCAAACTGTCAATCAATGATCACATAATAGATCAATAACTGCAGCTGTATTGTGTTTTGTTCTCTCCATCAGATTTATGTGCACTCACACCGGACACAAACACAGTAAACAGAAACCTTCACCTGTCTGACAGCAACAAGACTGTGACATGTGTTTTCGTGGATCAGTTGTATCCTGTTCATCCAGACAGATTTGACCTTCGTCCTCAGCTGCTGTGTCAAAATGGTCTGACTGGTTGCTGTTACTGGGAGGATGAGTGGAGAGGAGGGGTTAATATATCAGTGAGTTACAGAGGAATCGGAAGGAAAGAAAACAGTAAAGACTGTTGGTTTGGAAAGAATGATCAGTCCTGGAGTCTGCTCTGCTCTGATGAGGGCTACTCTGTCTGTCACAATAACAGACTGACATTTGTCTCCTCCTCCTCCTCCTCTCTCTTTAACAGAGCAGCAGTGTATGTGGACTGTCCTGCTGGCATTCTGTCCTTCTACAGAGTCTCCTCTGACAAACTGATCCACCTCCACACCTTCAACACAACATTCACAGAACCTCTTTATCCAGGGTTTGGATTCTGGTTGTCTGGTTCCTCAGTGTTTCTGTGTTCAGTGAAGCAGAGAGAGTCTCCTGTCAGAGAAACGTTCTCACTGTTCAACAGGTCTTTGGCTTCTCCCTGAGGTACAGTAAAAGCACAAAAATACATACACTACACTACACATAACACAACACATCCTTAAGAAACAAACCACATAAACATACAGTAGTGCAATGAGAAGATAATGGCAAATATTGAAGGACAAGTCCTATAAAATAACATTCAGTCATTCTTTGTTCAATGCCTGAATGGTGTAATTGTATATTTTTGTATTCTGGCTGGCCTTTGGGGCCCTTTGACATGCAGGTTAGGTTAATTGGGGTGTGTGGTTGTTCAAACTGGGATTAGCTCCAGCCCCTGTGACTGTATGGATGGAAAATGTTTCAAATACTTTTTATCTGTCCATCCGTCCATCCATCCATCCCTTTCTCCCTCCCCTAACTGCTTATCCTTTAAGGGTCGCAGGGGGCTGGAGCCTATTCCAGCTGACATTAGGCAACATATAGAGACGAACAACCATTCACACTCACATTCACACTTACGGGCAATTTACAGTCAGCAATAATATGTCTCTGGACTGTGGGAGGAAGCCGGAGTACCTGGAGAGAACCCATGCAGGCACTGGGAGAACATGCAAACTCCAGAACCCAGAGCCTGAGGTGGTGGTGCTAACCATTGCACCACTGTGCTGCCCAAATACTATTTATAATACTATTGATGTTTTTCAAATACTACGTCACCGTTATTTAATGCTGAAAGAGTTATTTAAGGTAAGGTAAAATGTAAGATGTCTTTTTACGTCATAGTTTGAATAATTTATTTTCACAAACACTGGGCTTTATTATGACACAGTACTGTATAATTTGTTCAACATGTCTTTAATAGCATAACAACAATCATTTAAAACATAAATAATAATTTGATTTTTGTCTTTTCAACTGGCTGTGGATATTATAAGATTATTTTTAGAAGCTCAGGGATGGTTTTAGCTAGCTAGCAGCATGTTTTAAGGAATCTTAGTGTCTTCAGGAATACTTTACATGACTGTGAAAAATCACTATTTTTAAAATTTGTTTGATGTTGTTTGTCTACTTTTTATAATAAAACTTGATAAATCCCCCATTGACCAATTTAAAATTAATATTTGATTTGCAAAACATTTAAAATAAAAATTGTTTTTTATATTTGGAATTATGCTATGCAGACTTCCAGAAATGTTAACCCTATCCTTTTACAATAACAGCAACACTAATAGCATTAGATAGTAATAATTATTCAGACAATTTAAATGTCTGAAGGATCAGAAAGAAAAGTCATTATCAGTAAGTTCCTTTGAATTCTAAATGATCTCACAAAATGATAATAAAACATTTGATTTTAAGCACCTTATAAATCAAACACAAGAAAAGAAACCAGGTTTGTGAAAAAGATAAGACTTAATGAGGGCTCTGTTCCCCGCTGTCATATTATCATTCTTTTTTTCTTCAACAAAAACAGTCCCTGAGAGAGCAGCCTATGTATTTATGTAATAGCCCATTTTGACCACTAGGGGGGGCCCTTGCATTGACTGTGTGGAAAAGATGAGGCCTGTTTACTTTGACGTATCTTCTCTGGGATTAATCACACCTGGGAATGAGTTTTAAAACATTGACCAGTGAAGAATCAGCTTCAGTGAAGAAGTTGCTCCAGATTGATTTATGGTCGGTGCAGTAAATCAGCTTGGCAGAGTTTCTCTTTAGGGGTTCTGCTCTGTAGCTGACCTCTGATCTCTGACCTCTGACCTCCCTGGTCAGGTGGTGGCAGTATGTGTGTGGTCGCTTTTCAGTTAGTCAGCATGCTCAGTCTGTGCCCTTGGATTTTCAGTCATTCCTCTATTTATTTAAATCACAGAGAAGAGAATGAAGTTTAACGTCAACTGTGGGAAACTCTATCTGCCAATCTGAGGACAGAACAGCTGCTAAAATGACTTTGAGGTAAGATTGTTTTGTCAAAAGTGATCTACTTGTGATTAACTGCAAAATGGAGACAGTACTGTAGAGAAATCACATGATGAGAGGCACTGATTTATGCTTATACAGCACTGTAGCATTGTAGAACAAAACTCTTTGTTTCTTGTTGGAGGTTTTCCTCTCAGTAATGCAGCCCAGGGTTGCCAAAGCCTGGCAGCTTACCTTGAGATTATCAAAAATAATCACATCCTCGCATTGTTCTCCGGGGATTGACGCAGGGAAGTAGAGAGCTGCAGCTGCAACACCTCAATAAACAACCCATAACACCGCAGTGTTTATTCAGAGACGAGTAGTACACTGTGTTTTGATTTGTTCTGCTGGCCCCAGTGTCCACGGTGGAGCTGGCTCACAGGTCCTCCTGGACAGGGTTTGTATCTCATTCAGCATATTTATCTCTTTAGGGCCTCTAACACAGGTTTCACATTGTTCTCACTCCAGACTGTAATTTCTAACATTTGAGCTGAACCCAAACATACAGTATACTCTATGACTTCTCAGGAGTAATCTCTTTCAGCAGACAGCCACACTGTTTTGACATACAGGCTTATAGCTGAGTGATGGATGTGAACCATCCAATCTCCTTTGGCCTCTAATTGTTTGGTATCACTAAAGGGACTTATGTTGTTGTAATCATTACTTTAGCTGCCAGTGCTGGAGGCCAGCTCCACAGGGATTTTTATTGGCCCCTATAAAACTCAATGCAGTGGCAAAAGGTGCCCAGGCACCCAGGTGAAATATGGGAGGCTGGGATGGCCAGACACCAATCACCCTGAGGAGGATGGCATGGATCCACAGATAAACCAAACATTTACACACACGCAGTCATACTGTCAAACTCTCTCTGTAACATCTCACTTTCATGTGTATTCCCTTACCAAGCAGATCCAGAGGAAAATTATTGGGTGTCCCAGTATCTTCCACCAGCCTTCTGTCAAATGTCTGAACAAATATTTCTGTATCTGTACACTGTATGATCCTAAAATGACCAGAAGAAAAAAGTGAAGTTAATCTAAAGGTAAATAGAGTTTTTACATAGCAGACAAGTCAAGGAAGAGAAAGCCTAGTTTCAACGGTCCTAGTTTCTCAAGAGCCAGTTCATAGAAAATAGAGTCAAACTGATACCTATCTCAGTTCTCAGCCATGATTCCTCGGTCATTCCAACATTTCAAAATCCATTGATAATTCACTTTGTGTCACCGTTTCCCAATTATCTCTGACGATGTGACACCGGGCAGACTTGTGTGTTACTCATGGAAAAAAGAACAAAAACAGAAGCTAGTTAAAAAGGTAGATTCACTTGGCACATCACCTGATTTCTCCTTGGTAATGAAGACTCACGCAGTTCTTGGGAAATAACGCAAATGGATAAACTGATACACTCCTGGATTCAAAACGCCACAAAGTGGATAAAGTTAAATACTGGTCTAACTGTACAGGACTAATTTGTAGCATCAGAGAAAAAGAAAACTCCTGACTGACGAGAAAGGACTAAAGTCACACACAGTGGTTCCCATTATTTTCTGTCCTATGCCTCCTTAAAAGCTGCAACAAAAAAAAAATCAGGCCCTATCCACCACTATCTTTATCTTAATTGAAGATTATAAGTGGTCATTAATGGCTTTATTAGTGATCCATATATAATTTACTAATGATTTATTGATCTCTTATGAGCCATTACTGAGACCAATTACCAAACAGTCCACCAAAGAGGGCTTTCTAACGAATTAAAAAGTTAAAAAGACAAGAAAAGTGTCATCCTGAAGGAGGATTTTCCAGATTCTGGCAACCAGAAGTTGCGTTATAATGGGAACCATTGTTAAGATAACTGAAAATCAAGATATGTTGTTCACAAGCCTGAATCATGACTTTGAAGCAAATCTTTTCTTTTCAGTCAGGAGATTTCTTTATGTCTGGTGCTACAGATTAGTCAGTGTGACCAGTGTTTGATGGGTCATTAACTTTACCCAGTGTTTTGAATCCAGGAAGGTTTGACTTTTTACGTGTGTTGTGTTCCACATTACTAAGAAAAAATAAGGCAAAGGTTATGCCAAGTGAATCTACCTTTATAATTTGCTTCTATTTTTGTTCTTGGTTTTGTGAGTCAAAGTCTGCACGTCATCAGACATAATTGAGAAACTGTGGCACAAAATTAGTAGCGGATTTTGAAATGGTGGGATGTTTGAGGAATCACAGCTGGGAACTGACACAGGTTACAGACAGTGTGTCATCTCAGGTGGGCGCAAGATCATGGGATTTTTGTTGAGGAATTGTACTATTTATGTCATGTTCACTCACTTTATGAAGAAAATGTTCCTTTGAAAAACAGTGGTCATAAATTATTATTAATTTAAAAATCAAAGTAATATTGTGGTGGAAAAATACTGACTTTTAATTTATTAATTTATGTTGTTGGCTTTAAATAATAATTTTGAAAATAACGGATCCCCCAAAGTCCAGGAAAAATTTATGATGATTCTAGTTGTACGCAGGGCCCTGGACAGACTTTGGAAAAAACACATTCTCAAAGAAACAATGCCACAAATAAAACAACAACAAAACCCCACTTGAAATAAATTCTTGTGAAAAGAGGCAGGATGAATCGACATCTCATAACAATGGGATGAGTTTTCTCAGGGTTTTTTAAATTATTCTTTCACAATTTCATGGTTAGATTACATATTTTATTTGCATTTATTCATGCATTTATTAACTTCATACTATTCTCAGTATAATAATATTGGGCACTTTTGGATCTCAATACAATAAAAAGACAAAATAAAATGGGCTTAGTTTGGAAAATAATAGGAGTATTTCCAGTTAGCTTAGCTTAGCTTAGCATATAGACTGGAAACAGATGTGTACAAACAACACTTGTGGTTCACTTCAATTTTGTACAGGTTAAACAAAACCGATACTATGTTTTAATTTGTTAGCTTTAGAGGTGCTTGTATTGTATAGATTTTGTACCTGTGGACAGAACCAGGCTGTTTCCGGTCTTTATGTTAAGCTAAGCTAACAAGCTGCTGGCAGAAGCTTCATATTTATTGTACAAGTAGGAGGTGGTATCGATTTTCTTGTCAAACTCTTGGCAAAAAAGCGAATAAGCATAGAATTACTTTTTCCCCAAATGTCAAACTATTCCTTTAAACTGGCAACATCAACATTTTGTTCTATATTGGATGTAATTCCATATAAATCTGGCCGTTTTTGAACACAGACTCTTATTTTACAGTCAAAAATGTCCAAATTCCTCGCTAAAATAACAAGAGGCCCCTTTGTTGCTGCTGTCTCTGTTTTTGAGGATACTATTTTTTTTTCCAATCTGATCTCAGTTTTCTGGTTGACAGAAGAGTCCCGTTGGCCTCCTGGCTATGCTCCTCACCATTTCAACCTTTCCAGTCTATTGTCTCCATCAGCCCACCCTCTGCCCTCAGCTACTGTCTCTGTTATTTTATGTGAAGCTCCTGTCACTTTGGACACCGACGCTGGCCTGAATGTGCTCGCCGAGGGCCCCTCGACACGGAGTTGGATTCCAACTTTCAGGGCCGAAGGGAGGATTTCCTTTTCAAAATGTCTGGCTGGTAAATATGTCACCAGGCTGGAAAATGATCCTGTGAAAAACAGGTGGGATGTTTTCAAACCCGCCACAGGAGTGTGCGATCTATTTCTTCCCTCACACACACACACACACACTCGAAGGTAGAGAGTGTCAATCCCCTGCCAGCAGAGGTATTGTCTGTCAAGAGTAAGCAGCCCTGGGGCAGTTTATCTGAGATCTGCTGCTAAATCTACTCTAATTAGATTCACTGAAGATTCAGTGTGTGTGTTGTTTCTATACACCTCAAAAAGTGTTGGATTTCACTGAACATCCCTATGGTGATAAGGAAAATGAAATGACACTGACCTTTCAACTGACAAACACATTTTGACAGGGAGGTGTGTTGTGTGAGGGGAATAATGACTCACAGGGAGCCTGTTGTCAACACATGCCCCAAGAGGAAAAAACCTGTTACTCATTCTTATAATTAAGTCACAGAAATACTCCATTGTTTCTATAACAAAAATTAATCAGCTTAACACATCCAACCTCCATAAATACACACTTTACATGTGGTATTTGAATCCCCCCCATTACAAGTATTCAGAGGTTATATACTGCACATTCTTTGACACATATGGTTAAAGAAAACACTGTCGGCACCACTCAGCCGGGCTGTCTGTTACAGCTGAGATGGAGCAACATTTTGTGATTATGTTTTTCAGTAAGTCTGCCAATCCTCACCCTCTAGCAGTTTGTGAACATGTCCAAGGCTGCAGAATATCAGTATCACTAATCTACATTCATATCCTAGTTTAGTTTAGTTGACATGATGGGAGAGTGGACCCCAGGTTACACGTGTGCGCACAATGTCAGGGATTACGCAACAAATTCCAAGAATTATTTCCATTGTTCCCAAAAAACAAAGCATTGATGTAGGAGTCCAGGTGCCACAGCAACATCATACTACCATTAAATCCTCATAACAAATAAAATTTCAGCAATAAAATCAGTCCATTATACACACAAATTAGCTGTGATGATAAGCTCACAACTATTTGCAAAGTAGGAGACTGACCTTCCTACTACCTGATCCGTTTATCAGTAAAAGCTTCACCTAGAGTCTACAGCCATGTTAGCATCTCTGTGCAACCATGTGTCCTAAAAATTATGTTTCTATACAACTAAACTACAAAAGCAGGTTATGGTTAATGAAAAATTGCCATCCTGTTTATACAGAAAAATATTACAGTCATGATCTGAACCATGATCTTTCCCTAACCTAAAAAAGGGCTTTTGTTGCCTTAACCTAACCACAGGTTTAATGGTTACCATGTTAGTTTAGCATGTTAGCATGCTAATATTTGCTAACATTTCATTAATTTTGCAGGTATTTGGCCAAACAGATATTCCAAATTAAACAAAATGTTGATGGTTCATACTCCTCAGAACAGGGGAGAGGCCTACAGCATATAAAAGATTAGTAAATTTGATGCAATTACTGAATTTCAAATTGTAATCCCTTACATAACTTGCTACTAAAAACAGTAACCACATCACCCTAAAGCGGTACTGCCCTAAACTGTTCATGGTTACAATAACAACCACCTGGTTATGGTTTGGGAGCTGCCTCTTGTGCTAAAATCCAGTGGTTTGTCGACCCATCCATCCTCCTGACAGGCCAAGGTAAATAATCACTATGGCCACTAGAGGGCTTTGTCATTTGAGAGTAAACAATCAGTATGTCATTTGGGGCACTGATGCTACTAATATTCAGTCAACGGTCTAATTTAATCCTAAACCCAAACACTGGATTGAAAAACTGTAACTTTGACCGGATGATGGTGCTAGATGAAGAAAGAATATTGGCAAAACATTTCATGGCAATCCATCTAATAGTTGCTGAGATAATTTACTCAAAACCACAAATGTCATCCTTGTGGTGGCACAAGAGGAAAACTCAGTGGATCACAAAAATCAAAAGGGGGGTTCATCCTCTGTGGAGCATGAAGGACATGTCAATTTATACAATACCTGCTGTGATACAACATGTCAGTTGGGTGTTTTGGTCGGTGTGGTTACTAAACACAAGGATTCAAACTTCTCTATGGCGTTCGTCTATGAAAACAACATCAGGAGAGATGTCACAGAACAGGTCATGAGAGATATTAAACTGCCCTGGCATCACAAGTGAATGTTTGCACATAATTACATCTCTTGGTAACACACATCTCTGACAGCGGTAGTAATTAAATCAACACTGCGGCCATGTCATTCAGCACGGGGACCTTTACAAGGTTTATTTACCTGTCATACCAAACATTTAGCCCCTCCCACATATACCCCAACATTATGCAAAACTTTTAGTTCAACAGCAGTTTTTGTGCACCATAAATCTGAAAAAAACACTTCTGTTTTCATCACACTAAACAAAAACATTGCATGATTCCCAGTTTAAAGTATAGTAGACAACAAATGAAATTAATATGCTATATCATTTGGATGGCACGTTGAACAATAATGAATAAATAAATGAAGCCAAATACAAGGTAAAAATGTTTTGTAGCCCTTTTTGTTTAGGATGCTGTTATATATTATAAAATGCAATTGCCTGTAAAATTAAAGTCACTAAATTAACTGGTAACCCTCACAACTACACTTTAAATCATTTAACAGGTGCAATGTTGAAGTGATTCAGGTACATGCACTGTGTGTGTGTGTGTGTGTGTGTGTGTGTGTTGGGGCGGTGGTGGTTAGTGTCCACCCTTTTGGCCACACCCCACGCTCCTGTCAGTCATGCGCTGACTGACACTGCCTGTTATCAAAGCTGAAACATGAAATTCAAATTGAATCGCCAGATCCTCACGTGAAAACTGTCGCTGTTCCTCCACAGGAGAGCCGTGCTCCCAGAATCCCACCCACCCGTAACACTGTCAGGCCTTTATAGCTCCCACCCTACGTGGACGCGCAGCGCGAGTGCACGCACGGGGCGACTTGCAACCCAATTGTGGACGAGAAGAAAAAGGAAAGAGAGAGAGAGAGAGAGAGAGAGAGAAAGAGAGAGACAGAGAGAGAGGAGCTGTGGGAGGAGGGCGACGTGACGGGAGGACTCAAAACAGAAGCTCTCAGGACTACGGCAGAAAGAGAGAGAGAGAGAGGGAGAGAAGAGGTGAAACAAAAAAATACTGGATCATATCTACGGCACATTTGGAGATTTGAGCAGCCGGATACGTGGTGCGGACTGTTACGCACGACAGCGTTTCCCTGCGGTAGAATCAGCCTGAGTTTTTGAACAGGAGGCGCACGGCTTGCCTGCTCTTCCTCGTCAGAAAAAAGAGGGTTTATAGCGGGGAGGTTTACGGAGCAGCGGACTGAAGGCACAGTGGAGGAGGTAAGCTCTTTTTCCTTCCATTAGTCCACGCAGTTTTTTAGGTTTTGCTGTCAGTAACACGGAGTAGTAGCCTACAGCTCGGAGTGGGGAATGTCAAACCTCCGTCTTGCGGGTTTGCTCGCTGCCTGTCTCTGTCAGTACATCAGCTGCAGCCTCCTGCTCCCCATTCACATTCAGTCTCACAGCACATATCGTGTATTATCGCCAAAGAAATGAATCGACTTGGTCTGAACACCTTCCAGCAGCCCTGTACGCACCCAGGGCTCCAGGCCCCCACCACCCCTTCCTCTTCACATCACCCCTCCAACGCCACCCCTGCTGCTGCTGCTGCCGCCGCCGCCGCCTCGGATGGATGTCACGCTGTTTTCTTACATAATGCGTAAATGTGCAGTTACAGATGTTGCCTGGTGTGTGCTGGACGCCACATCTGGTTTACAGTGTGTGTGTCTGTGGAGTCAGTGCAGCAATAGACGTGACGCACTGGTATAAATGGATGAGATACTGTAGAGCTCGATCCATTCAGAGCAGGGCAGAGCTGGTTGGGTTCATTGTCGCAGAGGACGGTTGGAGCTCTGGGTGAATTTGTGTGATGCAGGTGGTGTACAGGCTGCAGGGGCTTTGTTGTTGTGTCGTTTGCTCTCCCGCTGCACGGTGTCGAGAGCTGTGATTACCGGTTGTGGCATTTTTCGTCATGTGCGAGACGTTCAGGGCTGCTTACATTAGACTGCTGCTGCCTGATGGGGCATGGCTGAGGCTTATTACAGCTGGACACAAGGAGGGTCAGCTGCTGTGCACTTCTAGTTAACCACATCCACACTGGCTGTGGATGAGACTCAGTATAGTTTGGTCTAGAAGCTGCTGTATGTGACATCCTTCTGATGACAAGAAACAAACCAGTTACAGAAGAGAATGAAAGCCCTGTTGCCAAAAGGGGAAATGTGCAGTTGCTCTGTCTTTACATAGTCAAAATTAGAGCTGAAACAATGATTGATTACTCAGTTAGTCGACTGACAGAGAGAGAATTTGCATTTTAAAGCCAGTTTCAAGTAAAAATGCCATAAATCAGTTGGTTTTAGCCTCTCAGTTGTTAATATTAGCTGATTTTCTTAGTCTTAGTCTAAATGTATTTGCATTTTAGACTGTTCTGTGGATGTAACAAGTAATCTGAAGATGTCAGTTTGGGCATTTCGTGACATAATCAGACATAATCAACAGATTATCTGACAATGAAACATTGTAAGTTGCAGCTCTTGTCTTCTACAAATGAGGAGGTGGGTAATTTGAGTGAAAACATGTCAGCCGTAATTATACAGGGCGTATAAAGAGATGCCACCTTTTTTTTTTTCTACTACTGAAAGCTTTAAAACAGGAAACCACTGTGTTCCAAATTGTTTTACAAAATAAAGTCCTCCAACATGGAAAATGTGAGGAAACATCCTGGAAATTCAGTATAGAAAAATTAGTAAAGTACAAGATTAGAGCATAAATGACAAACACCAGTTACCATAATCTATACATTTGGCACCTTTATGTGAATTAGAGCTGCAACAATTTTTGTTGATTAATTGATTATTTGATTTCCAGGAAATGAATCTGCAACAATTGTGATAATCAATTAATAATTTTAGTCATTTTTCAAGTAAAATACCAAAGATGTGCTCGCTCCAGTTTCTCAAATGTGTAGATCGTCTGCTTTTCTTTGGCTTAAATGATGTTCATTTGAATACCTTTGGACTTTGGACTGTTTGTTCAGACAAAACAAGACATTTGAAGATGTCACCCTAGGTTGTGGGAAATTATACAAAGCTTTGTAAGAAGTAGAAGTAGATAGATAGACGTAGATACACTAATAGAGCAAATAGTTGCTATTTGTAGCCTTATTGTGAAATTCACACCTTCACTCGGCTTAGAGTTAAAAAGCAGCAACAAACAAAGTGGGTTTGTAACTCAAGCTTCAGCTGGAGCTGAAATGAGGTTGTTTCAGTCCATCTGACATGTTAGAACAGGCCTACATGGCCTCAGTCAGACCAGACCAGACCACATGTGCCCCCAAGGTCTCTGTCCGCGAGCCCAAAAGCTTCAAGAGGAGACCCACCCTCCTCCTCCTCCTCCTCTGGCTCTGAAGCACTTGTGTTCAGCAACAGTGCTGAGGAGCCGTGCGTGAATGTCACGAGTCTCTGTCGGCCTGTGGCCCTCTGTATGAAATGCTACAGAGGGAAAAGAGATAGATCATTACAGGTGCATTATTTTGAAATGCCAGGACAGATGAAAGCCTCTCACCTGATCTGCAGTCGACCAGTCTGTCTCACACACACACACACACACACACACACACACACACCCGCCGCTGTGTTCACTCAGAGAATTCCCTTATTGCGATGTCAACTTTGCTGACATTAACATTTCATTCAGGTTATTATGTAAGTGGCAAAGCCCTTGAGAGCATGACTGAAAACATTGCTTTGACAGCTCCAGCTGCCCAGCGAATGTACTTGTGAATGCAGCCGGAGAAGCTGCTCAGAAGTGCCTCGATTTTAAACGTGTGACAGATGAAGACGTCATGGCAGAGAAAGAGCATCCACTGTGACTTTCTCTACCCAGTCACAGCCAATATAAACATCACAACAGTGATCACATACGAAGCAAAGGGTGAGGAAACTGGAATAACAATCATTTTAATAATTCATGTAGAATAAAAGCCTCTAATCCTCTTTTCCAGCTCTGTTTGAACACTTAGAGAGTGGGCATTTTCCTCAGCATCTCACCTATTGTAGCTGCTCTTTTAACATTGAAGTCCAGTTTTCTACACTTGGTGACAGGTCTGCTGTCAGCTGTTCATTCAGCGTTTATGAGCACAGCTAGTCAAGAGAAGAAACGTGGTTGCATTCATATATGGAGCCTCTCCACTGAGATTTGATGGGACATTGACATTTAAAGGCTTAACTGGAAATTATATAAATATACTTCACATTCACGAAGTGATGTCCATTCTGTGCCATGATTTATACATTAGGCTTTCAGAAACCATCCAGGTTCATGTAGGTTGGTTTGTTTTAATGCGTTGATGTGACTGAGCAGATCAGAGGATGGGAGTTCTTTTGGTTTCTTCAGTCTGGACCAAGATGAAAACAATATATAGTAGCGTTTTAACGACGAACACGCATAAACAAGTTGGAGACTGCGAGCGGTTTCAACTTCAAACCTGTGCACTCGCAGTGACATGCATATGGTTGCCAAACAATCCTGCATAAATATGTAGGCCACTTTAAGATAAGATTGCCTCCTTGATAACACACAATCAACAGGACTCTTGCCAAAATCACTTATCTAGAATTACAAAACCTGTGGTCGGTCTGCT
This sequence comes from Lates japonicus, assembly GCA_033238685.1. NCBI lineage: Eukaryota > Metazoa > Chordata > Actinopteri > Centropomidae > Lates > Lates japonicus. The sequence goes on from BRZM01000035.1 coordinate 8,101,351, forward strand.
TTGCTTTCACACCACAGGTGAACTGCGCTAGAGTTTCGCTTGAAAGCCGATGGAGCCTCTGCTTTTCAGTTGGTTTGTTTGAACCTATTCAGACATGTTAGATGTGTACGCGCTCCTGTCTGGTACTAAATTGTTCTCACAATTACGCTGTGGTGACAAATGTAATGGGTGGCTGGATTATGTTCTGAGGCAGTGTTTTGGGTTTTTATTTTTTTTATTTTTGAGTGACTGGAGGCCAGTGTTGAAACCGCAGAACTTAGATTTTCAGAGACCAGGGTTTGCATCCTGAGGAGCATTATCTAACATGTTTAGTATCAGAATTTTCATAACTTGCATTGCAATACATACCTAGCAACATTTTCCCATTATGTTACTAGAAAATAGAAGGCTGGCATTACCTTCAACCTTTCCTTCAAAATGTATTTTAAATGTATATAAATGTCACTTCTAGGAAACAGGGTTGAAATAGCAGTGAATGTTTATTAGTAGGAATGAGACACGTGAAGCCCTAAAGATTTGGACATGATAATACTGATTACTACACCTGAGGATTACTGATTTATCTCTGAATTAGAAAATCAAGGTCATGTTTATTAAGTCAGACTGTGGCCTATATGATCTCATATCTGACCTTGTTTCGTATGAACTGACATCCAATCACTTACAGATTTATGGTAATCTACAGGCTCTGATGATGGTGATGTTTGTATTAGATCACGGAGATAAGCTCATCAGCAGCAGATTTAGGGCGGAGCCAAAGAGCCCATCTACTGTAAAATGATTTGAATCTACAAGCCCACTGACCTGCATTTCTGTTTTTTGAACTGATGGCTTTGAGAAAAATGTTTTTTGTTGTATGAAGCCGGTTGTCACTGGATCCCAGTGTCCTTGCTTGAGCAGTCGACTCACGTTCAGACCTGCTGCTGCAATGCTCAAGGCTTCATGTAAGACAATACCAGGATGAGGTCAATGTTACACATACCATGTCAGTGCGGCTATATGCATCTCTAACCAGGTGTATTTATAGAGCCCTCGACAATGGTAGTGGTGGACGTTGGTGTGTGTGTGTGTGTGTGGAGGGGAAGAGGCATCTTAAATAGCTTCTGTCTTTGTCCTGACACAGACTAGAGGAGACTTGAGAAGATACTACAGTAAAGTAGTCAGGTTTCCATTGTTGTCACTGGCTTTTGTCAGCGAGAGAATCTGCAGGACATTAAAGTTTGACAGTTGCCTAGCAGAATTTTTTCATGGTTCATTGGAATAAATAGCACATTATTTTGTTTCATCAGGTTGTTTTTTTGTTAAGAAGGACAAGTCATTTCCTTCACACTTAGTTTAAAGGAAGTGCAGTGTTATGTTATTAATCTGTGATGTAAAATATGTTTTCAGAGAAAAACAATGTCTTACAGTCTTCACTCAAGAATAGCCAGTCAATGCAATGCATCGTGTACTATTGAGGCCTCTGTCAGTGGAGTAATAGGCATGTCTTCCTGTGCTTTAATGCCTTTATCACTGGATGTTTTGTCATACGTCTTTGATAGACACCAAAATGTGACATCTGGGTGCACAGAGGATAATATTCTGTATTTTCTTATTGTCAGCAAATCCCATGAAAACCCTAAAACCAACATAAATTCAAGTATTGATTGTGTATCCAGTGCCTGATAAAATCTTATTCCTTTGTGCCACAGAGCAAAACACACAAATTAGCTCCACTGTTGAACTGGCTAACATGTTTTTTTTTTTTTCAATTTGATGAACACAGACGCTGTAGTTTATTTTGAGCTGATCCCACATATGCCATGCTGCTGAAGCAAATCCTCACGAGAGCGCTATATGTGTATAATCCGCAGCTGAAAATAGTTCCAAACAAAAGCACTATTTGCCCCTGTTTGAGTTACTTTTAATAAGAACAACAGTGACTGGCTGGCTTAATAAATTACTGAGACTTTTAAAAAAATGAAACTATGTGCTTGTGACCTGTTTTCAGAGACTCTTATCTTCAACAGAAACAAATGGACATGTTGCTTTTGGTTTGTTTATGGGGGTTGTTAACCCTTTCACACAAAATACCACCGGCCTCATTGAACTCCACAGTAGCTTCATTGGGTAGTAGCTTGATATGACCTTCTATTACATGTTATCTAGGTTTAATTGTTTAAACACCCCCCCCCCCCCCCCCCACCACCACCACCACAACATATGCCCCAGAAAATGCCCCAGAAATGCAAAATACATCACTGGCAGTTTTTTGATACATCATATATGAATGATGGCCACTTCTTTTTGGCCACAGCTGCTCATATTTTCCCACTTAGTTTGGGATTTGCTCCTAACAAACACACTTTGGCATTCATATGCACACAGCTGCCTATAAAAACAGGCATTTTAACATCTGTAAAGGATTCTGCACACTTGCTGAATATCGACAGTCAGCTGGATCATTCAGTGGAAACGTGACCCCTTACACACTTCTGCTGTTTATGCTGCTAGTTGAGGCCGCCCAGTGACCTGCTGACCTCTGTGACACTCATGTGACATGAGGGCTGAAAGTGATTTGTCACAGTGTTGATGATCTGATAGACAGGGTCTTTAAGTGTTTAAGTGGGGTCTGCCATATTGACCACAGTCTGAATTAGACATGGGTAACCATTGGAGAATCTCTGAGGCACTTTCTCTCCTTTTAAAAGCTGTCTTCCATAGCTGAGGTTAATTCATAAACATATTTTCCTTGTTCGGTTTTACATATTCTTAAGAGAATAACACTCAAAGACACTATATCCAAAACAAAAAAGACAGCTGGGGAGAAATCCTACCTCTCTCATATGCAGCTGTCCGACGATATTAAAATCTCTTTCAGTGTTTCCACAGTCTTCTTCAAAGGAGTTGCTACAGTACAATATGTGTCACTGGCGCAGATTGTTAGCATGATAGCAGAGCTCCTTTTGATTCCAACATGGCTTGATTCTTAGCAGGGCGCCGCTGTTTGTTATTCTTTCAGCTGTTCAAAGCCAAGCCCTCTGTGAATTTTTGCATCCATTATTGCTTCTCACATCTCTTTGTATAATTCATTTAACCTCATACTATGGCTGTCACTGCTTTAGGGATAAACACCATTTAAAGAGTATTTCTCCTTGTGCAAATAAACGCGTCTTGGTTTTGTTTGCTGAAGTTACTTTGACTTCTAGAAAGTGGAGCACTCGATTGTGTTTCTTGCAACAGGCAGCAGCTGGTGAGGGCATGGATCAGTCCCCCTGGCTCTGCCTCGGGCAAAGAGCAGCCAGCAGCATCGCCACGCTCTCCTCCGTCCCGCTCGGCTGGTTACAGATGGAGAGGCAGGGAGAGAGGGAACAGGGATGATTAAGAGGAGTGTAGGCATTAATACATGTTGAAGGATTCCTTTCAAACAGAGCAGCGGACAGTAAGGCCCTCTCTGTAGATCAGGACTATGCCTCTAGCTTTTATATGACTGCTCTAGCTTCTGTGCGCAGTGTATCTATGGGATGTAAAAGGAAGATTTGGGTTCATTAGAGTGTGGGTCTAAACTTTGCAGTCTTGTTCATCATTTCATACTCTGCTCTGAGTTGTTTTCTGTGGTGTCCTCCACTGCCCGACACACCAACGTCAAAGATTTGTTTCCACACATTGTTCTTAGTTTTTATGGAAGCCGGAGACCGCGACGATCAGCTTTTCCTCCGTTTTGATTAAAGTTAAAAACAGTTGAAGTTCCTTCACAGAGTGGAGTTCAGTAGTAAACAACTCTGTGCTGCGTCTCTGCTGGAATCAGGTTGATCAGGAATGGTTCTCACCTGGCTGTTGCCTACACTGCATCAGAGGAAATTTGCATAAAATTGAGGCTTTTTCAATGTTCCTCTGTAATGTAGCTGGGGGCCCTTGCAGTCTGTCAAGCTGCAAAGCCAGGTCTCACTCACAATGAATACCAGCCATAGCTAGATATCAAGTCTTATATATAGATTAAGCTACAACAAACATTCATTTTTTCTTAGTTAATGCTATAAACCCAACATTGACATATCATCATCTTTTAAGTTGACGTCAGCAGCAGTTTCGAGTTGTGTTTGTGGTCAGCTGATAAATGTAGGTCCACCATTGTCTCCAGTTTGCTCTCTTTTCGGTCCACACCTACTCCTAAGGGAAATATCTGGCTCTTTAGCTAATAAATGCTCCACTGTGTCCACCAGCTAGCCGCTACCTGTATCTGTCAGCTGTTTGGTGCTGAGTGTGAAATGTTAGGTGTCCTTCTGATGCCTGCTGAATCTGGCAACAACACTGATTAGAGTGATGAACCAAAACAATAAAGCTGCGGGTCGGGAAACCAAAACAATGAGTTAATAGACGTTTAAAAAACTCCATAGAACTGCGCAGTCAGGTGATACTTACCTATGGGTGTGTCACTGTGAGAAATCCCTTTCATTTTACACATGGCGATTTCATCACTTGTTAAAAAAACATGAATTCTAGCAGCTTTAAAGTGGATTCAGTTCTGTTCTGCTATACCTGGGAGCAGTGGAACATCTCTAAAAAGAAGACTGTCGGGGCAAGAAACAGGAATTGTTGGACAATCTGACAGGATTTTAACAAGCAACAAGATTAACTACATTATCTTTATTTGGAAGTAATACCAAAAAATGCACCCAAAATGCTGTAAGGCAAGTACAACAGTTCAATGCTGAAACATTTTATTTAAAACCTACATAATCATATGAATATTTGTGTTTCTTGCCCCATCTGACTTCTTTTTAGTGATGTTAATGATTTCTCAGATCTTAGCAATTAACTTCATGAATGCAATACTATCATAATGGATATGAACGATGGGTGAAATTGGAATTTCCCTTTACGACTTGCCAGTTTATCTCCCTTTCCCCGTCCACTTCTGGGTGGCTTAGCCTTCAGAGAGCCCATCCACATGATCCACATGACCTCAGTCCAAGTATTAAGCCTGCAGTCATCTGCCCTGCTGAAGTGTCTTTGATCACTTCTCTGAATCCCTAAAAGCCTCGAGGTCACTCTGTTACATCTGACCCTGCAGCCACAGGTCCACAGACTGTGGGGTGGGCAAGCAAAGGGAACTTCCCTGCAGCGATCAATAAAATATCACATTAATCATTTTGTTTACCAACTCGGGAAGTTGCTTTTTACTGTGTTTAGACCATGAGTCGAGCAGCTGAGTGCAGCCAGAAGCCAAACCACGGCTGTCGCAGCTGGACGTCTGTTTGAGGAACCCACAGAAAACAATGGAAGGAGACTCAGAGGATGTGATGCACCAGTCCTGACAAATATCAAATTCCTAATTTATTCCAATTTGAGATATTGTGATGCTACAATCAGCTGTAATTTGTGTTGGTTAGGAAAACATAATGGAAAACATTCAGAGTCCAGCCTAAATGCTTAAACTTCTATTTAAATTCCTTTGTGAGTGAGTTCAGGTGGTCAGTACGAGCTCTCAGTCTGTGTTTTAGCTCTGCTGCTGATGCTGACGCTTGCATTGTTTGTCCCACTGTGTTGCCACCAGATTGATGGAACTGTTTCTCAGATTGACAGATCTAGCTCAGCCAGCCACTCTCGCCTAAATCCAGCCAGACTCTGTCTGTGAAAAATGCCTGAGAGGGTTAATCAGTAGTAAGAAAAACTCTCGCCCCTCTGCAATTAGCACCGTGTCATTTAGGGGTTCAGAGGCAGCCGATAATGTCACATCTCACTTACATCTGTGGTTCAGTTGTTAAACATTTTTGACAGGGTGCCTGCAGACTCAGGAGGCTGCGTTATTCAGCGCTCGTGCCACTTCCCTGAATGGCTGAATTACTGTCTTTAATAAGTGCTTGTCTCATATTTGTGCCGTCTGTGCTGTCAGTGAGTTTGCAAGCAGCGTCTGGTTTCAGTAACCGTGGATCGGCTGCGGGTTGGGAGCCGTAGCCAAATGACGCCCTGCTGAAGAGCTCTGGCAGCCGAAGCACACGCGAGAGGAATTTGAATACATGCACAATACGACAGACAGGCAAGACAGGCGTGTGACCTACTGTCTGCCACTGCTTTGTTGCAATATGCTGGTGGCAGTGTGTGTTTGTGTGTGAGTGTGTGAGACAGAGAGAGAGAGAGAGGCAGCAGTGGCCAGAGCCAGAACAAAGCAGTCTGCGACCAGAGGACTTGGGTGTGGCACTCTCAGTTTGATGAAGTCTGATCTCTCTGTATTACAATCCTCCACACTGCTGCTTTAATACATCTGTGATACATTTGCTGGTGTTGGTGCGTATGAAAGCTTGGTAGTTTCTGTGTACTGACTGAAATGTATCAGAGCATTAAAAATTAGCAAGTATCAAAGTGCCAAATGCATTTTCAGGTGTTGTTTAAATATTCTTTAATCACATATGTGCAGGTTAAAGTCATAAAACTGCCAATTTTGCCTTTGTCTGATAGTGTCAGCCGACAACAAACGTGGAGAGAGTGAGAAGGGGGTATGAAATGCAACAAAGGTCCCTGGCCAGAATCGAACCAGGGATATCGTATGTCGATTTCAATTTCATACGTATGTTATGCTCCCCAACCACGTGGCCATATGATGCTCTATGACTTTTCTGGTTTTATAAAATTTTAATTTGGCAGATCTCATGTATGGCTGCTAGAGGAAGAACAAAGGAGTTCAGAAAAGAGCTGCATGATTAGTCAACTTCATTTTTCAAGCAAGTTAGATGGCTCTAGACTCTTCAGTTTAAGAGATTTCTTACTTTCTTGGTCTTACATTATAGTAAATTGAATATCTTTGGGTTTTAAATGCTGGTCGAACAAAACAAGACATTTGGTGACATCTCCTTGTGCTCTAGGGAACAAGGATGTGATGGGTGTTTTTCACTGTTTCTGATGCTGACCAAATGATTAATTGAGAAAATAACCCCCAGATAAATGAATAATGAAAATAAATGATAGTTGCAGCCTTAGCTCAGAAGAAAGACATATCAAATATACTGTAGTACTGACACTTGTGTAGAAAAAAAATCAGCACATACTCTCTTCTCATCCTCCTTTTCCTTTTGTTCATGCTTTCTTGCACGTCTCTTCTTCTTTCCACGTCTTTCTCCGTGTTTCTCTTTTCTCTCCCTGGACCTAAAAAGCTTAGTCATTCTGCCAAAGTTGTCTGAAAGTTGCTCTGTCCTGCAGTCTGTCCTACTTTGGTGCTCAACTCTAAAGTGGGACGCCACAATACGAATATAGCAGGTAGGAGGCTGTGGTTCACTGGCTCAAAGTCACATTATGTGCATGTCGGACGACGTAGGTTCAGTCTTTGCAGACGTCTTCTCTTGTCATTGCTCTGCACTGTGTTGTGTTGTGTAGAGCTGACAGTTTTAGTGGTTCTGTCCTGTGGCAAGACGCTGAACCTATTTGATCTATTATCAAACCTTAGTTAAATGTGTAGGAAGTGACACATTTTCTCCCTCAGAGGAGCCATGCACACTTTGTTTAACATGGAGTCACGTGGCACATCACAGAGTCAGCATTGTTCTTTATTCCTCATTAGTTCCCTCATCAGCTGCTTTCTGTTTTCTTGGGCTCCATAAACACTTGTACAACTTTAAGTGACTATTATTTTCATAATCGATTTATCTGTCCACTATTTTCTCGATTAACTGATTATCTTTTGGTCTATAAAATGTCTGAAAATAGTGAAAATACCCCTTATATTATCCTGGAAATCAAAGATATTCAGTTCAGTGTCGCATAAAACAAAGAAAAGCAGCAAATTCTCACTTTTAAGAAGCTAAAACCAGAGTATTTGGGGTATTTTTTGCTTTAAAAATTAGTTGAATGTCTGTTTAACAAAACAGTTGATTCATTTTTTTGTCGATGATTCAGCTCTGATCTTTTGACATTGACAATAAAGACTCACAGAAGCCATGTTTTCACTTCATGTTTTCCAGTTCTGAATCTGTTTCTAGTTTCTCAAATATGAGGATCTGCTGCTTTTTTCTGTTTTTAAATGACAGTAAATATATTTGGGTTTGGGATTGGACAAAACAAGATGTAATGTGAGGAAATATAAAATATATATATATATAAATATGATTACACTTATAGACTGAATAATGACTCAATTAATTCTAAAAATAACCCACAGATTAATTTATAATACTAATAATTGTTAGTTGCAGCTTAGTGACAGTAATTAGCTGATTTCTGTCCTGTTGGGCTCCACAAACACACCATACCATAATTATCTAGAAATTAATTATCTACAAAGACACAGGAGTCTGTTTTTGTGGCTCCTCCTTCCTGTTTCTCAGCTTTATATGTTAACAAAGCAATTTAGAACAGAAGCGATTAGTTGATTAATCAATTAGTCGCTCATCAGAAAAATCTGTTCCAACAGTTCGATATTTAATTTATTATGTAAGATAATTATCAAGCAGATATGCCAGACATTTACTGGTTCTGTCCTCTCAAACACAAAGGTTTGCTTCTTTTGGCCAAAACAAGACATTTGAAGACCTCACCTTGGACTTACAGACATTTGACTGACATTTTCTAAATTAAAAATTAGTAAATTAATCAAGTAATTTGCAAAATAATCAGCTGATTAATTGATAATAAGAGTAATCGTTAGCTGCAGCCCTTAAGCAGCTCGGCAACAGTCAGCCTTGTTCTTTATGTTCTCTATTAGGATCCTCATTAGCTGATTTCTGTCTTGTTGTGCTCCATAAACACACAACATAACAATAAAGACCTGCAGCAGCTGTGTGTTCAGCACCGTCTTATCCTGGCTTCTTTTTCTCACGTTTTTTAATTTATTTTTTTTTTATCATCATTATAAATATGTTAATGAAGCAACCAGCAACACACATGTTTTCATTTGGAGTTCAAAGCTTGGCCTTTCTTACTCTTTTCCTCTTCCACAGATCATTCATTCATTTATTCACTCATTCACGGTCTATACATACCTCTTCAACCTTCCCTGACAGGCAGCAGTTGCTAGGAGCCAGACTCACTCACTTGCTCTCCAATCAGCAGCTAGTTGGGAACAATAAGGGTCACTGCTGATGAGCTCCAGAGAGGTGTTTTTGCTCTATTTATTAACAGCAGGTAAGAAAGACTTTTGCTATATTTATTTTTTATACCAGTTTCAGTGAAATCTGATGAAAAGAATAATATTGTTCGGCTGCTGCTTCACATTTTCCTTAAGATATGTCACGTCTTCAGTTGTATCAATATTGTTTTCCTTTTTTTTATCTGTAAATGAGGGCTGGCTTTTAGAGATAAATCTACTATAATATCTTAGGATGCAGTATAAACAATCTTTTAATTTGGCTTCTGTAGCTTGTTTTTTCCCATTTGTTACAGTTGAAATTAACTGATTGTTATAAAAATGACAAATTTCACAGATTTTAGCTTCTCAAATGTGATTTTTTTTCTGGGTTTCTTAGTCATCTATGAGAGTAGATTTAATATATTTGGTTTTTGGATTGTTTGTTGAACAAAAAAAGATGATTAACATGTCAGCCTGGGCTTTGGGAGACTGTGAGGGGGTGTCAGTTGAGAAAATTATTGGTAGATTAGCAGTTAGTAATGAAAATAATCATTAGTTGCAGCCTCATTGGATACAAATAGGCGCTTCAGAATATGATAAAGTAAAGGCTCTCTCAACAATAAAGACACAAGAAATATACACAAACACAGAAAGGAAGAGGGAAAACTGATAATAAACAGACTAAAGGGATAGTTCAGCCTGTACAGTGGACATATACAGGATGAATAAAGAGCTTCAGTTAATGATTTTTAGGGAAATGTTCTGTTTGTATCCGTCAGGGAGTCGGTCGTCTTTACAGCTGTGCCGTTAATGAAGAGCCCTATTTGCTCTGAGGCAGCAGAAGCTCTTTGGTGTAATAAGGAGAGCTGAGCAGCAGCACTACAGTCTCATCTGGAACAATAATGAAGGCTGCTCATGTAAAACGAGATGCAGACGAAACGCTGTCATTGGCCAGAGACGAACGAAGGGAGGTGGGCGATTGGCTCGTGGTTTCCGAGTGGCTGCGATGTGGTTGGCTGTTGTTGTCACGGTGCTGAAAAGTCTCACCAGAGAGAGTGTGTGTACAAACGGGGGTTAGGGTGGATTGGTGAAAGTGTGTGTGTGTTGTTGTGTGTGAAAAAGCTTAGGTCAAGGTGAGCACAGTGGGGTTTAATTTAGTCTGAGCAGGGTGTGAAAACTCTCCCCACTGTGGCTACATGGGTGTGAATGAGTCATGACACGCACTATACACACACACACACACACACACACATACACACACACTAATAACTTATGTCCACATTCGTGCATCCCCAGCGATCAGACGCCATCTGCCTGCATGTATTAATTTCACAGATTTTTCTATGATTTTTATGTACTTGTCATCAATAATTCCTGTTGTTTCGCTGCTGTCTTGAATTCTGTGCAAGTAAATCAGGTGTAGAGTTGACAGAAAATGTACTGAACTATTTTTATAATCATTTTTGTTATTTTTTAAGTAAAATTGCCAAACATTTGCTGTTTCTAGCCTCTCAGATGTGAGGATTTGATGCTTTTCGACTGTTGGTTGGACAAAAAACACATTTAAAGACGTCTCATCAGTCTCACTGTTGTCTGGCATTTTATATTTACAGACGTGATTAATCGTTGATCATTAGTTGCAGCCATACAGCGGTGACATGCACCATACATATATGTGATTGAGCTAAATCATCACCTGTACATGTGCCACCACCACATGTACATTGTCACGCAGTCCCACACCAAATCCGTGCAACAGTTTCTATCTTTGTGACACTCTAACACTCAATCAGAGGGGTGTTATTTCACCTTGAGTGTTGATTTAGGGAGGGAAAAAATGAATCTCAACCTTAAAGCAGGACAATGTAATGTTTGAAGAAAGAAGAATGATCAGTTAATCTATTACTTTATCCTGTCTTGTTTTGTCAAAGCGACAGTCCAAAGTCAAATGAATTCAGTCTACAGTGATACAAAACAAAGAAAAGAAGGAAATCTTGTCATTAGAGGAGCTGAAACTGAGAATCTCTGCTTGATAAATGCTTGATAAATAGATATAAATAGCTTAATTAGCAGATTATCAAACTCACTGACCGTAAATTTTCTGACTGTTGATTATTTAGTTTATAAATGTCAGTGTGTGTATGTGCGTGTTTACTTGCATTCAACTCAATCTCATTAGTGCATAGTGTGTACTGGCTTGTGAAAATGAGCATCAGCCTCCATCGTGACCTTTTAAGCTCATTTATGCGTCATATGACCTCCCTCTCACTGCTTTGCCCCCCACCATTGACAATCACTTGAAATAGATTTGACTCATCTCATCTTCTCTAAGGAGTTTAAGAGAAATTGAATGAATGTTACAGAGGCACAAACATGGAAGAAATACTTTTTTTTTTGCCTCATTTTTTGGCGTAAAAAAGGGCCTGTAGTAAAGTGTGGAAAACACTTTGGAGCCGTAGCAACAAGTCTGAACCAATTCTGTGTCAACGGCTGCTGCAGTGATATGAGGATCCCACAGTGCTTTGCACAGATAGAATCAGGAGACTTCAAGCTTTCAGACAATGTATGATTTGTCAAGAGTGTGTGAAAGCTGAAGCAGAGGTACCAAGACCGACATATGAAAAAAATTACAGACATTTATTGTTTAAAAATCCAACGGTTCCTTACTTAAAATTCTGTATTCATTACTTTTGTGTTTAAAATGAAAGCCCCAAGGAGAGCCTGGATCTGTTCATTATTGAGGGAAATTTAAATCTCCCACCTCTTCAGTCCATCCCCGCCTGACTGACAGTTGATTAGGTGGTCGAGACAGAGCAGCTGCCGCCCCAGAGAAAACAATCAGCGAGACACACACTGGCCTCTAAGTGGATTTGGTGGCTGGATGGAGGAAAAGAGGGAGGAAAAAGAGAGAGCGAGAGAGTGAGCGAGAGAGGGGGGAGGGGAGACGGCGTCTGCGCTACATGTCTAGATCTCCTTGTGGACTCTGTGTGTGTGTGTGTGTGTGTGATTAGATGTGCCTTTTGTTTTCAAAGATGTGTGTGTGTGTGTGTGTGTGTGTGTGTGTTGCCAGTTCTGTACAGTGATTTAGTCTTGCCAGCAATGTGTTGGACGTGTGTGTGAAAAATGAAATGTTAATGATCCAAGTGGGGAAACTGGGTCGTTCCACCGACAAATGATTTAGATCCAGTAAAAACGTGAAGCATTTCAACAGAAGGATTGAACATAATCTACAATAAATAACTTTAAATGTGTGTAAGTGAAAATGTTAACAGTAAAACACGTGAACAAACGTAAATGTAAAATCAATAATATTGAAAGTGGTCTTAATATAAGAGATAAATATGATGATAATGACATGAGAATATGTTGAAAATGTGATTTATTGTCACTGTTTTAGCAAAAAGTCTTGGTATTTCAAATTTTATGAGATTATGTTTCTTTTTCAGCAGCAGGTCATATAGGTGTGAAGCAATGTTGTGTGTGTGTATAGTTTATTTAGCTTCACCTGGATTCTTACTAATGAAACGGGTGATTCCTCACAGTGTTTCCTCAGATGAACTCAGAAGATTTATTCATGCCTCATACCTTTAAGCTATTTTGCGTATGCGTGGGTGTTTATAGTAGGGCGGTAATGGTGCAAGAACTGAAACAATAAGTCAATTAACTGATTAGTCAGTCAACAGGAAAATAATATGCAATTTTTTTTAAAGATTTACTTTTGAGCATGGTTTTTCTGCTGCTTTTTCAGTGCAGGGAAGATAAACCAGAAATGCCTGCGTGCTGTGCCTCTCATCCAGCGCAAGCTCCGACCCTGAACAGGATTAAAGGTTTAGGATCGAAGGATGGATGGATGGCAGCGCAGGAAGTTTTGACTTTATGGTCTTAGAGTTAAACCAATACTTTTTTTTATTTCCAGGAATGTGAATATCACAGAGCAAAAAAACCCCTAAAAACTGAACCTGATAGCTTCGTCTTTTTCTCGTGTGTCTGATTTGAAGTTTCATCACATTTTCATTGGCAGTTGACACATCATGACGTACCCTGTGGCTGTACTTATCTTTGTTTTTATAAAAATGTGTGTGTGTGTGTGTGTTGAAGGTGGTAAGAGTTTGTGGTCGATCTTTAGAGGAAGTGGAGAGAGCTCTGTCTCTATTTTTCACTCAGCTCTTGGTAGATGTAGTAAACAAATACACTCAGGTAGTGCAAAGAGACTGCCAACAAATATCAACATTGATGCAGTTGTTCATCACGTTTCTTGCCTCAATCTGTCTCTAAGTTCAGTGCAGTAAAAATTAATACCATGCTGGAGTGAAATAGGAGTCGTGAGGCCAAGAAACCTGGAAAAAAACACATTGTAATATGTTTTTATTGCATTTCAGATCACATACACACCTCTATGTTCCACACCTTGCTCTTTATGCAGCACTTTTTGCACAAGCAAAGTATCTCTCCTCACTGTGACGGCCCTCATAGCGAAGCAGACTTCCCCTCTATTACCCCATCCCGTCCGTCCGTGATTTATTGATGAGGATGTATTTGTCTCTCTTGTTCCCGGAGCGGATTCACACACATGTCCTTTGTATTATTCATCTCTGCGTGGTCATGTGTGTGCAAATTCACAGGATATAGCCGTAAGTGTGTGTCTGTGTGTAATGATTTCATCATAACGGCTGAGACGACGTGGTTATATATAGCTTGTGCATGAAGAGGAAGATGATGCTTGTGTGTGTGTGTGTGTGTGTGTAGTTTGTGTGCACCTTTGGTAACACCCTGTTTTTTGAAATGTGCCCTGAGGCTCATCCTTGTGGGAGATGCGTTTGACCTAATGGCTGCATTCTTGGGACTAAATGGAGTGTACCTAATCCACGTCACTGATATCTCCGCAAACACACACACACACACTGACACACACTCGTACAGAGCTCATGTCTTCCCTCAGGGCCTCTGTGTAGGACTCGGACTGGTGGGCGATGGTACAGATGGACCCTCCGTCATGTCTGTGAAGCTTCTCTCTTTAAAATGTCATCATGAATGTGATGCATCTAAATGTTAACGCCCCAATCAGAAGTAGCTGTCGGCCATGAAGCCTTATTACTGCATTAAAAGTGTATTTGAGGGTCTCTGACATCATCAGACGGGATTTGGCAAACACAAATATGGAATTTGACACCACTTTCCTTCCCTCCCTCTTCTCTTTGGCCATAGCCACCAATTTTCTTTTTTTTTCTAGTTGACAGAAAGCAGACATTTGGTCTTCAGGCGACGTGACGGCTTTGAAAAACATCCTGTGAGTTGTTTGGAGGGTCAGCTTCAGTCTGGAATCCGGGCAGAGAACGCATGGCCATGAGTTTTGTCACACTGTCTCTGTTTCTGTGATATAATCCTCAGAGGATTCAGTTCCCCCGTATGATGGTCATATCTAATCTGAACAGGATTGGACTGGGAGGGCAGAGAGGGTGACTGAGCCAAGGGCTGTTGCCATGGCAACCCCAGGACCAAGGGATAATCATTGGGCTAGGCGTCTGGTTTCAGGAAAAGCATAGTGAGATGTTTGTTGTAGCTCAGTGAATGAGAATTTCACCTCAGCTGAGCAGGTTTAACAGCTGATCTTCAGGGCTCATGGATATGAGCGCACAGTTTTTAGGCTACTTTAGCTGCAGTGCCATCATCCATTAAAGGAATATTAACACATATTTTTAAGCTTTTCATTTAACAAAAGAAGCTATTCTTCTCAAATGTTAAAGCTATAGATTGATGTTTTCTTGTTTACTTTCTTGCTGAGAGTTGGATGAGATGATTGATTCCACTTTGATATTAGTTTAGTTTAGCGTAAACAGTTTGTTGGTTTGATTCGGAAAAAAAAACAAAGTGTAAAAATGACAAGTTGCGGTTTACAGAGGATTATGTGTCAGACTATTTCTTTGCCGGGACTTCCTCAAGCCCTGCTGACTGCAAGGCATCCAGTGACGACTTTGTATTTTCCAAAATGTTGAACTAGTCCTTTAAATATCTAAGAAGCAGGTTAAAATTATAACTTAAACCATGAACTGTGTTGTCAAAGATAAAGTAAAGAAGAGTATGAGTCTGAGCAAGCTTTATCTACTTGGCAGTCTTCAAAGTTTGATACTCGACCCTAATAATCTCACAGCTCTGTTTATTAGTAGACATTATTGTTCATTTCTTCTAATTTCAGCATATTGTGTGTTCAAATGCCTCAAACTCACTGTGAGGAAATTTTGTCAGGCACAGGAAACATGGTCACTTTCAAGTTTTCTTTTTCTAAATCCAAATTTCAATGTCCATGATAAACCAATCACTTTAATTTGAATATAAATTCGTGTAACAGCGAACAAGGTAAAAATAGTGCAGCTGAGGTCCAAATCAGTAATTAAGCCAGGAGGTCTTCACAGTAAGTACTGTATGCTGTCTCTTTTCTTGGTAACACACAGGACAGAAACCAGAGCTGCAGGAAGGTCTCAACTCATCACTTATAATACATAAGGTCAGTTTGATTTAGGGAACAATGCGTCCTTCTTGACCTTTAAGAACAAAGCGGTTCAATTAAAGGATTTGGGGAAACACAGCTTAACCAATGCACCTAAAAAAACATGTGACTGAGCCTTCAAGCATTCAATCCTTTGCATGACTCTTAAACTTACGGTTTGTCAGAAGGACTTCAACAGTCAGCTGTAAACACATTCATGTAAGAGTTCATTTCCGTGCATGAGGTTGTTTGGGGTTTGTGTGAGTAACTGCAACCATTGTTGCTGATCTTTTTGAGGTAAGACCTTGATTTATGACCCTATTTGGACTCATCTTCGCCAAAGAGCCTTTTGTGTTCCCCTCTTAGCCTCCAGGGTCTGAGCTGCGCACCATCTCTGTAGCCGTCTCTCAGTGCTTCACCCCCTTTTTTTCAATGATAGGATGCAGTGGAGCGTTCAGCGCCAGAGGTCTTCACTTAATAACATAATCACTTGGCTGCAAAAAGAGACGATGAGAATCTCTATCAGCTCCACATTCAGCTACTAGCTTCAGTCGTTTCGCCCTGAAACCGTAGTTGTTCAGGACTGACTGTATTTGTTATAGAATTAACTCAAAGTATCAGGGTTCAGTCACCATTTCTACTGATTCTCTCTGTTGTTTCTCCTTTTTGTCAGCCCAGAAAGAGATATTTACACTCACACCAGCGTGGGCATTTTGGGAGCACCCTTGGTCCCAGTCTAAGTAAAAAGAGGAAGTAAAGGAAGTAATAAGGGTATTTTTCAGAAAATCAGCAGTGTTTGCAAGTCCAGCTGAAGAGCTCTCTACAGTGAGTAGTAGGGAGATTCTGTTTTTCACTCTTTAGTAATCACCAGTCACTCCTTTGGGGAGTCAGGCTGTATTCAGACGGACAAAAAGCTCAGCAGGGTGCAGATGCAGAGGGTGCGTATCCAGCTTGGGACATTTGTTGGACATGGCTCAACTTTTGCTGCAATGCAATTCAGCTTCAGTCTGGCATGGTGCTGTGTTTCCATTCTAATGCATGCAAGCTCAAATTCCTGGTACATTATGTTGTAAGATTAGTGATAAGTGATCCAAAGGTATCTCATGGATGTAGAAATCGCTGTGTAGTGTTTTGGCCCTCAGACCCCATGGATCTTCCTGGATGGTATTTCATTCCCACTGGTGCCTTAAACAACACTAGAATATTTCCCTCTGAGTATCTTGAGACAACCTGCTAACCATTTCGTGGCTGTGTTGTCTCTGGCACCTAAGATAAAGCCTCAGTTTATCTTTCTTTTCAAAGGAAGTCTCATTTGGAACACGGCCCATGTGCTATAATGAAGGGTTGAACCAGCTGTGCTGCCTGCGGAGCCCCGTCATTACCTGGCGCTGCAGCACAGGCTCAGCACTCAGATCTGCACTTGACAGTTGTCTCTCCTGCTTGTTTTTGTCCTCTCCCCAGTCTGTCTGATCTGCTCAGAGCACTGCAGCGGCAGAGACAGCAGTGCAGCCTGTCAACAAGGTTTGTAGGTAATTTAGGTCATCCATCCTGCACGTTCAGACTCTCAGGTTTCTCATGATTCTGTATCTGCTGCTCAGAAAGCCTTGAGAAGGAAGAGTTACACATAAGGAGAAGATGTGCTAATCTTTTTTCCTGGCCTGCGTATTTAAACTGACCATCTCAGGAAATGATTCATGTGAAGGAGGCAAACACAACGCAGGAGCTCTGTGGTTGAAAAATCTAAAGTGGAAGTGAAAGTGCCATGTCCAACCCCCCCCATCGTGTCACGACTCACCCAGAGCGAAAAGAGGACCTTGACACATCTTCCTCTTTAGCTAATTGGAGACTCATTTCCTTTTGGATTCCAGGGTAGGAGGGAGGCACGCTGATGTGGTTCAGTGAAAACTGAGATAAACTTCTACTATTGAGAGAGAGTGGAAAGAACAGGGAGCAAGATGATGTGAGTGGCTGCCAATGAATGTACAGAAGCAAAGCCCCTTGTATTGTTATTGTGTCCAGCCGGGTTGAATTTGCTGAAACGCACGGTCTGGTACGCACAATAGGTGGGGTTGAGGCAAACAATGCAGGCTTTTCCTCAGAAAACAAATCAAAATGTCAAACGGTTATTTCTCGGAAACTGTAGTACCACTTAACCATGTACAGTAATCACTTTCTCCTTAATGAAACACCTCTTTCTTTTTCTTTTTTTTTTTTTGTGTGTTTGAGAAGTGGCCGCAAAACCCGGTCAAACATGTTGTCACCTTGTGTAAAGAGCTGCTGCTGAGTCAGAGGTCAAGGCTGAGATCTTCTCCACCTCTGTGTTCGAGTGAAGTGTTTACAGGCCTGTAAACAGAAATTGTCAGAGCTCAGACATCTGGTCGGAGCACATTCTTCTTATTTTTGTCCAGTGATCTCAGATTTTTGCATGACCCCCCCTCCTCCTTTTACAAACATGAACTCTGCCTTAAGTTGGTTTAAGGCCCAGACATTAATAATACTAAACATAGGGGCTTAGAAATTCCTACAGTCTCTCTTTGAATGTACTTGACATGGGTCTTTCATCAAGTTTATTTCACCTGTAAGTGTTACTACTTTTACTCTATGAGGAGAGATATTCACCCTAGCCCTCATCTTATATCTGTGAACTGATAGTTATTTATAGCTCTCTCCTCCTGTGCTGCTCTGTAAAACATTTTATATCCAATCTGCTTAATAAAATATGTTCCTCAAATGTACCGGATGTTTTTGAACTGAAGTCAGTGGTTCTCGGTGAGTGGGTTGACCTTGAAGATCTCAGATCTCCATGATCTCTTGGCTCTCCCTCCGCCTGCCTTTGCTGACTGTGGAGGACATGACGGTTCCTCTTCCCGTCACTTGAATGACGCTACTTCTCGACACTTGTGTTTGCCACGGTTGGTCTCGTGACTCACTGTGACAGGAGTCGACCCCGGCGCCTCTTGTCCTCTTCATCTGTTATTACCCATCAAGGCCGTCATATCTGTACTTCTGTATGGTTCATGGCTTCATGTACTGTATGTCTTGCCTTGCCTATTTTTCACAGATTTTAAGGGATCATTTTGTCCTTTTGTCATTAATCAGCTGTTACTTTGAAGAGACTAAAACAAGTGTGTGGCCAGAAGCTGATATTGCTCCATGCTCCAGTGTGCTCCTGTTGTCCTGCCCAGCTGCTTTCAGATAATGGCTCTGTAATGCTGCAAACTGCTCTTGAACGCAACCTTTTTGGCTGAAGGGATTTCCAGGATGTGGGTCCCACCTCTTCCACAGGCTTTGCTGCTGACATTGTGTGACCAGTGCCTGTGGTGAAGCCCACCTAAACAGTTGTGTTAGCTATGACTGAATACCACCATCAGTGCAGCTATGCAGTGAGTACAATATGGTTTAAGCTAAGAAAAGATTGTGGCTATGGTAGAGGTATGGTCATGGTTAAGCTTATAAAACACAGTCATGGTTAGGGAAAGATTGCTCTTTTTATTTATTCACCTGTCACATCATGTCTGTGACGCTGAGATTTTGTCAAATGTAATGGCTTTTCTGCAGTTACAGGTGTCCTGTCAACTGTTTTACAGACATCTCTTTTATAATGGAAGCCCATGGGAAGATTCTTTTTGGGCTGCGGAGGATTGTTGTGTTGCAGCACTGGTTTTCAGTGTTTATACCACTTTGCTATTTTGACGAGCTGAGAGGAGTTAACTCCAAAAAGAGAGTAGAGTTCACTACCAGTGGTCGCTGAGGCAATACTTGTCTTTAAGATAAATTCAGTGTTGGTTTAGTCACTTCAGGGGAATTGTTGTTAAAATTAAAAAGATGAGTAATGCCTGTCCTCTCCTTTTAAGGTTAAAACAATGATCAAAGTGAATAAAGGCCTGAGAAAACCAGTGAGGAAAAAGAGACTTGTGCTCCAGCAGGCAGCATGTCATTTCAGATTCCACTGCTTCTGCTGTAAATTTAAGAGCCACTGTCAAAGGCAGAGCCTGAAATGTGGGCGCAGACATGCAATTCGACATCCCCTTCTGCTGATTGTCAAATACCATCTCTTGTTTGAAAGACATGCCACTGGCAATTCCTGTGGCACCCTTGTTTTGCATGTCTTTGCCTTTTTCTGGCTACGACCAGAGTGGCGATTCAGGCCACTTTTATTGACGTGCTGCAGACCTCTTCATCTTAAAGCCATTTGGCTCTGACCGCAATGACTGCAACTGCTTTTATGTATTTTTACACACGCACTCACAATCAAGGGTACACAGCAATGCATGCATTAGGTGCTGACCTGTTTTGTCCGGCCACATGCAAGGCGTGGCAGGTTGTTGACGTGAAGCCAAAGTGACAGGCCCGCAGAGAGGAAGTGGTTCAGGGTAAACAACCACCTCACCGGTCATGCTGCTCTGCTCTGTGCTGTGTGCTCAGATTCTCACAAAATCTGTTCAGCAAACGTGAAAATGAAAGCCCGTTCAATGATGAGCCAGGTTTTGCATCTGTATCAAAAAAGAGTAATCCCCTGTTTTCCACACAAACAGATGCACGCATCCTGCCGGTCGTGACATGTTTGGTTCTTCCTGGTCCAGGGCTGTGAGGGCCTTTATTAGGGCCAGATTTGCTTCGCTTTGATCTTCCCAAAACGCCACGGCCCCACCATTCATTACAGCGCAGAAATTATGCATGAGGAACTGTCAGTCCGCAAGCATTACTCAGCCTGAGCCCCTTTGGGTATGATTGGAAAGTAGCGGAAGGGGAAAAAAAGCAGTTTTAAATTAAGGGTTAAAAGAGGATTGCATCTTTTGTGGTCATTTAATTGGTCCTGACGTTTTACATCTCAGACCTTTTATGGACAGTCATAACCAGGGCAGCTTAGAGTGAGTAATGCAGTATGAAGTAAGTTCTGTTGTA